>CM070841.1:4986054-5103554 GCA_036326025.1 Chrosomus eos
AAACTGTGTATACAGTAATGCAGATCTTTTATCAATCCCATTTATGTGACTGTCATATAGTAATGTAAATTTTGACATGCTTTTTGCTTTTACTTTATAGAATCCACACATTATATATATATATATATATATATATATATATATATATATATATATATATATATATATATATATTATTATTATTTTTTTAAGGTATTTCCGTATTTCCACCCATGAGTTTCATTTGGTAGCTTTTCTTTTCCAGTATCCATTTGAGTTTGTAGTATCATTTCATATTGATGGCTGTATTTTGTATTTTGTTGTCCATTGTGTAATGATTGATTGAAAGAATAAATTAATTTGACCACAAGTTGTGTTGTTTGATGGAAATATTTGCTTATGTTACATGTTTTTAATGTTTTGTGAGTGTTAGAGCATTTTGCTAACAAAATTAGTCATTTTGGCCATTGAGCTTTAGTTTTATCCTATGTGTTAACTGTTTTGAAAATGTGATGTCAGAGTGGGCAAATGTGTTTAAGCAATCGAGAAAAACTGTATAAGACAACAAAAGTGTTTTTTGTCGTTGCATGCATGTAAAACTGTTGTTGGGGACTCCCAGAACAACATTAGGAACATTTTAAATGCCATAATAGGTACCCTTTAAAACAATGTCTGCACACCACGACAAACCTGATTGCTAACCTTGCTGATAAACTCGAGCACAAAAAAACAAAAGTGCTTACACACATTTCTGAAAGTAAACAGCATGTGAAGAAAGAGACTAATCAACTCAATAAATCAACTGAAGTTATGATTTATGATAACTTTACAATGCTAAGACTACCTATGTGTCTGAGGTGCGGTTCATGATTGACCAAATTCAAGTGGAGCTTCAGCAGTCAAATCTTACCTGGTACAACACGACACCCGCCAAACAAGCTGTCATAAAAGAGCAGCTGAAGGAGATATTGACTGCTGGCATCGTAGAACCATCATACTCTGGATGAGACCTCATTTTGGTAACTAAAAAAGATGGAAGCCTCAGGTTTTGTGTGGACTACAGGAAAAAGAATGCCATTACAGAGAATGATGCATACTTTTTACCCAACATCACTGAGATCATGGGGTCATTGTCTGGAGCCTGTAAAAAAAAAAAAAAAAAAAAAAAATATGTCCCGGGTTACGTATGTAACGCTAGTTCCCCGAAGGGACGGACGCTGCGTGTTATCGCAGTGGGAACGCCTCCAGCGTTAGAGCGTCTGAAGCATGAATGAAATCAGTCAATGGAGAGAATGAGCGTCACAGCGAGTGACGTCATCGACCAGGAAACTATAAAGCACCCCCGAATCATAAGCACGCCAGCTTCTGATGTTACTGAAGCAAGCGATCAACGGGGATGCCGGAGAATGGCAGGACATGCAGCGTCCGTACCTTCGGGGAACTAGGGTTACATACGTAACCCGGGACGTTCCCCTTCAGGGACTACCACTGCGTGTAATCTCAGTGGGAACGCAATACCCACGTCCCCATACGAACAAGTCCCCGTCGTGTGTGATTAGGAGACACAAGCCGACGAGAGAACCTGAGCCCCAGGAGTGGAGCTAAAATCAAGAGAATAAAATCTGACAAAAGTGTGCGGTGAGGACCAGCCTGCCGCATCACAAACATCTTGAAGAGAAACCCCTGAAAGAAGAGCTCTAGAGAATGGGCCCGTACAGCCAACGGTGAAGGCTGACCGGCCGAAACGTAAGCAAGTGAGATGGCCTCGACCACCCACTTGCTCATCCTTTGCTTAGATGCGGGACACCCCTTGTTAGGTGACCGAAACAGACAAATAATTGTTTCCGATTTCCTCCACAGGGCAGCTCTGTGGACATACGCATCTAAAGCCCTAACGGGGCACAGCAAATTAAGTTTCTCCTGGTCTGACGTCAAAAAAGGCGGAGGACAGGAAGCCTGCAGTACTATAGGTCTAACAGAAGTAGTTGGTACCTTAGGAACATAACCTGGTCTCGGACAGAGAAAGGCCTTAACCATACCAGGAGCAAATTCCAGGCACGAGGGAGCCACCGAAAGTGTTTGAATATCTCCTATTCTTTTTAGAGATAAGATAGCGAGAAGAAGGATAGTCTTAGAGTAAGAATTTCTACTTTTCCGAAACTTCCTCGATGGGCTCGAAAGGAGCTAGGGAGAGACCTTCTAAGACGATGGCCAGATACCAAGCTGGTACCCTCGTGCGAACTGCAGGCCTCAGCCTCAAGGTGCCACGAAGGAAGCGAGATATAAGCGGGTGTCTCCCGAGGGAACCTCCACTTGAAGGGGCGTGGTAAGCAGCTAAGGCCGCCACATACACCTTCAGTGTGGAGTGGGATAACCCCGTGGAGAGACGGCCCTGCAGGAAATCCAGCACTGTACCAACCGGGCAGTTAACTGGGTCCTGCTGGCGCTCTCCACATCAAGAGGTGAAAAGTCTCCACCTCGCGGCATATAACTTCCTCGTGGAGGGAGCTCTAGATTGGAGGATGGTCTCAACGACCTCAGTCGAGAGACCAGAATCTCTGAGCTGGGCCCCCTCAGAGGAAAGCCCACAGCCTCCATAGTTCTGGGTGGGGGTGAAGGATCGACCCACTCGGCTGAGAGAGCAGATCTCTCCTGATCGGTATCTCCAGGGGAGAGCCGTCGAGGAGAGACACTAGGTCCGCAAACCATGCTCGGGCCGGCCAGAACAGGGATATTAGCAGGAGACTTAGCCCGTCCCGGCGAACCATCTCCAGAACTCCCGGGAGCAGAGCGATCGGGGGAAAAACGTACAAACGTGACCTCGGCCACGGACGTACCATAGCGTCCAACCCCAGCGGGGCTGGCTGGCTGAGAGAGAACCACAGTGCACAGTGTGATGTCTCTCGGGAAGCAAATAGGTCTACCTCGGCACGACCGAAATGATCCCATTTTTTTTTCTTTCTTGACAGGATGTCTGCCCCCTGATTTAAATACCCTGGGGGATAAATAGCTCTCAGAGAAAGAAATTTCCCCTGGGACCATAGAAGAATCTGACGTGCCAGTTTGAAAAGCGGGCGAGAACGCAGACCCCCCTGTTGGTTGATATAAGAGACCACCGATGTGTTGTCTGTTCGGACAAGAACATGGTGGCCCCTTAGGTCTGGGAGGAAGTGTTTCAGAGCCAGAAACACTGCCAACATCTCTAGACAACTTATGTGCCAAAGGTGATGATGGTCCTCCCACAGACCCTGAGCTGGGCGACCACTCATGATCACCCCCAAACCCGTGAGAGAGGCATCCGTCGTTAGCAATACGCGACGACAAGGAGCTCCCAACACAGGACCTCGGGAAAGAAACCAAGGATCTTTCCACTTGATCAGGGCGCGATGACACCGTCGCGAACTCATGATCATGCGGAACGGATTTCCCCTCGGGGAGAATCCCTTTGTTCTGAGCCACCACTGTAGCGGTCTCATGTACAAAAGGCCAAAAGGAAACACGTTGGACGCAGCTGCCATGAGACCTAACAGTCTCTGAAACTGTTTTACAGTGTATGACTGGCCTAGCTTGACCTGATACTGCGGCGAGAATCGACGCAATACGAGCAGGTGACAATTGTGCCTGCATCGTCGTCGAATCCCACACTACACCGAGAAACGTGGTTCTCTGTAATGGAGAAAGCACACTCTTCTTGGCGTTGAGCCTCAAACCCAATCTCTTGATGTGAGCAAGAACGACATCTTGATGCCGAACCGCCTGTTGTTCCGATTGAGCTAGAATTAACCAATCGTAGATATAGTTCAAAATGCGGATGCCCTGCAGCCTTAGCGGGGCTATAGCCGCATCCATACACTTTGTGAATGTTCGGGGTGACAATGCTAGGCCGAAAGGAAGAACCCGATATTGGTACTCTTCGTTTTTTCAGAAGTTCCCACGCTGCCAAAAAAAATCTACTAAGAGAACCAGTCTCTCAAGACTGGTCTAGGTGTTTCTCGAGCGGCCAATTCAGTGCCCTGTACGGTGAATCGGCAGGGAACGACCAAACTGACTGCTGTGGGACCCTCCTTGGAGGGGGCGGGCATCCCAGGACCACTACGTTTCCGGGTGGACCCTGGGATATGTGCTCGCCAGAGACCGCTGCGCCCCGAAACACATGAAGTGGCGAGGTTAGTATAACGGTCCCCTGAGGGCACCGAAGGACAGCGGGCACCGTAAAATGAGGTGTTAACCGCTTTACTTCAGAAGAGACTGCCCTCATTGGCCTGACCCCTCGGGTGTCAGGACCTTTTCCCCGCAGCCTTCTTGGAAATAATGACGGTCCTCAGATCCGTCTTACCCCTCGAAGGCAGCGGGTGAGACTGAGAGCACCGAAGGGAGATGGGCACCGTATAGTGAGGTGTTATCCATTTCCCCTCAGGAATTTCACCATTTTTTTTCCTCAGAATTAAATGCAGCCAAAAGATCAACCAGACAAGTAAACACAGTCTGGATGAAAGACTGAATACTATATTAATACAAACATCTAACTCCTCAGAGATCAGATAAATACATATTTAATTTTCTCAAAAAATTAAATGCAGCCAAATATAAACCAGACAAGTAGAAACGGTCTAGGTGAAAGGCTAAGTATAGTGTATCAATACAGACATCAACTCAGATGAGTAGGCCTAATTAAAATTTAATTTCATCACAATTAAATGCAGCCAGAAATGAGCTCAGATAGAACTTGGTCTGGATGAAAGAATGAATATATTATTTTCATCCATCTACTTCCAAATCCAGACAAATATTTAATTTAATTCTCAAAATTAAATACATATTATAATCTCAAACACAAAAAGAATCATATAATAATAGTGTGCAAAACACCAGTTCGCACACAATCATACAGTAAGAGAAAGAGAGAAAGGGAAATTCCTGTCTGCTCAGTTCCCTGCACATATTGCGGACCCACTATATACACGTTGCCTTGGCAAACGTGAGAACTGGGCCAATAGATTCTTATTGGAGAGATGTAGACAAATAATCAACGCGCTGCCTCGGCAAACGCGCGATCTGATCCATAGATTCTTATTGCAGAAGCATAATCTATACGCGCTGCCTCGGCAAACCCGCAATCTGAGCCACTAGATTCTTATTGCAGAGATGCAGACCCACGCGCTGCCTCGGCAAGCGCGAGATCCAAGCCACTACACTCTTACTCAGCCCCGTAACCAACGCGCGGCCTCAGCACACGCGAGATCCGAGATCATAGAGTCATAGAGTCTTTATTTTTATTTTTATCGAGCGGAGACTGGAATGACGAGACACCAGCCTCCTCTGATTCGAAGCTTTCAACATCCAGCTCCTCAGAACAGGATAGCAAAAGCTCCGGGACCATATGTGCCTCAACCCGGGGAGAAGTAGCGGAGGACCGCGCTTCCACAGCCGGGATAGAGGCACTGGATCTCTCCGGTGAAGGCTGAGATAGTGCGGGGCCCGTCTCACACCCCTCGGTGAGATCCATCTGCGATTCCCACGACATGCGCCTCCGCCCTGCCTCAGCAGAAGCGGGCCCCAGCCGCGGGGAGCGCACACCGAACCGCCCTCCTCGAAGAGCGATCGGCGAGAGCGCAAAGTCCTCAAAGGAAGACGCTCGCAATGCTCACAATCGGCCCCCTCGAGAGCCGACTGTGCATGCTGCACTCCCAAACAATCCACACATAATTGATGCGAATCCCCGCCTGTGATGTATCTAGTACAGGGGGGAACGCATCTCACATACTGAGGCTCGCTCGTCATTGTTTTTGGCTCATCTTCCTAATATATATTATATATATATATATATATATATATATATATAGACAGTTCAAACACACACAGATAGCTGCTGAAGTAACAGAAGCTGGCGTGCTTATGATTCGGGGGTGCTTTATAGTTTCCTGGTCGATGACGTCACACGCTGTGACGCTCATTCTCTCCATTGACTGATTTCATTCATGCTTCAGACGCACTACGCTGGAGGCGTTCCCACTGCGATTACACGCAGCGGTAGTCCCTGAAGGGGAACACTATATTACAAATTTCAGTCACACTTTATTGTGACACATATTCACTTTTAACTATGACTTTTGCCTCAATGAACTCCTAATTTACTGCTTATTAATGGTTTAAGTTTAAGTATAAGTTTAAGTTTAAGGTTTTAGCTAACTAAACTACTAAAGAATATCACTAATACACTAATTAATAAAACAAATAATACATTGTATTATTCAGGACATCAATAAAGTTTAATTATGAACTGTGACTCTCTTTGAAAGTTTTCGCAGCATGTTGTGACAATTATGACAATAAACCTGATTGACTATAATTTACTTTTCTTCAATAATTAACTGCCATATTTCGTGAACTATGTTAAAGGTGCATTGCGCAACTTTTCATGTTAAAAATACCTGTTTTCTATCCTATACATGCTTAAAGAACTGCCTGATGGGCTGAATGAGCCCTTCTCTGCTCACTGAGAGTGCCTCTATAATCCTGTACAGTAAAATATATAAGAGGGATTCGGGCTTGAATCTGAGACTGGGCGTGACGTCATGCACGTTCGCGCGTTCACGCTCACCAGGCGATGTCTCGCAGGTTTGTTATTGTTAGCCGCCATTCTCGTATCAGCGAAGACAACTCGAGCGACAAAACGTTAGTCAACTTTCGACAAAAGTAGAAGATGGATTCAAAGAGATCGGCTTGTAGTTCATTCCAAACCCCAACGCAAACTCCACGTAAGACAAAGAAAAGAAAACTTTTGTCTAGTTATTGACCAAAAGGGCCAAATTGGAGTCAGACTGGCGTCGGAATAAGACGAGTCGACATCGGGAAGGGTTTCAACAGATCTCCGGTCTGCTATATGGCTCAAACTGGACCCTCAGTTGGCTTTTTTCTTGATAAAATGGTAAGATATACTGTAGCACAGTCTCTAATGTCTGATATGGCAAATCTATGACAACAAATGACGATGCGTCGTATGTAATGCTTTAGCGTAAGCTAGATAAATGTACAATCAGAATTGATTTTACTACCATTGTCAGTGAACAGGTTCATAAACTAGGAATTGTCTTCGGAAGAATCGTACAACATGAAACATAAAACATGTCCTACCGGTAGCCTTGTGTCCTTTGCCTGCGCTCTGCTCTTCTTCTTCCATCATATAACTTAAGATTATATTACGCTGGAGCCTTCGTCGTCTGTGTTTCTCTGTACAGAACTCAAGCATAGTCTTTAAATGCCGCCGTTCGTACTCCGTTATTAAGGTCCCGGCAGAACGGGAACATTGCGATAGCCTCCTCCATGCTGGTTTGTTGTTGTTGTATGTGGCGCCGCTGCTGCCGTGCTTGCGTCACTCCCTTACCCTCGGTTCCTATGGCCACTGGCCAGTGCGAACGCAAACAGCAAAACCGAGTTTGGGGGACAGTAGTTCTTAGAACTGTTTAGAAGTGGACAGTTCCTATAACTAATTTCCTGTAACTACTTGCTCTGAAAGTGGCTATAGTGTCATTTGAATGTTTATTACCATGAGACATTTGAATGTACTTTGCTGACCAACTGTGGATGGTATGATTATTATTTTGAGCTTTTACAAAGTAATAACTTATATTGTTCATGAACGTTTCCATAATAATACAATCATAAGTGGATACAGTAAACACATAAAACAGTTCAACATGGAGATAGATGGAAACAAAAACCGAAGTTTTCTTCTACCCACGTTTTCCCCTCACATATAAGTGTGTAATTTACTCAAATGCCTTTCCTTTCGTATATTTAAAATGACTTGCAGAAAGATTGTAAACAAAAGATTAGCTGATGCTCCTTTGGTTATGAACAGCTCGTGCTCGTGCTCCATGAGCGTGCACACCTCTGGTTGCTGTTTCGCTTGTCACCAGAGGGGGCGTAGTTCTGCAAAAACTCAGAAACCTGCGCTATGCTCCTTTAAGGGAAATATAAAAGGAAAGTTACATGTGTGATTCACATGAACAACTTAATCCTGTATGTTTAACAACAGTATGATTGTGAAAGTCAGGATATTAATTATGGATGCTCTGAAAGAAACTAATAACATAAAGGTTTGGGGATCTTAAAAGTATATATTATTTATAGAAAATAATATTTGTTTTAGCTGTTAATATTGTTTAATGAGCCTGAGCTAACATACATTAGTAATTTAATTCAAGTTTACTAAGATTAATAAATACTGTAACAAATGTATTGCTCATTGTTGGTTATTTTTAGACAATGCATTTTCTGATGTTAACTACTATAACCTTATTGTAACGTTTTACCAAAGAGTCACTATATGAAACAATTACATTTTATTATTATAATATGTTCAAAGAAATGTATTAGCCTTATTAAACTCTCTTAAAACATCACAACTATTGGAGCCTAAAAAACATATTTTAACGTAATGCGTAACAACACACACACACCTAACCATAAACTCTGCTCACCTAAGAAGACAATATTTAATTGAATAACTTAAAGGTGAACTAAGTAACTTTTTTTACCTTAACCGAACAGCTTTGGAGTCACTGTAATGTTTATATTACTGATTTCGTGTTGAATGGTGGTCGTCCCCCACCCTTCTGTGTGTTTGTTGACGGTTGGTTAGGATGAAGAAGTGAGTGCTTCACTGTTTCAGTTCACTGTTCAGTGTTGCCTCGGTCATTCCCTTGTGTACTCTGGCACTGGTGACGAGTCCCATTTCCTGAAAGAGCAAAACAGGTGCGTTTGCGTCTTTTTCAAGATGTCATTCCATCCGTGCGTTTCTGGAAGCGGTCGCTGCTCCTGCGTGCCAGCCTGTGTCAGACACAGCCAATCCAGGTGGCAAGCGTAAGGCCAAGCAACGCTGACACAGGCCACCTAGGGATGGGGGAACAAGCTCTTCAGATGGTTACTGTTCAGCCGCTGGCTCCCGGAGTCTCCCTCTACTCCACCTCGCTGCCCCACCCCGGGTACGTCTGTGGTACCTCTGGATCCCTGGCCTGGTTCGTAGAAGCTGTCCAGTCGGCTCCTCCGTACCCTCAGACTCAGCTTTACGATTTAGTTAGCCCGATGTCCGCCAAGTTCAGTGCTGTTCATTACACTTTGGTGTTGAGCGAATGTGCCATGTGCGTCATGCGCGCGGACATCGCACATCGCAGAGGGAGACTCCGGGGAGCCAGCGGCTGAACAGTAACCATCTAACAGTAACCATCTTCTGGGTGATCTACTTCTGTACTTTCATTCCTGCAAGATGGTTTGAGTAAGGCTGTCTCCCTCCACCCTCAAAATGTATGTTGCCTCTATATTGACTCACATCATGATGCAGTAGATACAAATCCAGGAGGAAGCACCCTTTATACCCTTTATACCTTTTCTCTGGTGCTACTGCACTGCAGAGACCTCTCCCTGAGCCCCCTGAGTTGAAAACCTGTTTTTAAAACAACAGTTCTCCTGGAGGCTTGTTTGGCCTCTATCAAGAGGGTAGGGGACCTGCACGCATTTTCGGTCGACGAATCGTGCCTGGAATTCGGGCAGGCCAACTCTCACGATATCCTGAGACCCAGGCCTGGATGTGTGCCCAAGGTTCCTACCTCTCCCTTGAAAAGGGGACCAGTTGGTGAGCCTGCAAGACCTGCCCCCGGAGGAGGCAGACCCAGCCCTGGCTTTTCTCTGCAAAGACTAGACTAAAACTAAAATTAAAACAGGCTGCCAAAAACAACGGCCTCTTTGGTTAATCAACTATGATTATATTATTTGGTTAATCAACTGGTTAATCAACTTATTAGTTCCCTCTGTTTGGTCATGCTTATAAGCCTTCAGTTCTCCCTTAGTGTTTGTCAGTCTGGTTAATAAACTTATTAGTTCCCTTTGTTTTGTCATGCTTATAAGCCTTTGACATTAATTGACATTAGCATGTGTTTTACTCTCCTGTGTCTATTTCCATAATATTCTTATTAAAGTATATTTCCTAGTTTTATTCCTCGTCTTCGTGTGCTTCATACCACGTACCGAGACATTAGTAAACTATATTTTTAAGTATCCTAATAACAATTAACTTTTAGTATCCCTACTTGTAAGTGTACAATTTGTATTTCACTACTACTTGGGACTAAATTGGCCCACTTTTTAGTGTATGAAAGTATACTTTTAAGAATATTTGAAGTGTAACAGTTGTTTTTAACTAACTTATAGGTATACTGATAGTTTACCAATTATACTTGTAGCACAATTTTAGGTTATGAAAGTACACATTAAAGTATACTCTCAGTAAAATGGAAGCTTTAGCGTTAAGTTTTGCCAGGAAGACTCAATTGCTACATCACTTATTACCTTCTCATCTATCCAATCACGTCTAAAACTTGTGGTATAAAAGACCGGTGCTTACACATGTTTGAGTTCGCAGATGCTGACGCTTTCATTCACCTCCATCCTCCCCACCACCACCAAGACAGTTCCTTCCCCTCCATCCTCCCCACCACCACCAGGATGGTCCCTTCCTATACCTCCCAGGGGGTCGGCTGCGCCCCTGCCTTCGTCTTCAGGCAGGAAATGCAGAGTCCGTAAGACTTTCGTTCATCATCGGAACACAAATTAAGATATTTTTGATTAAATCTGAGAGCTGGATCACTCCTCCATAGGCTTCTAAGGGATTGAAACTTGACAGCCACGAAAAGTTATTAAAGAAATCGTTAAAATAGTCCAAGTGACTGGCTCAATCTTAAGTTTATCGAGCAACGGGAATACTTTTTGAGCGCAAAAAAACAAACTAAAATAGCGACTTTATTCAAGTATTCTCTTTGGGCCTGGAGATTTCACACAGTGTTATTGCGCAACGCTTCTGGTTGAACGTCACACGCATCACACACATGACCAGGCAATAGTCTAAGTGACTACAGTGGCTCAATCTTAAGTTTATCAAGCGAAGAGAATACTTTTTGCCAATAGTAGGCCAATAGTGAGCCTACGTGTGATGTATAACACAGAAGCACTGCGCTGTTACACTACGTCAACAGCTTAGGAGAATCGTCTTCAGGCAGGAAATGCAGAGTCCGGACCCTCGGATTGCGAGCTATGGACGGGGCCTACGCCAAAGAACTTTATTGCTTGTTGGGCTATCAATAAATGTATTTATTGTTACAGTACTTATTCTCCCGAGTCTTTCTGGTAGAACTACTAATGTAGTAGTTTTATACTGCAAGTATACTTGCAACTTTTCTTCATGTGAACATAACATTATATAGTTTTTGTCAAAGACGACATTTGGATGGGATTCAGAACGATGATCAAAACACAGTAGATCGAGTCCATCAACACCCCCCAAAGCTTCAGTCGTTTCCTCTTCTTGGCTTCGACAATTTATTCAGTAATTTTTGGCAGTTTATATACCGTTTAATTTTTGATGATTCATTTACATGTGCATAAGCATTCTTCTATAACTTGTTTCAGCTTCTTCTTCTCCTGTGTTTCACGAGTTCACACTTACATACAATTAAAGGGAGTAAAGTTTAATGCGTATTTGGTGTGCTGTCCGGGGGAGGGCTCCGAGCTCGGAATTCGAACCCAGAGTACTTCCCCTTGCATGTAAAGTGGTTTAGGACTAGAAGAGTGGAGATGTGGTGGTGGAGGGGCACTGCTAAACTGTCAATGAAATGAGGTGAGACTGCTAAGTCTATATATACATGTTTTAATCATTGATTGCTGAGTGCTCTCCACCCGTGTTAATTATCTGAACGTGCTCCTCCCAAACTTTGTTAATAAAACATCATTTTGATTCTGTACTCTTTCAGAAGATGTGTAATAGCGCCCCCTACCGAATAACAGTGAAAACATGGATAGACGAAATATTCAGTCAGAGGTGGGGAAAAAGTAGTTTTAGCTTCTGGATGTGTGGAGAGCCAAAGGGATATATAAAAGAAAACTGTGTTGTCACTCATTTATCTGGATGGGCTGATTAGCCTTTTTAAATGGATTTGTGAAAAAAAAATGCAATACATGTTTATTCTGAACATAAACATACAAAATGACTTAAAAATCAGGATCTTTTGAGTCATTTTGACATTTCTCTCTTACTATGTACCCATTATAACTGAAAGTCATTTTTATTATTACAGCTTTAAAGTGATTAACTTTCACATTAATCATATTTGTTGTCTTTATCTCATCCCTGTAATTCTTATTTGAATAAATAAACAAACCACAGGATGAACAGAACAGAAGAAAATATTTGTACCTAATTTTGTACTTAAAGGTGCCCTAGAATGTGAAATTGAATTTATGTTGGCATACAGTAGTTAAATAACAAGAGTTCAGTACATGGACATGACATACAGTGAGTTTCAAACACCATTGGTTTCTCCTTCCTATTTAAATCTCGTTTTTAAAAAACACCACTGAAAAACAGGCGAATCTCCACATAATACCGACTGTGACGCAACAGTCGGGGATCACGCCTCTAAAGATTTGCATATCCCACCCCTCAATGACAAGCACTGCACAGCCGAACCATCTGAACAAGCGAGGATCAGAAGGAAAATGGCAGATCATGGAAATAAATGCTATGTTCCAGGCTGTGCAGGGGATGTGAGGACTTTTTATACCCTTCCCACAGAAAAGAAATGTCAACAGGCGTGGTTGATGTTTATCCATAATCGGATACCGCAACAGTTTAATTCGAAGTTGTTAGTTTGCTCTGCCCATTTCACCACAGACTTATTTACCTGGGACAATATCAAGCTTCTCTCAGCGTCTCAAACTGAAGAAGGGGGTAATTCCAACTATATTCCAGCAACCGGTAAGTAGTGATTTTATTAAAGATAATTTACACTGTGTAAGATCCAGTGCAAGATCCTAGTACAGTAATAGCAAACTCCAAGTAACGAGCATACATAACTAACGTTAAATAGGCTAATTCTCAGTGAATAAACTATACAGAAAGCGGTCAAAGAACAATCCACACAGCGTGAGTTTATCTCTCTTGCCAAACTCGTTATGAAATCAATGACGCTGTTAAACTGCACAACGAATCTCTTACTGTATGTACATCGTTTGCATTGGTGAAAGCATGAGAGAGAGAAACTGCGTTGTCTCGCGATCAACAGACTGTCATCTGCTTGCTCAATGCTCATCACAGCAACATTTTATGTGATGGAAATAGATTTAAATACTTTAAAAACATC
Source organism: Chrosomus eos (assembly GCA_036326025.1). Taxonomy (NCBI): domain Eukaryota; kingdom Metazoa; phylum Chordata; class Actinopteri; order Cypriniformes; family Leuciscidae; genus Chrosomus; species Chrosomus eos. The sequence continues at coordinate 4,999,227 of CM070841.1, forward strand.
TCACGATTCGTTAATCTCGATAGCTGTAATAGTTAAAACGTATATAACAGCTGTAATAAAAGTATTTGAGAGAGTTTCACATGTCATATTAAATATGCAAGCATGTCAGCCAATCACAGCAATGGCCGGTTCTCACAGCAGACACGCCCCTTCAAACAGAGTGTTCAAATCAGAGACTAAAATCAGGCTAGGAAAAAAATGCCTTTTTTTTTCTAAATTATGACTATTTTTGATCTAAAAAAACATACTAACATTATAAGGGCAACCCAGGAAACATTAAAAAATAATAAAAAAAAAACATTCTAGGGCACCTTTAAGACTTTACATAATGACATTGTGTGATTTTGTGATGATAAACGCATTTAAATAAACACAATCGCAAAGTGACTTACCTTTAAGTTCCTTTATGCATCAATACTTGAAACATTTCCTCAAAACAGTTCCTTTGTGTATAAATACTTGACACAAAAACACAGATGAGGAACCAAACACAGTTCACTCCAGGAGAGAAACTAGTACCAAAACTGTCTGAAAGTGTGAAAGAAACGATAGAAAGTAGTACAACCTGCAAAATGAACAGAGAAGATGGACAAACCACTAGTGTCTATGAAAGTTTTGACATTATTAAAGGTAAGATTGGAAGAGATCAACGAGTCAATCAATGCAAGTACTGAGATAAAAAAATTCACTCCGTTTTCATGCTTTCAGTTGATGTGTGCATTGTTCATGTCTCTGGTGTTCAGGAAGTGGTTGTATGAGGATCAGGAGCCCCAGAGCAGCTCTAGTGTGTTTGGTGCTGCTGTGTGTTCTTCTGCTGACTGCAGTCATAGTGCTGGGCGTCATGTTCGCTCTAGAGAGAACACTAACCAACAAAACCACAGAAGAGAGAGTCCAGCTGCTAACCAAGATCACCAACTTAACTCAACTAAACGTACAGTTAAATCAGGAGAAAAATGAACTGTCTGGAGAAATAAGGGGTAAACATGAAGTATATTGAAACTAAACCACCAAGTGACTTTTTTTGTTTTTGTTTGTTTTTTACAGGATATTACTAATTATTTAGGTGAGAAATTAAGTTTGTAGATCAGGTTGATGGAAATAAAGTGCTTAAACCTAAACTGGTTGTGTTTACAGATGGATGGATTTACTATAAATCCAATCTTTACTTCCTTTCCTCTGAGACAAAAAACTGGAATGAGAGCAGAATATACTGTACAGAGAGAGGAGCAGATCTGATCATCATAAACAACAGAGAAGAAAAAGTGAGTAAACTCTAACTGGATAGTTTATAGGAAGAAAAATGTTAATTATCTTTAAGACTTAAATGTGTTATTGTTTTATTTTCTCAGGATTTTGTTATTAATAAAATAACTGGTGGTGATAGAGCGTGGATTGGTCTGACTGACAGTGATTTGGAGGGCAGATGGAAATGGGTTGATGGCAGCATGACCTCTGGGTGAGAAATGACTGAACTGAACTGATTATTATCTAATAAATGATTCTCACAGTCAGTATCATATCATACAGATGTTGATCTGTTGATGCAGGTTCTGGGGAGGTGGAGAGCCTGGTGGACAAACAAGAGAGAACTGTGCCATAACTCATGTATCAGGATGGGCTGATTATATATGCACTGAATTTTTTCAATTTATCTGTGAGAAGAGACTTTTGAATTAAGTCAATGAACATCTCAGGTTATTTGACTGTAACCCTGTTCCCTGAAAAAACAGGAATGAAATGCTGCCCGAACAGCGCTATGGGGAAAACATTTTAGTTTGACCGGTTGTGAACACGTGTTCTGAAGAAAGAATGACCTGATGAGCGCACCTGTCACACATCTACTTATAGCCTCTGACGTGCGCATTCCAATGACATCATCTTCAGAGGTCATTTAAGCCAAATTCTTGGAGTTTTTGCCACACGTGTTCATAACCGATCAAACAACGTTTTTTTTTCATAGCGCTGACCGTGCAGCATACTGAAAAAAATGATTTTTGCTGCTTGCTCAAATTGCTTAATTAAAATTAGCTTAAAGGGATAGTTCACCCAAACATGAAAATTCTATCAGTAATTACTCACCCTCATGTCGTTCCAACCCATCCGTTCATCATCGGAACACAAATTAAGATATTTTTGATTAAATCTGAGAGCTGGATCACTCCTCCATAGGCTTCTATGGATTGAAACTTGACAGCCCCGAAAAAGTATTAAAAAAATCGTTAAAATAGTCCAAGTGACTACAGTGGCTAGATCTTAAGTTTTGAGCTACGAGAATACTTTTTGAGCACAAAAAACAAACTAAAATAATAATAGTGAGGCTACGTGTGACGTATAACACAGAAGCGTTGCGCTGTTACTCTACGTCAACAGCTTAGGAGAATGACATGGAAAAGAAGAGATGGTTGAATAAAGTTGGTATTTTAGTTGTTTTTTTTGCGCGCAAAAAATATTCTCGTCTCTTGATAAACTTAAGATTGAGCCACTGTAGTCACTTAGACTATTTTAACGATGTCTTTAATGACTTTTCAGGCTTTCAGGTTTCAATCCCTTAGAAGCCTATGGAGGAGTGATCCAGCTCCCAGATTTAATCAAAAATATCTTAATCTGTGTTCCGATGATGAACGAAAGTCTTACGGGGTTGGAACAACATGAGGGAGAATAATTACTGACAGAATTTTCATTTTTGGGTGAACTAACTCTTTAAGCAACACAATTGCTTTACATTTTGTCCAAACTTAATTTGATTGTGTCCAATCTGCTTAAATATATGTACAATTTAAGTTTACTTAATCCGTTTGTGTTGGACTACATGAATTGTGTTGCATTAACTGAAACTGGGCGGTGCATGTTAATTCCCAGCATGCTTTGCATATGTCTAAATTACGAGAGAATAAATGGTGAAATGAAGTGTTATTTTATATGTTTTTGAGACAGTGAGAAAACGTTAGTGTGTAATTGTGTTTAATGTTCAATTAAATTGGAATTATAAGAACCATTTAAATTACAGTTGGTTACCATTGTGGAGAAGAGCATTTGGTTAGGCTGTGGACCGATTCAACTATGCTTTTAGCAACTGCTCTTGCTGAAGGTGCAGGTAAACCTTAGCATTTAGAAGGATAACAAGTACCATTGGTAGCTAGCTGTTTTCTAGCTTTAGGCTAGAAATTGAGTTGCGTGACACTAAAATACATTAAATTCTCATTGGATAAATGTATATATGAATTTAAATACCTGAATCACCCAATCAGGGAGCCTTTTGAAATTTACTTTGAGACTACTTAATTGGGTAACTTAAAATGATTTAATTCCATGATGTTGAAGTTACATGAATAAATTATGTTTGTGTAACTTAATTGGTTCATGTGGGACCGATGTACACTATCAAATCATGTAAATCCAACACACTTTTTTTTCAGTTTAGCTTTTGAAAGGGAACTGCAGGTTTATGTCAAAAAATACATGTTATTTTTTTTAGGAGTGGTTCTGTAGAACCGGAGACACCATCCCTGTTTAAATGCAATGGGCAGATGTGGAACATTGGTAATTTTTTATTTAAAAATCAGATTTCAACTTACTTTTTTTCACAAAGAATGTCACATTAAAACTGTCTGTCTTTGAACGTTTTTACCATTATTAATTTTTTTTCAATGCATTTGTGTATAGACTCGAAATATGGAGATATGGATCACTTATTTCCCTATTTTTTTCCCATACCAAAGATTGTTCCCCTAAAACAGTTTGAAACTCTACTATTTTAATATAAGTATTTACCAAAAGTAGGGGGGGAAAGAAGTTGAGGTTAGGAACAAGAGGGGAGCGATCTCACCTTTCACCATGTTGGGACAGGTGTTCTGCAATGCCCATTTTAGTTACAGTTTTTCTCAATTGCTGAAACACAAATTTCTGAAACCTTGCTCCATTTTCTGAAAACATTAAACACAAAACCTAATCTTCAAGCACTATTTACAAAACCTCTGACTCCTCTTGCAAAATGAAACTTTCGCCTCAAAACAATTTTACCTATGTTCAAAATCAAACACTGCTCTCAAATCATAAACAAAGTGATCAAAATGCTATACACTATCAAGCAGTCAGTAAACAATACACCAAAAAATTTAAAACACATTGTTCAAAACATATAGTTCTCAGGGAGAACTACATTTTTAATCTCAAAACAAATTTCATATTTTTTCATTGTACAGTCTACAGCAGTGCACTGTACTACAGTATACGATACTCAAAGGGACACAAATGAAAGGAGTAAACATGTGATCAATGTGCTTCTTGTCTTCGCCATGGGTCAGTCCATGGACAAGAACATGGTCTATGACTGTTGCTCGAATTTCATCAGATATTTCCACTCTTTGTCTTCCTCCTCCTTCTCCTCTTCCTTGCCCCCCTCCTCCTCCTCCTCCTCCTCCTCCTCCTCCTCTTCCTCCTCTTCTTCTTCCTCCTCTTTCTTGCCCTCCTACTCTTCCTCCTCCTCTTCCTCCTCTTTCTTGCCCTCCATCTCCTCCTCCTCTTCCTCCTCCTCTTTCTTGCCCTCCTCCTCTTCCTCCTCTTTCTTGGCCTCCTCCTCCTCTTCCTCCTCCTCATCTTCCTCTTTCTTGCCCTCCTCCACCTCGTCGCCCACTTCGCATACGCACTCGTCCTCGTCCTCTCACATTGTTTTTTCTATCCATTCTCAGACTTTCTCCTCCCCACCTTCAACAACCCGTTTGCTCTCTGAACCGGCTTATATTGGTTGTGTCACATCATTTGAAACAGGTTGAATCAGTTTTGAGTGGTTGTATTCAATCAAATGACATGTGTTCTCTATTTGTATTTGATTTTTGCCACTTGTGTTTACCAGTATGGATGACATGTGCATTAGAGTGCAGAATGTGTTTTGAGAATGAGAATCTGTTCAGAGTTTTGCTGAAAAGTTTAAGTGAGATCTGCAAATTGTGTTTTACCATGTGAAATTGTTTACGGTATTGACAACAGACTCCACAATTAGCTAAATGAGTTCAGGCAACTGAGAACTTTGTTCAGCCAATGGATTTTAGTGTTTTAGCAATTGACCCTTCGAGTGGAGCTTGATTGACAGGTGTTCTAACCAATCATACTTCGCCATCCGCCATTTTGTCCGAAAAAGCAGCCAGTAGAGTTAGGAGGATTTTAACTTGGTAAAATGAATATACTGACGCCTTTCCGCGGATAAAACAACATTACTTCTTATGTTCGTTCATGTTTATTTGATGCTATAAATGAACTAGAAGGAAGAGATGATCGGATCACGAGCAGCTTTAACTGATGCTCTACAGCGATCTGTCACAGCACATTAAAGAGCCCCAAAACGGTATTTATTGTATAAATTTCTTTCAAAAAATGACCACATTTGAAAGCTGAGACTTTGTTTAATATGTTTAATATCAAAAGTAACCGAAAAGTATCCTGGTCTGTCCTGTCTGTCCGCGTGTTGTCAGTCTCCTCTCTGCTTCGCGATGTATTTTTCACTGTGTGAGAACATGGTGAGAGCATGAGAGCAGCATAGCTTGTCGGAACATAGCGACAGTAACTAAGGAGGGCGGGTCTTTGCGAAGGGTCAATTGAGAAAAACTGTAAATAGTTTCAGAGACATGGCTCTCGAAAGTGTGGGAGAAACGATAATTTTACAATAGAAAACTTGTAAATTGATATTTCAGCTTTAATGGTCCGTGTACTTTTGCGTCCATTCCTTTTTCCCTTTTTAACTTGTAATTGAAAAACATGCTTTCTTTATTCGTTTTTAGACTGGTGAAAAAAATATTCACATACAAACTTATTTTCCTTTATATACAATGCTTATTTAATAGAAAATCAAATAATTGATGTTCAACTTTTTTTTCCGTTTTACAAAAATGCAAAATTTGATTTCTGTATTTTATTTGCGTCGACCCAGAACATTTACATAATACGGAGCCCGGGAAGTCACCTGTGAAAAAAAAAAAAACGTACTCATGAATTCTTAAACTTTTCCGTCGGTTTAAAGGAGTCATAACCTAGTATTACCTTAGATACCCACGCTCTATTATAGTCTTTCAGGCCCTTCTAAAAAAGAAAAGTGGAAAAAAAAATAAACACAGAGCTCCTTTGACCCTTATTTCTGAATGCATTATTGTCTCGCGAGATCTGTGCGATATTTTGGCTGTAGTGGACGGTCATTTTAATAATGCAAATGAGGGGCGCGTTGATTGGTGGCAGGAAGGAGGGGGCTTGACACCGCAGGTAACTTCAGCAAGCATATCATTCCAAAATGCAGACTATAACACGCCAATTCGTATTTCCATTTTTGGCGTGCTATCAAGACGCATAATCGCTTTTCAGCGTGTTTATGAACGCCGTTGACTTAACGTTACATTACTGTATATATAAATATATGACCTACCCCAACCCCGTCCCTAAACCTACCCGTCACTGGGGTTAATACCATTAATAAGTGTTCCCCTACCATCCTAGGACAAAAAATATCGCTCGCCAGATGTAGATCTAGGTTTTTCTTCGTTTCGCTCGGACATTTAACGGCGTGTACATACACGCGGAATCACTCGGACATTTAACGGCGTAGATATACACGCATACACGCGGATAGCTCAAAATGCGTATAGATAACACGCCACTTGACTTGAAAGTGGCGTGGATGTTTACGCAAAAGTCATGATGTCATGTTGGAGCCAGACTCTGAACCAGAGCTGGAAACGGAAGATATAGAGTCAATGGAAGGACGTCTACATCAACATGTCTCTGAATGGTAAAGACAATCATTTTGACTGAGACTTACATTAACATCAGTAACGAGCTAAAACGTTTGTTGCTATTTTGTGGCTAGCATTCGTAGAGTCCATTCCCCGTGTTTACCTCGAAGCTAAAGTTACAATAGCGAATTAGTAGTTAGCTGCTGTTTGTTACACACAGTAGAGTAATAAAAACACAGTCTTACCGTTTCAATTTCAGGCAAGTGACTGATTGTTGGAATGGCATCTTTTTCCAAACGTAGCTTCGAGGCCAACTTCGCCTGATATTGCCCCAAATTTGTAAAGGATTCCTGTGTGAAATGTTTAGCGCAGACACCTAACGTTGAGCCAGTTGATAGGGTTGTTGGAACAGCGTCATTAAAAATGAATTTCATCCTGGTCCCTGGTAGTTTGGTCCGTTTTTGGTAGAGAAAACACATTTGAATGTTGATTCTGGCAGTCAACCACAGAGCAACTCACGTGTGCACTACATTTCTGCATCTTTCTTGACTGAATATGAGGGGGAGAGGGGGAGAGCTCAGAGCGGGCTTCCTGCAGCGTCTGCGGTGTCCAAATATGGTATATCCTGCCCCGTCTTGACGTCAAGTCGGGGGAGAAATTAAAATCTCGTATTTGAGTGCGCGTGCACGTGGGCTGGTTTACGAACCCTGGGGTAAACAAACGCTTCACTTTTGAATATCGGCTTCCCGGCAGATCATAATCATGTTAGGTAATCATAACATACATTGATTCTCGTGGAAAAGTGAAAATTGCAGGTTATGACTCCTTTAACAAATCGTGCCTATGGATTAATAAACCATGTTGTTCAGATTCAGATTTTATTTGTTTTGAATGTTGTTTCTATAAAAAAAAAATCATAACAAATCAATGCATTTTTAAAGAAATTGACTATGATTTAATTTAATAATTTAATTAGAATTGTTTTTACACCTTTCATAGTCATATTTTTTTAAAGAGCCGTTTGTGAGCCAAAATAGCCGGCTCTTTTCTGTGAGCTGAGTCAAACGAGCCGGCTCACGAAAAAGAGCCTTGATTGCCCATCAGTTTGTGAGTCAGTGTAGAGCGCGCACTGCATGGCACGGAGGCACCGGCGCGAACACTTGCAACAATGTATCAACTTGCAACAACTTTTCCTATCAACAGTGGAAGCAACTTAAAATACTCTATAAATTCTGTAAACTAACAATAACAATAAAACGAAAGTAAAACAGTTTTTGTCTCCAAAAGATTTAGAGACTGTAATCCATACCTTCATTACATCACTGGACTACTGTAGTTCCCTGTACTGTAGCCTGCCTCAAACTACAATCTCTCACCTGCAAATTGTCCAAAATGCTGCAGCGAGATTTGTTAAAAAAAGAGAGATCACATTTCTCCTATTTTAGCGATTTTACATTGGCCTCCTGTTAAGTTCAGAATCAATTTTAAAATTGTTGTTTTTGTGTACAAGGCTCTATCTGGTGTTGCACCAAATACATACGTGACCTTTTGATTCCGTACACTCCCCAAATAACTCTTAGGTCTTGTAATCAGTTGCTTTTAACTGTCCCATGTTTCCGTTGTACCAGTAAGGGTGGTCGGGCCTTCACTGTGAAGTCTGCTCCTTCATCAGCCAGTTTTAAATCATCTCTTAAAACGTATCTATTCTCTCTGGCTTTTGATTAGATCACTATTGATATATTTTATATATTTACTATTTGGACTGTATTGGGTGTAATGTGTTTATATCTGTATCTGCCTTTAGGCTTTCTTTTTTATTTGCACATTGTATACTGTACAGCACTTTGGCGCAACTCTGTTGCTTTTAAATAGAAATAAAATTTGACTTTGACTTGACTAGTGAATAAACTTTTAATGGAGAGACATAAATCTCTCTGATTTCATGTGTATGTCTTGTGGGTCTTGGAATGACATGAAAGTGAGTAATTAATGACTGAATTTTCATTTTTGTGTGAACTATAAGTATAACCCATACTGTAACTAAAACTTTTATCTAAGTGCACTGACACCAAAAAACATGAACCATACATTGATCAGCTGTGTGATCTTCTGATGTACGACAACAAACGTCTCAGGTTACTATTGTAACCATAGTTCCCTGAGAACAGGGAACGAGACGATGCGTCGAAAACGCTACGGGAACGCCTTCTGCGTGATTGCGTCTGAGGCATCTATGCCAACTAGTCCAATGGAAAAAGAGAATGAGCATCACGGGCGGGTGACGTCATGACCAGGAAATGATAAAAGCACTTCCGCTGCGAAACGCCAGTTAGCTTCGAAATTGCCGAAGCAAGCCGATCGAGGGGACGCCAGAAATATGGCAGAGGGACGCATCGTCTCGTTCCCTGTTCTCAGGGAACTATAGTTACAATAGTAACCTGAGACGTTCCCTTATCGAAAAGGGAACTTCGACATGCGTCGAAAACGCTACGGGAACGAGAATACCCAATGCGCCATAATTCAAGTACCTGAGTGTCAGTCTGTTCAACTAAGCACTAAGCACCTGAGAACCTGGGGGAGCATCCAGGTCTAGGCTGTAAAACCTCACGAATGTGAGCGGAGAGGACCAGCCAGCCGCATCACAAACATCTTGGAGAGAAACCCCATGCAGTAAGGCTTTAGAAGCCGCCATACTCCTGGTCGAGTGAGCTCGGACCACCAAAGGACAAGGCTGGCCCGAGTACTCGTAAGCAAGTGAAATAGCCTCGACCATCCACTTACTGACTGTCTGTTTGGAAGCAGGAAGACCTTTTTTAGGTGATCCAAAGCAAATCAATAATTGGTCGGACTTCCTGATTGAGGATGTCCGACGTACATACGTGTCCAATGCTCGCACTGGACACAAGAGGTGCAGTCTTTCCTGGTCCGCAGTTGTAAAGGGAGGAGGACAGAAAGCCTGCAGCAGAATAGGCCTCAGAGTCAAGGTCGGCACCTTAGGGACGTACCCCTGTTTTGTATATAGGAACGCCTTGACCATCCCCGGTGCAAATTCAAGGCAAGTGGGGAGACCGAAAGAGCCTGAAGGTCACCAAATCTCTTGAGGGACGAAATAGCTAGCAGAAAGATAGTCTTAAGAGTAAGGAACTTCTCTGAGACCGAATCTAAGGGCTCGAATGGGGCCCTAGACAGGCCTTCTAGAACTATAGTCAAATCCCAAGCTGGCACCCTAGTGCGAGTTGCAGGCCTTAGCCTCAAAGTGCCACGAAGGAAACGTGTGATCAGGGGGTCTCGACCCAAGGATGTACCCCCCACCAGGGTGTGGTAAGCCGCAATGGCTGCCACGTAAACTTTTAGCGTGGAAGGGCATAAACCTGACACAAAGCGCTCTTGCAGGAACTCGAGTACTGTGTTCACAGAACAGTTAACTGGATCCAAATGACGTCGGTGACACCATAAAGAGAAAACACTCCATTTAAGCGCATATAGTTTCCTAGTAGCCGGAGCTTAGGATGGTCTCAGCAGCCTCAGCTGAAAGACCACTTTCTTTGAGTTGGGCCCCCTCAGAGGCCAAACCCACAGATTCCAAATCTCTGGACGAGGGTGAAATATTGTGCCCCCGGCCTGAGACAGAAGGTCTCTCCTGATCGGGATCTCCAATGGAGGCCCGTCTAGAAGATGGACCAGGTCCGAAAACCAGATCCGACTCGGCCAGCATGGTGCTACTAGCAGTAGGCTTATTCCAAACCGACGGACCCTCTCCAGAACTCCTGGGAGCAGAGCAACAGAGGGAAAGGCGTACAGACGTAGCCTCGGCCACGTCTGCACCATGGCATCCAGCCCCAGGGGGGCTGGGTGAGTAAGGGAATACCAGAGGGGACAGTGCGTCGTGTTGTGAGACGCGAACAGGTCCACCTCTGCTCTGCCATATGCCTCCCAGATTTTCTCCACCGCCTCGGGGTCGAGTCTCCAGTCCCCTGGCCTCAGCTCCTGCCTCGACAGGATGTCTGCTCCTATATTCTGGTCCCCAGGATTATACACTGCCCTCAGGGAGAGTACCTTCCCCAGGGACCACAGGAGGATCTGGTGCGCCAGTTTGCAAAGCGGACGCGACCTCAGACCCCCCTGACGGTTCAGATAAGAGACCACAGATGTGTTGTCTGTTCGAACGAGCACATGATGGCCTCTTAGGTCCGGAAGGAAATGTCTCAACGCATTGAAGACGGCCATCATCTCCAGGCAATTTATGTGCCACGAAAGATGATGGCTTTTCCACAGACCCTGAACCGAGCGGCCTTCCATTACCGCTCCCCAGCCGGTGAGGGAAGCATCTGTCGAGATAGTAGCTCGATGGCAAAGAGCTCCCAACACCGGACCCTGGGTTAAGAACCAGTGTTTCCTCCATATCTCTAAGGCACGAAGGCATCGCCGCGTAACCTTGATCATACGGAAAGGGTTTCCCCTCGGGGAGAACCCTCTGGTCCTGAGCCACCACTGTAAAGGCCTCATGTACAGCAGGCCAAAAGGTATCACGTTGGACGCTGCTGCCAGTAGACCCAACAGTTTCTCGAACTGTTTTACAGTGCGTGACTGACCTAGCTTTAGCCAGGATAACAGCTACACGAACGGCCGATAGGTTGGCCCTCATCGTCACTGAATCCCATACCACACCAAGGAAAGTGGTTCTCTGTACTGGAGAAAGAACACTCTTCTTGGCATTGCCTTTGGCTAGGCGCATGCGCGTGCGGTCTGTGTTTGTGTTTGGAGCTCCGGATTGCTTTGATATCGCTACTTAGACCCAACTTTCCGAATCTCGGCTACTAGCCTTTAGCCCGCTAGCATTTCACGCGTGGCCTCGCGAGCGTCGTCTCATCTTTTACACCCGTTTCTCTGAAAGCTTCTCTGAAAGTACAGACACACGTTGATTGTGCTTAGAGCCCGCATCAACGGGGCATAAGCACATGCGCGTGCGGTCTGTGTTTGTGTTTGGAGCTCCGTCGAATTGATTCATTAATCCTTGATTTTCTTCTTTACCACTCAATTGTAAACAGGCACTTTCTATTTTTATATCATGTGAACTTATCCTCGATACTATTCCTTAAAAAAAAAAAAACAATCGGATTGCTTTACTGTTTACTGTTAATACTAATTTACTGTTCATCTGTTATAATGGCGAACATATCGGATGTGTGTCTAACGTTACCTCTGAGTGCAGGTGAGGACACATTCGAGCTGATTTCGGTACGATTGGAGCTGGAGTCGGTGGAGAAGCAGATTCGTGTTCTGCTGGAGAAGCAAGCCGAGCTGCGAGATCGGCGATCAGCGCTTGAAACATCACGCGCCGATGCTCACAAGTCAGTGGTTAGTAACTTTGTGACTTTGACTCCGACTTCGTCTACTCCGTGCGTTTCTCTGCCCAGGAGGACGCGATCATCTCTGCCTTCAATCACTCCTGCACCCTGGGTCACGACATGAGCCAGGACCAGAGCAAGAACCTCTCCGCCCCTCCCGGTCTTCGAGATCTCCACCCGGAACCGCTTCTCCCCTCTTCGCGAGTCGGAACGCGACGACGCCGTGATTATCGGCACTTCCATGGTCCGCCATGTCCGTGCTACCTCGGGTAAAGGTAAGGTGCGCACTCACTGCTTTCCTGGTGCTCGTGTTCTTGATGTCGCTGCGCAGGTTCCCGAGATCCTGAACGGTGACGAGCGCGTCGGAGCTGTTGTGCTGCACGCGGGGACGAATGACATCAGGCTGCGGCAGACGGAGGTTCTGAAGAAGGACTACAGGAGCCTGATCGAGACGGTACGCAGCACATCGCCTAGAGCAACGATCGTCGTGTCTGGACCGCTTCCCACTTACCGACTTGGACAAGAAAGGTTCAGTAGATTATTTGCTTTAAATGAATGGTTAATGTCATGGTGTAATGAACAGAAACTGCTCTTTGTAAATAATTGGAATCTGTTTTGGGAGCGACCTAGGCTCTTCCGTCCTGATGGCCTGCACCCCAGCAGAGTCGGAGCGGCTGTTCTGTCGGACAACATCTCCAAGACGCTACACACCATCTGACTAGTAAGTCAAAGTCCAAATCACAGTCTTTGCTGTCCCAACTTAATTGATATAAGTACCAATGTAGAACATTATATAGAAACTGTGTCTGTTCCTCGCTTAGTGAAGCCAAACAACAAATCTACTGTAAGATCTAGCAAGAATATTATTGTAATTAAACCAGAAAATCTAAATATCAGTGAACAAAAACAATTTCTAAAGCTAGGTCTTCTAAACATTAGATCGCTCACACCTAAGGCGGTTATTGTAAATGAAATGGTCACAGATAATAATTTCGATGTTCTGTGCCTTACTGAAACCTGGCTTAAACCAAATGATTATTTCGTTCTAAATGAGTCTACTCCACCAGGATACTGTTATAAGCATGAGCCCCGTCTGATCGGTCGTGGCGGCGGTGTTGCAACAATCTATAGAGATATTCTTAAAGTTACTCAGAAAACTTGTCATAGGTTTAATTCGTTTGAAGTACTTGTGCTAAATGTTACGCTCTTAGATGTAAGAAAGAAATCCTTATTATCTCTAGCCTTGGCTACCGTATATAGACCTCCAGGGCCATATGCTGATTTCCTAAAAGATTTTGCAGACTTTCTCTCAGACCTATTGGTCAATGTCGATAAAGCAATAATTGTTGGCGACTTTAACATACACGTAGATAATACAAATGATGCGTTAGGGGCTGCGTTTAAAGATCTATTAAACTCTTTTGGGGTGAAGCAAAACGCCAGTGGTCCCACTCATCGTCTAAATCATACACTAGATTTAATTATATCATATGGAACCGATCCAACCGATATAGATATTATACCGCAAAGTGACGATCTCACTGATCATTACATGGTAACTTGCATAATACGCACTGCTGAAATTTGTCATGTTGCACCACGTTATAGACCAGGCAGAACAATCCTTCCAACCACTATAGATAGATTCTCAAATAGCTTACCTGATCTATCTCAGCTGCTCAGTAAACCCAAACAAACAGATGAACTAGAGGAAATGACTAGCAGTATGAGCAACATTTTCTCTAGTACACTAGATATTGTTGCACCAATTAGATTAAAAAAGGTTAGAGAGAAAACTAAAACACCATGGTACAACAGTGCTACGCATGCTATCAAGAGAGAAACTCGTAACTTAGAGCGTAAATGGAAACTAACTAATTTAGAGGTCTTCAGAATCGCGTGGAAAGACAGTATGTCACGTTATAAAAGGGCTCTAAAATCAGCCAGGGCTGAGCATATCCGCAAACTAATTGAAAATAACCAAAATAATCCAAGGTTTTTATTTAACACCGTGGCTAGACTAACAAATAATCAGACATCTCCAGAGCAAAATATTCCGTTACAATATAGTAGTAATGATTTTATGAATTACTTCAATGAGAAAATAGAAAGCATCCGAAACACTATTGTAAATGTACAATCCTCTATGGTGTCTTATGACTCGGCCTCAATTATGGCCCCTCAAGAACAACTAAACCGCTTTACAACTATAGGACAGGAAGAACTAAATAAACTTATCATTGCATCTAAACCAACAACATGTTTATTAGATCCAATACCCACTAAACTACTTAAAGAAGTGTTACCTGTAGTGGAAGAGCCTCTTCTCAATATTATTAACTCGTCTTTATTTTTAGGTCACGTTCCAAAAATATTCAAGCTGGCAGTAATAAAACCTCTCATTAAGAAACTGCAATTAGATCCAAATAACCTAGCAAATTACAGACCCATCTCAAATCTTCCATTTATGTCTAAAATACTAGAAAAAATTGTGTCCGCTCAATTGTGCTCTTTCTTGCAAGAAAATGATATCTATGAAAAATTTCAGTCGGGATTCAGACCGCATCATAGCACAGAAACTGCGCTAGTTAAAATTACAAATGATTTACTCTTAGCCTCTGACCAAGGCTGTATCTCAATACTAGTTCTACTTGATCTTAGTGCTGCGTTCGACACTATAGATCATAAAATACTCTTAGATCGACTACAAAACTACACTGGTGTTCAGGGACAGGCATTAAGCTGGTTTAGATCGTACTTATCAGACCGTTACCATTTCGTCTGTTTAAATGGGGAAAAATCAAAGATAACATCAGTAGACTATGGAGTGCCGCAAGGATCTGTCCTAGGCCCTCTGCTATTCTCAAAATATATGCTGCCACTTGGTAATATTATAAGAAAACATGGAATTAATTTTCACTGTTATGCTGATGACACTCAATTATATATCTCATCACGACCAGATGAAAACACTAACTTATCTAACTTGACAGAGTGTCTAAAAGATATAAAATGCTGGATGACGTGTAATTTCCTGCTATTAAATTCAGATAAAACGGAGGTATTACTTATTGGTCTAAAAAACTACCCACAAAATCCCTTACAATACAACTTTAATTTAGAAGGATGTCCTGTTACTTTATCCACTACAGTAAAAGACCTGGGTGTTATGCTAGACCGCAACTTGACTTTCGAAAATCATATTTCATATGTTACAAGAACAGCCTTTTTCCACCTTAGAAACATTGCTAAGCTACGTAACATGCTATCTGTTTCAGATGCAGAAAAGTTAGTTCATGCATTCATGACCTCGAGACTAGATTACTGTAATGCTTTATTAGCTGGTTGTCCTGCATCCTCAATAAACAAGCTACAGTTAGTCCAAAATGCAGCCGCTAGAGTTCTTACTAGATCAAGAAAATATGATCATATAACACCAATTTTATCATCTCTACACTGGTTACCTATTAAGTTCCGTATCAATTACAAAGTATTACTATTGACTTATAAAGCTCTAAATGGTTTAGCTCCTGTGTATTTAACAGACCTTCTATCGCCCTACAATCCATCGCGCTCTTTAAGATCACAAAATTCGAGGCTTCTGGTCATTCCTAGGATATCTAAGTCTACTAAAGGAGGGAGGGCGTTCTCACATTTATCTCCTAAACTCTGGAATAGCCTTCCAGAGTTTAGGAGATGCGGAGAGATCTAGGAGAGATAGGAGATTTAGGAGAATCTCCTAATCTCCCAGAGATTAGGAGACCTAGGATATCTAAGTCTACTAAAGGAGGGAGGGCGTTCTCACATTTATCTCCTAAACTCTGGAATAGCCTTCCTGATATTGTTCGAGACTCAGACTCGCTGTCCCAGTTTAAAACTAGATTAAAGACGCATCTCTTTAACCAAGCATTCACTTAATGCTTACCTTTTATACTACTTCTGAATCAGTTCGAATGCATTAATATTATGAACATCAGCTATGCTAATTATTTCCCATCTGTCTTTCTGCTGTTATCTCGGGACGCTAGTCCCGAGGTAAATAGCGTTCGTCAGCTCCAGTTTGTATCCAGCCTCTCACGAAGACTTCAGATGCCCCAACACCTGTGATGAGACGACTAAACGCCTGTGGAGAGACGACTCGACGCCTGTGAAGAGACGACTAAACACCGGCGATATGTTATGCCTAAATTTATACATGATTAACTAACTGTATTTTTCTTTGTACATTTCTGAAATGCACTTTCTGCAAAGCTGCTTTGAGACAATGTGTATTGTGAAAAGCGCTATACAAATAAACTTGAATTGAATTGAATTGAATTGAGCCTCAACCCCAACATCTGCATATGGGCGAGAACGACACATCGGTGACGAACCGCCAACTGCTCTGATTTCGCTAGAATCAGCCAGTCGTAGATGTAGTTCAGAATGCGTATGCCCTGAAGACTGAGAAGGGCTAAAGCTGCATCCATGCATTTCGTGAACGTGCGGGGTGATAAAGCTAGGCCGAAAGGAAGAACCCGTTATTGGTATTCTTTGCCCCTGAAAGAAAACCTTAGGAACTTCCTGTGCTGAGGGAGGATGGAGATATGGAAGTATGCATCCTTGAGATCTATCGTGACAAACCAGTCCTCGGATCTGATTTGGGTCACGATCTGTTTGAGGGTCAGCATCTTGAACTTGAGTTTCTGAACTGACCGATTTAGCAGGCGAAGATCTAAAATGGGACGCAACCCTCCATCCTTTTTTGGAACAATGAAATAACGGCTGTAAAAACCCGACTCTCGGTCGGGTGAGTACACGTGTTCTATAGCTTGTTTCGCTAACAGGGCCTTTACTTCTTGCTCCATTACCAGAGCCTGCTCGGGATGCACCACTGTGGGCAGCACCCCGCTGTAACGAGGAGGACGAGAGCCAAACTGGATTCTGTATCCTTTCTCTACAATCTGCAGGACCCAATGAGAAATATTCGGCAGAAGCTTCCACGCTGCCAGAAAATTTACTAAGGGAACCAGCCTCTCGAGGCTGGTCTCTGGTGTTACTGAGAGAGCCAAATCTGGAGCCTGAAACATAACGGCAGGAGCTACCTGACCTGACTGCTCTAAAGCCCCCCTCAGAGGGCGCGAAACCTATGCTGTTCCACTACTGCATGAACTGCGTCACCAAAGAGACCAGAGGGTTCAAGCGGAGCGTCTAACAAAAAAGTTCGATCTTTTTCTTTAATTTCAGAAAGATTGAGCCATAAATGCCTCTCAGTGGCTACCAAAGCTGCCATAGACCGCCCGATTGCTCTGGCGGTCTCTTTAGTAGCCCTGAGAGAAAGATCGGTAGCCCTACGAAGTTCTCGAACATCGTCATGACTAATTCCCTCGCTATTATCCAGATCCCCCAGCAGATCAGCTTGATAAGCCTGAAGCAATGCCATAGTGTGCAAACACGCTCCGGCTTGACCTGCTGCCGAATAAGCTTTGCCCACTAAAGAAGATGTGTTTTTTAATGGTCTAGTGGGCAAAACTGGGGCTTTCATGGAAGATGCAGGACCAGGCGCAAGATAACTCGCTAAATTTTGTTCAACCTGGGGCATCGAACCATAACCATAATCTTTAGACCCTCTAATCTTTGAATATATATTTGACTGAGGGTTAAAAACACGAGATGAAAACGGTTTATTCCATGATTTAGATAGCTCATCATGCAAATCTGGAAAGAAAGGAAGCCCTCGTGGTGGAGATAATGTGGCTGAAGAAAGAAAACGCTCATCTAACTTGCTTTTGGGGCGAGTGTTTTTAGTTTCAGATGGCCAGTCAACATTTAATCTTTCTACAGCTCGTGACATGACATCCACCAGCTCATCATATGCCGGGGAAATAAATTGTAAATCCCTTTCCCCCGTGTGTGCATCATCACTGTCCAAACTTACAACGTCAACTTCCTCAGAAGATGAGCATTGTAGTAAGCGGCTCTCTCCCCGGGCGGAAGAAACCGCAAAGCGTGCTTCCGACACCGGGGGAGGATAGCTGGATCTCCCGGGTAAGGAAGGAAAAAGGGTCCTCGGACCCGTCTCCATCCCCTCCGAAAGATCCAATTGCGATCCCCAGGAATGCATTCTCCGCGTTGCCTCGGCAGACGCGGGTCCTGATCCCTGAGGATCGCGAGCCTGTCCACTCTGTTTGTCAAAGAGTGACAGGCGGGATCGGAGCATGCGAAGCGGTAGCTTCTCACAATGCTGGCACTCAGCCCCCTCGAAGGCTGAGACCACATGCTCCAATCCCAAACAAATCACACAAAGCTTGTGTGTGTCCCCACCCGTTAAATAACGCGGGCAGGGAGGAACACACTGTTTGTAGACTTGTTTCGCCATAACGTTACCAACAATATTGCAACAGACAACAATAAATAGACAGAGACAGTTTTGTCACAGATCGCTTGCTGAGGCACAGAAGCTAACTGGCATTTCGCAGCGGAAGTGCTTTTATCATTTCCTGGTCATGACGTCACCCGCCCGTGACGCTCATTCTCTTTTTCCATTGGACTAGTTGGCATAGATGCTTCAGACGCAATCACGCAGAAGGCGTTCCCGTAGCATTTTCGACGCATCTCGAAGTTCCCTTTTCGATAAGGGAACTAAAATTTCCCCACACACCTACCATTAAAATAAGCATATGCATTGAACCTTATTTAAATAAACACAATGCAGATTGTTGAAAACAAATATTTCTAGTGTCCTTCATCAGTGTTGAAGTTCCTTTATGCATTAATACTTGAAACGTTTCCATAAATAGTTCCTTTCTGAATAGATATTGACCACACAAAACACAGATGAGGAACAAAACAGTTCTCTCCAGAAAAGACACAACTGTACTTCATTGGCATCTTGACAACAACAAAACAGTCTAAAAGTGTAAACAAAAAAATAAAAAGGAGTACAACTCAGAAAATGCACTGAGAAGATGGGGAAAAAACTTTGAAAATGTCTAAGAATATAGATGTTGTAAGAGGTGAAGTTGGAAAAGACATCAAACTCAATTTAATGAGAATCCAGTCATCTGAACTCACTTCTACCGCACTAGAGATTGTCTAGGATTGTGAATGATGGTATGGATAAAGGTTAAGAGATATGCTTAAGATTGTACTTTTCTTGTAAATAGAAAGTGAAAGATCATGAAAATATCCTGTGAGAAAAAAAAATACAACATTAAAATTGTATGCTAAAACCTAACAGCCACAGACCATTTCAACTACAAAAATAAACATTCCTGGAAGTTACAGCATTCGAAACAGGACCATTAGCCTAACTGAAAATAACTGTTACCCAGCTAGTAATGGACGTCCTGAATTCTAATTAATTTTATTTTCCACTTTCACTAAAGTTTTCATATTTTAACCAAACAGAATGGGTCATGTGGGTCATTGAAGATGAACAGTTCAAAAGCGCTCAAATATCTTAGTGTAATAATTTAATAAATTAATATTTGTAAAAAAATATATATCTCTTGGGTTTCTGAGCGCACCATTTCAATGTTTCGTCTGGATGATTTGACAACATTAAAGCTATATTTCTGGCATGGGACATGACCAAGAGACTGAACCAAGGATCATCCACTGAAGAGTGCTTTAAAGTTTGGCGTATGACAGCAGGATGACGAATACATTTGCATATATTGAAATAATGAAATGCTGTTGGTTTTCAGGCAGTTAAAAGGTGCTGGGTCTTGAATGTCTCACTTTTAGTAATGCTTTATTCTGTTGGATCTATCAGATCTATCAGAAAAATGTTCCCAAAACTTTTCAGTTTTACTAGTGGATGAAGAGGATTGATAAATGAATGAGGTATTTACAGACCAATTCACTAGACGCTATTTTTCTTATAAATGCGTTTATTTAATTGGTAGGCTACAATTCACTGTGTAATAGGCGAGATAACGTACAGTCAGCTGGTCATTTTCACAAAATAAACTCTCTCAGGTTAAAGCCAGATCACTTTTCAAGGGTCATTTTGAAATACATAAATAAATTAATTCATAGTAATCCTTCTATAAAAACCAATAAGGCATTCAAGGCCTTGCTATTTGGTGAATTTTCTTGCTAACTAAGAATCACAGTTTCTTCTAAAGATGACACATCTGCCCCCACAATAAATACAATGTATAGAAAGGGTCTAATTCTAATGTTTAATGTCAGGAAGGAACATATGTAACCAGTGGCTCACAATGCCAAGCGTTATGTGTGCCCAGTGAAACCAGTTATGAAAAACACTTGTCTGCGGTACCGTTGCTCTCATTGAACAGATAGATTAGATGAAATCCTGCAGGTGTCAGTGCTTTCTCTGTCCATGCAATAAATGCGCATCCTTGAATGAGCGTGGATTTATAAACCTCTGAGGTAATATCTTTGATTTGACCCATTTAAGAGGCAGACAAATTCTGAATTAAAAATGGACTGAATAAAGCTCTCTACGAACTTGACGTGCCCTTGCGATGGTACTGTGCCAGTAGCATATAGCATTATCAGCTCCTTACCCTGAGCAAACTCGATCACGTCGCGGGCGTGGTTTCAGCATTCAGGCACCTCAGCTCCACCCATGCCCCGCCTCTTTTCCCATTTTCTGTTATCCGGGAGTGACGCACTGTGAGGAGCTGCCAAGATGGCGACGGACGGATCCGCCCACTTTTAGCTTAAAAAATGCTCTTCAGAAACCTACAGGTGACGTCACGGACGCTACGTCCTTATTTTTTTACAGTCTATGTATTGGACACAGACATAGGGCAGCAGTTTTGCTGGATCTTTTATTTCCTGATACAACAAACAAATAAGCAGCATCTTAGAGAGTGAATCACCCTTGTTTTCTCTCCCACTCAGTTACAATGCAAAAGGGCCAAAAAGGAGCATGAAACATAAATTGAGTAAAGAAAAATTACATTAAAGAAGAAAATACTACAACAGAGAAAACATACCTGATATTACACACAAAAGCAGAGATTGAATCGTCCTTGTTTACTAAAATAAATATGATGTACACTTTGGGAACCGCATATTTAGCAGAAGTCAAAAATATAACTCAAAAAGTGTAAAATGACAAATAATCTCACAGGTAAGTAAAGTAACATTTTACACATAAATTGGGGTGAAGATATGGGTATAAAAAAGATAATTACAATAAAGATTAAATACGATTATCAGAAACCATATTAAACCTAACTCTCCCATACAGTTACAATGCAAAACGGAAAAGTAGGAGACAGAACAGGAAATTACCTTGGCTCATGACATCACAACAATTAAAGGGGAAAACACTCATTTAGATCAGGCAGCTACATCAGGTACTGTATATGTAAAGCTTTGTTTCCGTCGAAACTATCTGAAACATGTTGTCCTGTTGCTGTCTGCGTTTCCATCGTTGTCTAAAGCACCGTGATGATTAGGTAAATTAGCCCGTTGACGTAGGACTGCACACAACTTTCCATTATTCCTTATGCATGCAGGCAAGTATTTTAATAAAACACTATATAGTGTATGTGAGCCTTCCACAGATATGAGTAATCTCCATTCAGATAGGAGGCATCCTCTGGGCCCCCGCAGATTTCCATTAAATTTTGCCAGCTCAAAACTCAGACCTAGTTTGAAATGCTATTTTTGTGTTCATTGCGTTTTTTGGGAACATGACTGAATCTTTTTCCTTTTTCTTTTTTTTCTTTTTTTGAGGAGGGAAGGAACAGTAGACTTTGCTATTATGTTTATCTGTAGAGAAATGGGAGTTTTTAAGAGGTTTATAGAATTGAAATTTCTTGGCATCTCTTCTCAATTTTTCTTGCCATTGTTGTCAGGTGTAACTGAAAATGTGCCGTTGAGAAAATCTATTAGAGCTGCTTTCCTCTGCACTGATGTTGGGGGCAGTGTACTTCAGACTGAGATCACACTCAGGAATTACACTCTTTGATGGCCAGATTTGGGATTTGATTGGCAGATGGATGAACGAGTGGATGGATTATAGAGGATGGATGGATGGAGAGACAGGGGTGCGTTTCCCAAAACGATAGTTGCTAACCAAGTTAGTTGCAATGGTTGCAATGCAATTTCCCATTGCCAACCAACTAAGTTTCTAACAGGTTAGCAACTATGCTTTTGGGAAACGCACCCCAGGATGGGACAGTAAACAAGTAGTAAAAAGATATGTTTTAAGGTGGGTTTTGAAATTGCACCTTAAAACATATCTTGTTTCCCTGACCCCTGACTCTATGATCTGATTTTTATGTATATGTACCTCTATCTATTATGTTATCCATCTCAGTTTATTTGTATTGTTTCTATTTTCACTTCAAGTGCACTGTTGTGATCTACATTGTATTGGTTTCTCAATTAAATGGTTGCGGTTATACCATTTTCTAGTTGCTGTGCCTATGTGTCCTCAAAATCTCCTGATTTATATGTCTACCAAGTTTTGATTTCATGGAAACCAGACCAACGGTCTAGGAGTTCAAAAATATTTTAGTGAGTTTGCATGCAACACCAAAAACACAGAAGAAGAAGAAATGCTTGGACCTCGAACTGAAATGATTTTAATTAAATGTAAATCAAAGTGTCTAAAAGTAATTAGACACTTTGTTGCTTAAATGGTTTTATTTTTAGAGAAAAATCTGCACCAGTAAGCATAACATTGCCAGATGGAGCGGTTGCGCTTCATTGCAATGCAAATCAAATACATAGCTTGCATCCACGTTTACATATGCATTGCAGTCTGGTGAAACTTTCGCAGACACATGTAAAGAAAATCAGTGTGACTGAATCAGCAGTCAGCTTTCTCTGATCTACGTGTACCATAGTACATACTAATGACAATCTCTCGGTACACCCCTCCAGCTTCTGTGGGACTGCAAATGAAACTCATTGATCTGAATCTAAAATAGAGGGCAACCTGCAAATGCTCTCCAGAAATCATCTGTATCACTCCCTGACAAACCGTGAAGGTAGAGCACTTTGAAAAAAAAACCTAATAAAACCTCTGATGTCTTTGACGTTTAATAGGGGGTTAAATGGTAAATGGTAAATGGACTGCATTTATATAGCGCTTTCATAGACCCAATGGCCACCAAAGCGCTTTACAATTTTGCCTCTCATTCACCCATTCACTCACACATTCATACACCGACGGCGGTGTCAGCCGTACAAGGCGCCAGCCAGCTCGTCGGGAGCAGCCGGGGTTAGGTGTCTTGCTCATGGACACCTCGACACTTGGTCAAGTGGAACCGGGGATTGAACCACCAACCTTCCGGTTTGTAGACAATCTACATGAACCACGTAGCCACTGCCGCCCCTTCTTTCGGATTACTGTGTGTTGCAGTCTTTAATATGTGAACATAAAGCAGTACATCAAAACTCAGGGTAAATTGGGCTCGGGAGAGAAATTAAGCATAATTTGTTGAGCGTGAAGGAAACATGCCTGTCTCGACGGTGGCTGTAGATCCCTCGAGGAGGGGAATTCAGACCTCCCACTTGAAAAAAGGGCTGTAACATGACAGCTGAAAAGGGGTAATGGCTACTGAGCTATGCTCACACCTTCTGAAATTGAGTTGAACTCACATTTTTGTCTTTAAATTTAATTTTGTCTGCATTGTACAGGATACAATATACTATTTTAAATGTTATTTATTATTTTATTTATTTACTTTAAATTGTAATAAAGATAATCAGGTGTTTTTAAACTGCCATTCCCTCATGGGTAAATATAAAAATATAATAATGAATAAAAAATAATTCCCCGTAATTTTGAAACATTTGGGGATAATATTATTGTGAAATATGTATCATTACTCCAGTCGTCAGTGTCACATGATCCTTAAATCATTAGAAAATTATGATTTGGTGCTCAGGTAACATTTCCAATTATCAATGTGCTGCTTAATATTTGTTTTTATATTTTTTGGGGGAAATAGTGAAACATTTTTACATGATTTGGCTAATAGAACTTTCAAAAGAACAGCTTTTATTTCAAATAGAAATATTTTTGTAATATGTAACAAGTCGTAGTGTGACTTTTGATCAATTTAATACTGAAGAAAAAGTATTACCGGTATTTTGTTTTTTAAAACGGATGGATGGATGGATGCAAAAAGAGTCAATATTAATAGAGTTTCATATTTTAAATATTTCCTAAAGCAAAACTAAGTATTTCAGCTTAAACTCATATAGCACAAGAGTGCCTTAAGAAATGCATGACCTTTAATTTCCCATGAATACATGAATAATAAAATGAGTTTGGAGATAAAATGTTTAAATATACTGTATGTTTATTTTATAAATGAAAATGAAGGTGCAAAGGGGGAAAACTGTGACTTTACAGTCAATGACACAATATAATCAAGATTTTCATTGTTTTTTCGCCTTAACACTGTCATGATGGTGGTGTGCCATCTGTGTGTGCCACATGTAAAAGTGAGCTAACCACAGTTCCCATGACAGGCCTCACATATTAGGGGTCTTACTGGTGTAAAGAGGAAGACGGGCCACCCTGGAGTCTTCAGAGAAACCACACAACAGCTTCCTGAAATCTTTAGGTTAAAGGACCACAGCGTTCACAGACTAATTGCTTATAAGTAGGCAATGTGTTACACAGAACCACTGACTCTACAACCTCCTCTCGGGGTGACTGTGTTTAATTAGTTTGCTGAAACACCTATTGACTTTCTACACTATTTTGATTGACATTTATTTTGGAATTCAATACTAGTTTTGCAAGAAATTAGTCCCCCAAGGAGCAAGGCTTTTGAGCTTGTTTCAATGTCTCATTTTTTTTCCACCTTTCTGATGAAATGTTACTATTAGCAGTAGGTATTGTTTTCACAAGAGGGACATTTTTCTCTATCTGCTCAAGTAAGGTATACATAAATGCATACATTTAAGATAAGACAAGCTGGGATGGGACAATAGATAAATCAATTTTGAGCTTCACAAAGAATGCATAAATACTATGCATGTTGAGCAAAGAGTCAACAGTGATATTGTATATTCATTGACTGCTAATTCTGACCCACATGAAATGGATGAATTCTTAACATAGTTAAGTACATTTTGAGGCACAGATATTGATGCCAAAGAACAAAAAAAAAAAAAAAGAACAAAACAAACCTAAGTGCAGATATTTAGTTATTGTGTCCCAAAAGAAAGAACTAGAGCTGCAATTCAGATGTGGTAGTCTCAGATAGGGTGTTTGGTTTCTGACAGAGACTGGGCACAGACTGGACCAAATTAGAGCAGAGTTAACCAATCACAACAGACTGAGCCATCTGACCAATCAGAGCAGAGTAGACCAATCACAACAGACTGAGCCATCTGACCAATCAGAGCAGAGTAGACCAATAACAACAGACTGAGTCACCTGACCAATCAGAGCAGAGTAGACCAATCACAACAGACTGAGCCAGCCATCTGACCAATCAGAGCAGAGTAAACCAATCACCACAGACTGGGCCATCTGACCAATCAGAGCAGTGTAGACTCTCTTATAAGAGGAGTTTATAGAGACTAAAACCTTGATCGAACCATTTCAGACACTGAGAGGAAAGAGGTGATGTGCAATGTGTATTATGAACTTGTATGCATTTAAACCTATTGTAGGAGACTCCAAAACAAAATGAGGAACCTTTAAAGGGACTATATGCAACATTTTCCCCAAAATAAACGTAACAATAGCCTTTTTATTTTACCATTTATGACTCAAACATCTCCTGTTGAGCATACTGACACCTTGTCCGCTCACAGTGAGTGCACCTATAAGCCTGTATCCTATTTTTCCTATTTCCTGTCGGGTCGGATTTTTCCCGCGCTGTCTGCGGATGTGACGTCAAGCACGTTCATGTTAAACGTTTCAGATCACTCTACCACCACCGCTAGTCAGCAAGTAGCATACACTCGCAAACTTATCTCAAACAATATTATGTATTTGACTGTTCTTACCTCTGTAAACATAATGTTGACCTCCTTGCAGCAGATGACTTGTGAAGTGTGCACGTATGAGCGCACGCGCCGCGCTGCAAGAGCGAGCAGAAAGGAAGGGCAGTTCTGTTTTTTTGGACACAGGTGTCAGTCGCGAGTTTAAATTTCAGAAAAACGCATATAGGCTCTTTAAAGGGGTATTATAGAGGAACTTGCATGTATGGTGGGAAGTTTGTTATACTTATGACACACATTCTATATACACTGACCAAAATTATAAACGCAACACTTTTGTTTTTGCCCCCATTTTTCATGAGCTGAACTCAAAGATCTAAGAGTTTTTCTATGTACACAAAAGGCCTATTTCTCTCAAATATTGTTCACAAATCTGTCTAAATCTGTGTTAGTGAGCACTTCTCCTTTGCCGAGATAATCCATCCACCTCACAGGTGTGGCATATAAAGATGCTGATTAGACAGCATGATTATTGCACAGGTGTGCCTTAGGCTGGCCACAATAAAAGGCCTTTTGTACACATTGTGCATTGCCACAGATGCCACGAGTTTTGAGGGAGCAATTAGCATGCTGACTGCAGGAATGTCCACCAGAGCTGTTGCCTGTGAATTGAATGTTCATTTCTCTACCATAAGCCGTCTCCAAAGGCATTTCAGAGAATTTGGCAGTACATCCAACCGGCCTCACAACCGCAGACCACGTGTAACCACACCAGCCCAGGACCTCCACATCCAGCATCTTCACCTACAAGATCGTCTGAGATCAGCCACCTGGACAGCTGCTGCAACAATCGGTTTGCATAAGCAAAGAATTTCGGCACAAACTGTCAGAAAGCGTCTCAGGGAAGCTCATCTGCATGCTCGTCGTCCTCATCGGGGTCTCGAACTGACTGCAGTTCGTCGTTATAACCGACTTGAGTGGGCACATTCGATGGCGTCTGGCACTTTGGAGAGGTGTTCTCTTCACGGAAGAATCCCGGTTTTCACTGTACAGGGCAGATGGCAGACAGTGTGTATGGCGTCATGTGGGTGAGCGGTTTGCTGATGTCAACGTTGTGGATCGAGTAGCCCGTGGTGGCGGTGGGGTTATGGTATGGGCAGGCGTATGTTATGCACAATGAACACAGGTGAATTTTATTGATGGCATTTTGAATGCACAGAGATACCGTGACGAGATCCTGAGGCCCATTGTTTATCCATTCATCCATGACCATGACCTCATGTTGCAGCATGATAATGCATGGCTCCATGTTGCAAGGATCTGTACACAATTCCTGGAAGCTGAAAACATCCCAGTTCTTGCATGGCCAGCATAGTCATCATCGGACATGTCACCCATTGAGCATGTTTGGAATGCTCTGGATAGGCTTATACGACAGCATGTTTCAGGCCTGCCAATATCCAGCAACTTTGCACAGCCATTGAAGAGGAGTTGACCAACATTACACAGGCCACAATCAACAACCGAATCAACTCTATGCGAAGGAGATGTGAGGCAAATGGTGGTCACACCAGATACTGACTGTATTTCGGACCCTCAGTTCTGAAAAATGGGGGCAAAAATCAAAAAAGTGTTGTGTTTATAATTTTGTTCAGTGTATGTGCATTATTGAAACAAGCATAGGTCTGTCAAATATTTCTTGTTTCGTTTTACACACCAGTATGAAACACAACATATCAACACTAATGACAAGTTTCCAGTCTCTTTTATGCACAGCGAAGCTTTTTTAAGTACAAGTGCTCATTTGGGTCTCAGTATTTATACACCACTCTGTGCCTTTCCAGTAAAAAGGGCTCACTGTGTTTTGGTTTCAATTTCAATGTGTCAATGTAGCCTTTTATCTGTCTGTTTCCCTCCTCTTTGAAGTCTAACATGATTATTTGGAAGGTTTCGGAGTGCTGAACTTTCAAATGGGCAGGCGTTTTCTATTTATATAGCAGCATGGTGAAAAAAAGGTACTTCGATTACACAGAGTTTGCTTGGGAATGCGGTCAGCTATGGTTAGTTAGACGTGCTGAATTTGACACACAATCACGGGGGTCTCCATTTGTTCCTCTATATATTTTATTTTTGTACATTTTTTTTATTTTAAATTTATATTAAAAACATGTTATTCAATGGTGTATTCAAGTCATGTTATGTATAAATTCCACTTATAATACACACACACACACACACACACACACACACACACACACACACACACACACACAATAAATATATATATATATATATATATATATATGTGCACATTTTATGCTTTCCTTGTGGGGATAAAAATTCTAAAACTGGCATTGGAAACGCATACAGGCTTGTGTCTGTTATAGGCAGTAAATGACTAGCTTTCATTGAGCTCAGGAGAATCTCAGGGCTTCAGTCTGATCTGATGATTAAGTAGATATGAGTAGGTTGGGTCTGCATGAGTGGACAGATTGTAGGATAACACATAAAGTCCAACTGATCCTTCAGGCTCCCAGCAGCCTTATGTGACACTAATATATTTCAAAGGGGGAAGGTCCATTTTTAACCTGCATTATGTATCCCCTTTTTAAATATTGTCTATTTATGTTAAAGTCTAACATCTGTGAACCAGTCCCTTTATTTAGCATTTATTTTTGTACCAACGCGGCTTACAAAAAAAGAAAAAAAAAAAATATATAGGCTATATATCAAATTTAATGATTAACCTTGAGAGGTAAAACCAACTATTTTAAAACTAGGCCTCAACTAGGCTTGTGCAGTGTAACGCAATCGTGCAGAATCTGATGACTGGCGTCAATGGTTCCGTTGCTTTCATTTTGTTCATCAATTGATGTTGCGATGCTTTATGTAAACATTTTATATAAAGTCATTCTCGAGTCATACAGTTCAAGTCAAGTCTCGAGTCATTGGATCTCAAGTCAAAGTCAAGTCATTTTCTTAATTCAGTCAAGCAAGTCTCAATTCCTTAAATTTGCGACTCAAGCCAGACTCATCTCTGGTGTTTGGATCCCGGCACTTCGGTCTAGTTTGGCTTCGGTTCTGTGTCGGGATTCGGGCATTCATGCTCCACGTGTTCCACGTGACCGCATAGAAAAAATTCATGCGGTTTTCAAGTTTGCTTGCTTCTGTCCTGTTGTGTTCTGTGTAGCACACAGTTCGTGTTTACATCGGCCACGTGCTTTCATGTAGTGTTTTGCCTTTGCTGTGTAGCACGCAACTTGTGTTTTAGACAGTTTTAGACTTTGTGTGTTTTTGTGTTTTGTGTGAACACGTGGCTTATTAGTTTTCTCATTAGCTGCGTGTTCATGTCTCATTTTTGTGAGCACATGTCTTGTGATTGTTTTTCACTGGCCATGTGCTCTTTTGTCGATTTTCATTTGCCCCACCTGCCTCCCCTTGTCATCTGCCTTGTTTGCTCCTGTGCTGGATCATCATTGAATGTTCTCTTGTGTGTTTCCTGTGTCATGTCTTATCGTGTCGGCAGAGCAGGCTCTGATGCTCTGGTACTGTTTTCCTGATGACAGGAGCTGGAAGAGACTGTGGGAGAGGTGGGTGGAGTTCTTTACAATGGTGACTTTGCTGGAGAATAGTGTAAGGTTCACCTGCTCACCCCTACATATAACTAACATATGATTATTTGGCGAGGGGAGGGTTCCAAGCTCGGAATTTAGCCCAAACCCAGAGTACTCCCCCATCCCTGGTTGGGATAGGAAATTGTTAAGTGTGAGGGTGGTGGAGGGACGCTGGAAAACTTTCCTTGGATCGAGGTAAGTTGGCTAAAAATATGTTCTGCCTCTCGTGCTAATTAGGTTGATTACCTGAACAAGCTCCTCCCGAAGTTTGTTAATAAAACATAATAAAATATCCAGGATGGAGGGGAGATGGGCACAGATGATCTTTGCAACTGTGTTCACTGTTCATTATAGGGTATTTTGGTCTGTACTGCAGCACTGCAGTTCCCACAGGTTTTTGGATAGGTTTTTGATCCACATCATTCAGCCAGTTGTGACACTTCTTCTCTGTGGAGTATTTCATCGTTGATGATGAATCTGTGGTCAGTTTGGTAGTGCTCGAGGTGTCTTGGCCAACACGGACTGAGGTCTTCTGGTTAAAAATTCAAGGATCCAATTGGGAGGTGTTAAGGCCCAGCAACTTTAGTTTTTTCCTCCGTGTGGGTGAGAGCCTGATGGAGGGTGTAGGATATTACATTGTTTATAGAGCGGTTTGAGTTAAGTGTATTTGGGAGACTGTGCATGACTCTCCAAGTACTTCATCATGATTGGGGTCAGAGTTATGGGACGGTAGTCATCACAGGCCTATGACAAGGGGCTTGTAGTCAGTGATGATCTGATTGGCTTACCACAGGCTCCATGAGTTACTACTGTCGAAGAAATTGTTTATTTTTTGTGCATACAACTGTTTTGCCTTATTTGATGCAACGTCACAGACTGGTTCCTGTTGTTTTAAGGGTTGAACCATCTTCTGATTTGAATTCATTACCTCGGGTCTTTTGCAGTCCACGGACCTCTTTTGTCAGCCATGGCTTCTGGTTGGCATGTAGTGATGGTCACCTTTTGACATAATCAGTCACTGTATCGGTAAATTCTTGAAGGTCTGTGTGATCATTGTAGGTTCTTTGGCCTCTTTGAACATCTTCCTGTCTGTGTACTGAAAGCAGTCCTGGAGTGTGGAGATGACATCATCTGGCTATATTGTTATCTGCTTTTGAACCAGTTTGGCAAGTTTAAGATGTGGTCTGTATGCTGGGATTAGCATAACTGCGATCCGTGTACCTGAGGTGGGGGTCGAGGTACAGGCTTGTATAAACTTTTTTCCATTGTGTAAACCAGGTCCAATCGGTTGTCTTCCCTTTTTGCAAAGTTCACGTGTTGGTATAACTTCATCAAGTCTGACTTTATGCATGCATGGTTGAAATCACCAAAAGCCTTGCTTTTACTGTTTGCAAAGAGCATCCTTACCGTTTACACACTGGGCGATACACAGCAACAATAACAATGGCCGTGAACTCCCTCGGCAGATAGAAGGGTCGACACGTCACAAACAAACTCCACCAGCGATGAACAATGTTTGGCCACCACCACAGTATTGTTACACCATTCATTGTTGATATAAATACACAAGCCACCTCTGTGAGCCTTTCCAGACAGTGTTTTTTATCTGTCCACTCAGTAGCAGGTTAGCCTGTGCCGCTAAAGTCTGGGATGTTGTTGTTTTGCCATGTTTCGGTAAAAAAAAAAAAAAAAAAAACACAGCAAATTCAAGATTAATATTTTATCAAACCAAGACAATCTACAGCACTGCACTTGAGTTTGGATGATGCCAGATGAATCAAATGAACCAAATCCTTTATTGCAGTGGTTCTCAATGTTTTTGACTTGAATTCCCCCTTCTGTCCAACACAAAATTAATTGATTTCAAAGTCTAAAAACGTGGTATTCTGACGACTCTACAGTAGTACAGTTTATGGTGTAGATCACATCTTACAAGACAGTGTATAATTTGAGAAAATAGTAGTTAAAGACATGCTCTCATTCTACAAGAAAACTTCTGAACAACAATAGGAAGCATTAGCAAATTTAATTAAATGTCATGTCTAACTTCATTGGGCTCAAGGGATTGTTGTTTGGCCTTTGAAAAAGAGCCTTGATCCAGCATTTTCCACAGAGATTTGTGAAGCAGACAATAATGTCAGTGTGATTGGTTTGATGTAACAGAAGGTCTTATGGGAACTTGCACTGACAGTTTGCTTGACAAACTTCCAAAGGCAATGCCTTTTCCACATGTGTCTGTTCATCTCACACGCTCTAGGCTTAACATTCCTGTAGAATGCAGAAATACGTCTTTATGAGCGTATAGTATTGCCAGTAAATCCCCGGACCCTCTGTGAAACAGCCATAGTTTGAAGGCTGCTAGTCCTGACTGTCTCAATGGACAATGAAGACCATTTAGAGAGTAATGGAGAAAAAGTGATCTCTAAAAGGGATTTTATCCTTTAAAACAATTTTATCTCCTGGTCCGTTGGTAGAAAAAGAGTTCAGAGTAAATGTATCTCACATTCACAACGCCAAGCTTTCCCCATTGCCAAGCCAGATCATATACTGAAATTAAGCTGCAAAATGACATATTAACTTGCCTATGTTTACATCTCAACACCTTCTCAATATTTAACTTGATTCAACTTGATGAACAACACTACACCACATTTCACATGTAAAGAGTTTAGCCACTCATAACAAATTTAGTCTTTAAGGTAAAGCTATAAATCAAAACGGTACAGTAACAAAAACAGTGTGGGGAATGGTTGTGTATAACTACATTACGACTGTTATACCCTTAATAATTAAATGCTGCAAAAGTGTAGAATAAGCACTGTAGATATGGATGCTTTTAAACACTGTTTCATGAAGCTTCTTAACCTTTGCAAATCTTTTGTTTCGATTAATGGCTCATTAAATCAAGGCTTCATTACATCATACTGTTTTGAACCTTTTTCGAAAACTTTCGCTGTTGTTTTGGTGTGAAGCATTTTGATCGTCAGTTTTATAACATAGGTTCAGTTTTCATAAATTGAATCAATTTTACTACTTGTGCGTCTACAATATTGTGAACATAATGCAATTGTTTTGAGAAAGATGTAATTTTACATGTTTGGGCTATATTCTTCTAACGTCTTAACCAGGGTGATGTTTTTTCAAGAAATTTGAAACAGTGAATCAGTATCAATTGATTCAGAAAGCTTTGTTTCTCCTATCACTACTGTAAAGTAATTGGAAAATACTGTATATCCAGTGGAAATTTTCCCAGTTAATACTTGGCTACTAAATAAATAAATGGACATGAAATACAAAGCAGAATGGTGCGGTTGACCAATCAGAATGAAAATGTGCAGTATCTGCTGCTAAATTATTTTCTTTCTAGTATCACAACAAGTCTAGAAAAAAATAAATAAATTGGAGAAGAAACAGACCAGGAGTTGGCAACCTTTGATCTGCTAATTTTGACTTGGTTTAAGGGCGGGATGGGTGGGTTTTTCAGTCGAGCTGGAGTATAGGGTGTGCAGGAGTTGTTTGTAGGAAATCCCCAAGCTGCCCGAGTGTAATATACCTCTCAAACGGCATGGTGGGTGGTGACATCACATCTATCACAGCTCCCGGGCCCAGACGAGGGGAAGGAGGCCAGGAGGAAGCATCTCAGGGTGGGGAAGAACCGGTTGACCACATGAGGGCCATCATGGGACCCATGCAGAACAAAGCTGAGGCTTGTAATTCATACCTGACACTTGCATCCTCTTCCTGACAGCCACGGTCTTTAAGAAATACGCATGGATGTGCTAAGATCGCATCAGATATCACCACCAAGATGTTTGGACAAGGTGAATGCATTAGCAGATACCATGTAACACCAATAGGCAACGGGAAGCGAAAACAAGCCATTTACTTTTGAGCATTCAGAGAAAGGCCGATACCTTATGGTTTTAACATTGGCACCTTAATACATATACGAGTCTGCTGAAGCCTTGAAATACAGACATGTTTTCAAGTTCTGTTACGCAAATCCAAATCCCCCGTCAGCCTTGAGTTTTTCTCAGGGGTGCTCATGCTGTTATGTCTCAATAAATATGTCCTTCTCGTTTTTTCAGGTCAGGCTTTGTGATTTTTAGCCGTCGTGTAAGCACTCATCTCTCTTACGGATGATTTCTCCCAAATGCATACTTCGATGAATGAATATGGCAGAAGTTCAAGGCAAGCCTTCATAAATTTGATGTTTTTAAAGAACAATATAAAACTTAAGGGCTGTTATCACTCAACTAGAGATGTGATCAATTTCACAACAACTTATTTAATTCTGTGTTAAACAAAAGGGTGCATTATCTAGGGTTTTTAAAGTTCATTAGATGGTCAAATGAGCTTTATAGACAGACTTGGCAAATAAAAACTTCATTGATATTTGCTTTGCATTTTTTAATGTCAGTGGTGTTTGCTGTTCGATTCTACCTAAAAACAGAATAGATAGTGAATACAACATGCATCAATGTAAAAAAAAAATAATCAGTCATATTTAATCAATTTAATACCTTTTTGCTGAATAAAGTCAATCTTATTGACCACAAACTTTTGAACAGTACCCTATCCATTGTAACAATAGCACAAATTAATTATCAGAGATAGAAATAGCAACTAGTCCATCAGTTTGAGTGGGTAGGATCCATTCAGCTCATATTTTTATGTAACTCATAAATGGTCCACAGATGATTATTGTAACATTTTCTAGATCTGAAGCAAACTGTCAGATTTATGCCTTCATAACCAGGGAAGGGAAGTTGACGTGTGTTCTCATTTAAAGTTCTCCCACTGTCTTCCATTATGACTTTTGACATGATACAGACTTTTCCAACATTCATTAATTCTTATCAGTCTTTCTGTTTTCTCTCCCTCCTCATTTTCTCTTTCACGGCACTGTCTTCACATTTAACACAAGCCCCATAGTACACCTCTGCAAATACAATATGTAAATCCAAACTTAAACACCATTTTGCAGTTCTGCCTCTTACAAGCTATTCGAGTTGATGGGCAGAATCAGATTGTGGAAATGAATACGGTACATACATTTCCTGAGAATGAAGGGAGCAGGAAACTCCATTTTGTGTGCGGTGTGATAAATTGGGCCCAATTATGAGATTGCACAGTGGCAATAAAGCCATCCCACAATCCTGTTCAATTTCTCCCTGTCCCTCTCCATTTCGCTTGGATGGAGAGAAATTATACTTTTTTGTATGTAGAGTGAATGGTTGAACTCCATTGTGATCTCTTACACACAGTTAATGTGAGGTGCCACAGGGGTGGAGATTGAGCCCGCCGTAATTGTCTGTGATATGCTTGGCTCGTGAATGAAAACCCACGCTCTACCACTGAAATCGAGTCTGACTTGGGTCTGGGCCTTGAACCAGGCGAATCGTTCAGTATGTTTCCTGTCAAACGGTATCTGCTGTGATGGACGGCATCATTCTTAGAGCCTGATGCAGCCAGAAGAAGCGAATATATGAATGATGATGAGCGCGACCAGTAACTGGTTTTCAGGGAGCAACATCTGTGGCTGCCATACTATGATGGACGGGTGCTGCTTGCCATGCAAATACAGCAGAGAGTTGACTTCCCTCCTGCTATAAGGTAGACTGCGTAGGTTATGAAGATGTTAGACGTTAAAGAGTGTAAATATTATTTTATAACATGACATTTATGTGCTGGATATACCATTTTGCAAGATAAATAATTCTTTTGAAAGTAGAGAGAAGAAGAGAGACAGAAGGTCAAGGTTTTGCTGCTTCGCATGAGTGGTAAATGCTATAAATCTCTGTGTATTCTGATGAAATTTTGCAAATTAGAGTATGAATTGCAAATACCTCATATTATAGTAGATTTTAAACAAATAACATACTAAAAGTGTGAAATGGTCTCATTATTTTTATAATATACAAATAAATTTAAATGAATGGCATACAAGGTTCAGTAGAGATGACATTAACATATATTTAAGTTGACCATACATGCTTACATTCGGCAGGAACATTAACCATATTTTAAAGACAATGAAGTAATTATAAAACCCTAAAGTAGGTCAACTAATTGAATTTAATATAAATTTAAACTTCAAAATATTTTCCTTTGTGTTCAGCAGAAGAAAGAAACTCATACAGGTTTGCAACAACTAGAGGGTGAGTAAATGATGACAGAATTTTCATTTTTGGCTGGAGTATCCCTTTAAAAGCTTGTGTTTTTGTTCAGCCCACCACCAAAGGAACAAAATCGAGTAATTTATAAAAATGCAGAGTAAATGTCAATTCAGATTGGAAATTCAAAACTGTTTCTAGAGCACGTATGTTAACTTCTAATCTTAGCATTTGATTTTCTTTTGTGCCTTTGTTTGATAAAATAAAAAAAACCATAAGGGGAGGAGGAAATCGTAAGAAACACTTAATTAAATTAGTACTAATGGTGAACGGTCTCATTTCACACTTCTGTACAGATACAAGACAGATAAGAAATGCTTCCGTACAGAGACAATGCAGTTTTGCCCAGTGCTAAATTCAAAAGCTGTGACTTGGAAAAGTGTTCTCACCAGAGGAGCGAGTTAATTTCCCATATGAAATAGTCAAACAAATTGGTTTAAAGCTGTTGCTGAAATTCCTGCAATAGACCAGAGCAAGTACCCCATAAAAGCGTACACTTAACCAAGGCATTAAACAGGATTTTTTTTATTGAAATATGATGTGTAGAAATGTACGTTTTATTAAGCAACACTCTGAGATGCAGGGGAGAGTTTGAATGGTCTGGGATTGTGCTTGTTCTCTGTGAAATTGAACATGAATCACTGAAGGTTGTGTCTTTAATAGTACTGCTGGGACAGACTTCATCAATTGTGGACACGGACTGTGTTTCTTTCTCGTTCAACTTCAAGTAAATCTAGGAAGGTTTTGCCAGTGCATACCCTGTTTCTAATTAAGGTAAAGGGGGAGAATTTCTGTATTATTACTTATATATCAATCTTTCTAGCCGAAGTTGGACGCTGGACAAAGTGAAGTCGGACATATAATAGATGTTTTTGGAGACGGCCAGTATCTTGAGTCCCATTGTGGATTCTTCTACAAAAATACATCAAAAAATGAACTGGAAAATGAAGCTGCGAGGAGAACTCTTGGAGTTTACGCCCCTCAGTTGCACAAGCGGTTGGAAATATTTCACCGACAATTGACCAGGCCAGATGTCACCAACAAGACAAACGTTTTGTGGGGGCAGTCTGGGAGATTTTTCTTCAGGCTGTCCATAGATTCTTTAAAAAAATATAAATCTGTATTATAAATACACCAAGAGTAGACATAGATGCCCCCATGTCCTCTGTGAAATACTGTTCAAAAAGAGTCTTTCCACTAATAAATATAAAAGGGGGATTTGCTTCTTTCTCAGCACGTAAGGGAATGTGTTCCCCAGGAGGTTGACAGGGAGGAAGCTTTGTTAACGCCAACCATCTGTGGAGGGAGTTAATGGCAGTTGACAAGCCCTGGTTGAAATTATTTCCTATTTTGTTTTTGCAGTTGAAAGTTTCAAATAGTTGTTGAGAGGGACTAAATAAAAGCCATGCAACACGAAGGACCTGGTTGAGGCTTCTTCTTCCCCTTTGTTTTTTACAAATTCAACCTCATAAAAAACAGATTCTACTCTACGCGCGTTAGAGACTATGATGAAAGAGGCTGAAGATTAAAATTTCATCTTTTAATATTATTTCATTATTAAAATATTATGTATCTGTATTATTATTCTTTATTAATATTCATAATCAGTTGTATTATCTTATGGAGTTTAAAAGCATGAGTTTGAATGCATGAGAGAACTATAGATAGCATGGATCCATGAGTTGGATCATATGTCAGACAGAGGGAAGCTATATTTTGCTATGGGGTATGTACAATGTAGCATGTTCCACTGATGCAAGTGAATCACAGATGTAAACAACAAGGATAGTTCTTAATATGGAGAGTGTATGTACCACGTGTATGTATGACATATAAGTTCCATTTTTAACATACAGAAAGCAACATGTTTTGTTACCTTACAAGGAAGCTGTAATAATATCTATGAAGTATAAAAGCTTGATCTTACTGTACTACCTCAGAGAAACACGCACATGCATAGACCTGGCATGAATACAACATCTTGAAGTTTCTCTCCTGACATATAAGAATAAAAATCTTTCTTGGCAAGATAACTGGTGTCCGGTCCCGTAAATCAAATAATAACGGGGAAACAAAAGAGGCTTTAATTCCAAGTCTACATTTGGCGTCACGAACAACAGGATCGCATCTTCAGGCATTTGTCTCAGTCATTCAGGTAAGACTTTAAATTTATTCTAAAAATAATTCTGAGTCTGCCTGATGATTGGACATTGACTGAAACTGCTTAAAAGAACGGTGTTATTTAAAGTACCAGTTGTTTTGCCAATGAATATATGTGTCAGAAAAAGGAAAATAATTTTAATAATTAGAATTTGATGTGGCTTATTTGAGTTGCTCTGGTCAGTAAACCTCTGAATATTGAATGATGCTGGGGAAGTATTTTTCATTTTTGAAGAAACTTTAGAAAGTGGATCTTTTTTAGAAAAAGACCATCTTTAGTCAAATTTTGGAAATAGCTGTAAGGCGATTTAGCAATAAGCTTGTATGGTGGTT
This sequence comes from Chrosomus eos, assembly GCA_036326025.1. Lineage (NCBI taxonomy): Eukaryota > Metazoa > Chordata > Actinopteri > Cypriniformes > Leuciscidae > Chrosomus > Chrosomus eos. Next base: position 5,037,455 of record CM070841.1, read on the forward strand.
GGAATGTGGCGAGACTGCGATAAGGGCAGATTTATCTCTAAAATATATCCAATACACGGAAAATCGTCTCAGAAGAAGACGAAGATAGTGTGACAAGCAGTGATTTATAGCGGTTTACAGTGGCGGGTCTGTGCAGTATAAAAGTATACAAAGAGAACCCTAAAACGTAAATACGCAGAGGATTGAACCCTTAGAAGAAGGGTATCAATGGAATAAAAAGCTAGAATTGCATGCATTCTGATTTTGACAATAAAGCTGTTCAATGTTTGGAGGAAAAGACTGATCTGAGAGCAACTTTAAAATATACATATATTTATATGTATATATGTATATATATATAAAATTGATCTGAGTTAAGACAAACAAACAAAAAAAGAAAACAGAAATTATTAGAGTTGATTTTTGTTCCCCCAAACCCTTCTTTGTTCTTGAGGAATTAGAACAGGTGGAGAGGGAGAAAAGCAGAGGGAAAGAAGCGGAGGGCCTCCCCCGGAATTCACACACACACACACACACACACACACACACACACACACACACACACACACACACACACACACACACACACACACACACACACACACACACACACACACACACACACACACACACACACACACACACACACACACACACACACACACACACAGAAGGGCCTCCCCTGGAATTCACACACACACTCCCTCACAAAAATAGCCCTGCTGTTTGAGCACACAGACAGAGTGACAAATAATTTGCAATGGCTGGAAATGCATTTAATAGCAGAACAATATCTGCTTGGTACCTAGAAAGAAAACAGAAAAAGCAAGCTAAGTTTTTGAAAAAAGGACTGGACATTAACGCATCTATGGATGTGCAGTTAAGCTGGCTTGAGTCCCAAAAAGACTCTATCAAGTCAAAAGTATTTCCAATCCTCGCTGCACATTGGATTTTGAAACAAGGTGGAATTTGTTGCGGTATCAATGGGTGCCCAGTCCCACTTGTTGAAGCAATGAAGCCTCAAATTGAAGCATATAACAAATTGAACAAAATTATGTCTATTAAATGTTCAGATGGAGAAAATACAACCAATGATGATCCATTTGATCCAGATTGGACAAATATAATAACTGAAGCTGAAAAGAAATATTCACAAGCACCATTGAAATCTGCAACAATTGTAACGCCTCCTCCTTACAACCCAATGTATCCAATTTTGCCTGAACAATATACAAATTCATCTAAACCTCTGACACAGCCTCAAGCTTCGAGATCAAATGGAGGTCCAGTTGACAAAATGTATATTGCATCTGTACAAGTAGCTCCGGTAATAACAAGATCTAAAACAGTTCAGCCAAACAGAGACATGCTGCGATGTACACCAGCTCGGAATTATGATTCTGACTGGGATGATGAGACAAGAGATGACGACATGATCACAATTGACAAGATCGGTCCTGAATTTTCTTCACCTTTAATTAAAAGGGAAGGATCTGAAATGATGACAGAAGAGAGACCATTCACACCAGGAGAACGTCAAGCCATTCTCTCAGCCTTGCCTCCTCTGAAGAGACAAGATCCAAACACAGAGTTTTGGCGAGAATTAGACTCATTGATTGAAGCACATCAAATGACATTAAGAGACATACACACCATTGTGAAAGCTAAAATCCCAAGAGACAGATGGGAACGTTTGCCAGCTTCGATAACAACCGCCCAATGGATAGATTTGTGGGTTGATGGCCAGGGACGACCCCTGGGTCTTTGGCAAGCAGTAGATGTGTTCCGAAAAGAAATCCAGGAAATCTTGGGCAGTGGTAAAATTCCTTTCACATTAGTGACATTGATTAAACAAAAGGATGATGAATCTCCAGATGAATATGCTCTACGTAAGTGGAATGCTTATGAGAGATGGGCTCTCTGTGCCAAGAAACAACCTGACAGAGATGATGTACAGTTCACTGACACACTTGTGGATGGACTTAGCACAAAATACCAACAAGCCTTATCACTTGGAGTCAACCCAGGCGAGACATTTGACCAAATTATGCAATGGGCTGGCCGCTTAGAGATGGCTATGAGATCAAATAAAGAAGAAGGAAACAAGCCATATCGAAGAGGAGTGGCAACAGCTCAATACAACAAGGACACCAAGAATAGGGTGATTTTCTGCAGCAACTGTGGAAAGCGTGGACACTCCAAACCTGATTGTTGGGCTAAAGGAGGTGGAGCAGAAGGTCAAGGTCCATCATTCAGACAGGTCAGTGCAAAAAACCATGATGAAACCTCTCAAGGGAAGACGTGGACTGAAGCACAAGTCCGTCAGCTCATTGAGGGAATTATGCGTCCGCAATAGGAATCAGCGGCCCCCTGTATTAGTAAGAAAAGAGACAATCGCCTTTTCGTCAATGCATTAATAGGGGGCCACCCATGTGACATCCTGGTTGACACAGGAGCAGCCATTTCAATAACAGATCTGAACCTACCTACAACAGATGAAACTATGGAAGTTGAAGGAGTTGGAGGAGGTATCACAAAATTTCGCAAAAGTATTCAAGTTCCACTGCAAATACATGAAGATGAAGTCTTATGGACATCTTTCTGGGTCGGGCCGAATTCACAAGGAACCCTTATTGGCATGGACATTCTTCCATTGTTAAACATGATCATATTTACAGACAGTCGTCAGATCGCTACAACTGCTGGGATAATACCACACGAAGATCGCACATGTAATTTATGGTCTGTTGGTACAGCAAAACCAATTATCAGAAACTGGAAAAAAGACGGTGTGTGGGGTCTTCTGTGCAGTTTATATTCAGATGTTTGGGCTAAACACAAATTGGATTGTGGTAAAGCCAACATTGATCCCATTGTTATTGAGGGACCGATACATGCCCCTCATAAACAATACCCCATCCGACCTGAAGCAAGACGAGCTGTGGAGGAGATAGTGGCAGACTTGGAAGCTGAAGGAATCATCAGACAAACTTCATCTACCACTAATAGTCCTGTCTGGCCTGTCAAGAAATCTGATAACTCATGGCGATTAACCATTGATTACACGAGACTTAACAGTGTAACACCAAAACCGCATCCTATTGTGGCCAATCCTGCCACCATTCTGAATGATATTCCAGGAAATGCTAAAATTTTTACGGTACTGGATGTACTGTCGGCTTTCTGGTCTATACCTATAGACAAAAGATCTCAAGAGAAATTAGCCTTCACAGTGGGCGCAAAACAGTATGTTTGGAACAGACTCCCACAAGGTCTTAATCTTTCTCCTGTTGTATTTCATAGAGCTTTGGACCAGTTCTTAACGGAGCAAAAAGCTGAAATTGAGAAATCAGGAAGTGTCTGCCTCCAATATGTTGATGACTTGCTAATTGCAAGCCCAGATGAAAACAGCCATGTATTTGCTCTGAATGTTGTCCTACAAGCCCTCAGAAAAGGGGGATTCAAAGTTAACCCCGACAAAGCACAGCTGGCCAAATCCAAGGTTATCTATTTGGGCCAAGAAATATCTGTGGAGGGAAGGAGAATGACAACAGAGCGTGTAGAGGCATTACGACAACTTCCAAAACCTCTAACAGTTACAGGAATGCGGAAAGTGATGGGACTGTTCAACTATTGTCGTCAGTATATACCTGATTTTGCTAGCATCACCAGCCCCCTCATCGACCTGTACAAGGGAGGAAAGCCTGGAGTGGAACAGATAAACTGGACACCGGAAGCTGAGGAAGCGTTTACTTCTATGAAAGAGAAACTGACTTCAGCCCCTGCTCTGGGACTCCCTGATGGACGGCTGGATTTCCATTTGTGGACCAGGGTAGGAGATGAGACATATTCAGCAGTACTGTGTCAAAAACCAGGTGATCGATACAGACCAGTTGGATACTTTTCCACAAAGATTCCTGTCACTATGATTGGGCAACCACGATGTATACAAGCCCTCGATGGTGCCACATGGGCAGTGGATGCTGTTGAGAATCTGATAGGAGCACAGACTATCATATTGCACACTCCACACAGTATAGTGACACTGTTGAACAATACGAACATCAAAACCATAACTGATGCAAGAAGAGCAAAATGGGAAGCAACTTTGTTGAACAAGGATTTAAGAGTGGAAATCGTCAGGGACACGTCTCTTAACCCTGCGACAATGATGCTGGAACCACATGAGGGAACACCACATGAGTGTGAAAAACAAGTAGAAGAAGATAGTCTTGGTCCAGTTAATCCAATCCCTCTTGAAAACCCAGACAAAGAGTTATGGGTTGATGGATCCAGTTATTATGTTAATGGAAAACGACATACTGGATGGGCTGTAGTGAAAGGAGATGGAACTGTTGTAAAGAAAGGAGCCCTTTCTGGGAAATTTTCAGCACAAGTAGCTGAACTTATAGCACTTACAGAAGCCTTTGAACTATCAGACGGAGATCGAGTCAACATCTATACAGATAGTCGTTATGCTTTTGGCGTGGTCCATGACTACCTTGCTCTGTGGAAAAGACGTGGACTTATCACTAGTAGTGGGAGCGAAATACAACATGCTTCCATAATTCGTCGTTTGATTACAGCATGTTACTTACCCCGAGAAGCAGCCGTGATCAAAGTAAAATCACATCAATCTGACAAGTCCAAAGAAAGTCTAGGAAACACGGCAGCAGATGCAGCAGCTAGAGAAGCAGCTCTTCTTCCTCTTACTCCTGTTACCTTGGTAAAGGAAAACAGCAAGGATAATCCTGAGCTCCATCTTCTGTCATATCAGTTGGAGACAGATGAAGAGAAAGAACAATGGATAAAAGCGGGAGCGAAAGAGGATGATCAAGGTATCTGGAGAATTCCAACAGGACAAGTGGTGATGCCTATCGGAACAAGAAGAGAACTAATGCAGCTGTATCATGGAAAGGTACATGCTGGAGCAAAAGCAATGAAATCTCAAATCAGTGAGACTTGGTGGTGGCCGAGAATGATGAGAGACATTGATGATTACTGTAGGAGATGCTTGATATGCCTCAAAGCAAATGTGGGAAAATCTGTAAAGGTGCGAATGTCACATGCACCCAGACCAACAGGTCCATGGACACACCTCCAAATCGATTTCACAGGACCTTTATCACCCAGTGGAGGGTATCAATACATACTTGTAATCATGGACAGATTTACTAGGTGGGTGGAAGCATTCCCTACAAAAACTTGCACTGCTGAAGCGGCAGCACGAGTAATGGTGGAAGAAGTTTTTCCTCGCTGGGGTCTTCCATATGAACTTGATTCTGACAATGGAACTCACTTCACTGGAAAACTAATGAAAGAAGCAATGAAATTGATGGGGATTAAACAAAAATTCCATATTCCGTACCATCCAGAAAGTTCGGGACTGGTAGAACGGATGAACCGATCGTTAAAAACCGCTCTTACCAAAGCCATTCTGCAAACTGGCCAAGGTTGGCATAAGTTGTTACCTGCTATTCTGTGGAACTTAAGAGCAACTCCAAACAGAGTTACAGGACTAACCCCTTTTGAACTAATGACTGGAAGAGCAATGGTTCTACCTCCTGATGCTCCGCCACCTGCGGGAACAGGAGGAGACTCTACTTTGTTCCAAGAAAAGTTACGACGCTATCTCGCAATGCTGGACAAAGCTACTAAAGACAATAATAAGAAAGTGCGAGAAGCTCAACAGCAATGGGATGAAAAACACACCACTACTGACATTCCACACATTCCCGAGTTAGGCAGTTTTGTTATGATCAAACGTATTGCTAGGAAAGGTTTAGAGCCTAGATGGGAGGGTCCATATGAGATACTCTTAACAACTGATACAAGCGTTTGCCTTAAAGGGAAGGGTGTAGGGACAGATAGATGGTATCATTGGTCACAAGTTAAACCTTGCTTAGTGAATGAACAAGATGATAATGATGGCTTATGGCCTGAGATTGAGCAATGTTCACCCATTAGTTTTAAAAATTGGGTACAAAGAAGTGATGTTAATTATTTCTCTGCTTCCATTTCAGGAATCAATTCCATTGACATTGATTAGAGATGGTTTTAAGTTATTCTCGATACCCAACGATGATGGTACTCTTATTTTCCAAGTCCTTGTATGTGTTACTAGAAGGAAAAGTACCAAACCTGTCAAATTGATTATTTCTAACCAAATGGATAGAACTAAGAATGGGACATACAGCGTGAAATGAGAGATTTTGTACAAAACACTACCTCACAAACAATGAACATCCGCTTACTGATTTTCAACCCCAAGGGATAGGATCCTTTAACATCAACGTTTATTTTAATTTCTTGTTTTAGCACGGAACTGAAGGATTTAATTAATTAAGGAGTTAATTAATTAATGAGTTCAGGCACGGGCAGAAGACTTATTAGTTTTTCTTTTCTTAGATGATTGGGGTTCATTTTAAATACATACACATAGATATTAAAATACACATAGTATACGGGGACATAACATGGGTTGGGTTTTGTTCTTTGTTCTTTGTTTTTGTTTTTTCCTTTTCTGTTTCCATTCTTCTGTTCTTTCTGTCTATTTTCTTGGTCTGCTATTTCTTCTCCTCACTATCACTTCTATAGGTTGGCCACCTGGGAATGATGGTGTGGAACTGACGGCCGTAGTTCCAGTGGAGGGAAATGAAGATTAAAATTTCATCTTTTAATATTATTTCATTATTAAAATATTATGTATCTGTATTATTATTCTTTATTAATATTCATAATCAGTTGTATTATCTTATGGAGTTTAAAAGCATGAGTTTGAATGCATGAGAGAACTATAGATAGCATGGATCCATGAGTTGGATCATATGTCAGACAGAGGGAAGCTATATTTTGCTATGGGGTATGTACAATGTAGCATGTTCCACTGATGCAAGTGAATCACAGATGTAAACAACAAGGATAGTTCTTAATATGGAGAGTGTATGTACCACGTGTATGTATGACATATAAGTTCCATTTTTAACATACAGAAAGCAACATGTTTTGTTACCTTACAAGGAAGCTGTAATAATATCTATGAAGTATAAAAGCTTGATCTTACTGTACTACCTCAGAGAAACACGCACATGCATAGACCTGGCATGAATACAACATCTTGAAGTTTCTCTCCTGACATATAAGAATAAAAATCTTTCTTGGCAAGATAACTGGTGTCCGGTCCCGTAAATCAAATAATAACGGGGAAACAAAAGAGGCTTTAATTCCAAGTCTACAGAGGCCTAGCTGTAAAGTTGCTTCCCCGTGGAAATGCTGCGAATCAGTGGAAACGTGCATGACATGCCACCGGCGCTCACGCTTTTGATGCTACGCTTGCGAGGAGCGTGCGATTGGAAACGCCAAGTCAAAAGCAAATCATTTTGGCGCAAGGGGATGTGGGTATGTTTACCACAAGCGGCTCGTGATGATTAGGTATTAAATCAGATCTTGCTTCTAGAGTTAATGAATATTTTTTTTCATCTGATTAACGTCTTGTTTAAGCCTCTGCAGAAAAGCCGCCTAGGGAGATTTCAATACTAATTTTGTGTGTATTTCCTCCTAAGATGCTTTTAAGCAGTCACAATATAGTATTGAATTGTCAAATGCATAATCGCGTCTCTGTTCTACTAGCATCTGGAGCTGTTGGCTGAGCTTGGGGTCAACAGCACCCCTAAGACCGAATGTAAAAATTCATTCAGCAGTTTTTGAGACTTATTAAAATAACTGTATGGCGGACCGAAACTCAAGAGATCTGATTATAACCTTTAACGACAAAGCAATTTGAGCAGGTCATGAGAAACCCTCAAAAAAACCTCTGCCCTTCATTTCGGGTCACTTTTAATTATCTGTGGATAATGTCACTCAATAAGTCGGTAGCTGACAGACCTGTCAGTAAGAAAGAGACATTCAGCGTAATTTCCATAAGAAACTACTACAGTAGGTGTAATGTAAAATATATTATAGCAATTTTAACATTCTGGGACCTACTATTAACAAGAAACTGATTAATGACTTAGTAAGTCATAACGCTCAGTTGAATGAGGTAGTTCACTATAAGCTAGAATTATGAAGTAAATACTTTTTTTCCATATTATTAAGAACTACTATATACAGGTTCAGAATGAATGTGCATAATGCATAATTATTTCTAAAGTAAAGATCATGGTAACCTACTAGTACTAAATCCTTCAGAAGGATTACTTATTACTTATCAGAATTACTACTTATTTGGATCAGTGTTCTAAAGTGAACAGCATGATAACTCTCTAGTAATGAGAGAGTCATTGTACAAGTCATTGTAAGCTTTTGAGGTTTTTGATAGTAATTGCTTCTGACAGATTTTGTAACACTTGAGTCCTTACTAGTGGGTCACCATGATCTTCACTTTAAAATACTGAGGCAAAAAATTAGTAATTCCTTTCGAAGGATGTAGTAACTTTACAATGATTTAGGGTCAATATTAGGGAGTTATCATGCTTTTTACTTTAGAACTGATCCAAACCATTAGTAATTCTTCCCCTCCGTTAAACGCATCCTTGCGCTGCAAATACGAGTCACAACTGAGGAGGGAAGGAGGAGGCTCTGTATGAGGACGAAGAGCAAGCCGAGGGAGACAGCAATGAGAAGACGACCAGAGAGGAGTCGATGGTGATAGGTACCAGTGAGGAGATAATTGGGAGGAGCCAGAGCGGAGATATGATGATGGCTTATAGTGGAGGCGATGGAGGGAGAAGCCATGGTGGAGAGGCCCGGCAGAGCCAGAAAGACGCCCGGTGGAGGTAAAGACCCAGGCGGAGTAGAAGACTCAGGGTGACATCGCTTGTCTGGAGGGCCACGGTGGAGCTGCAGATAGGCATGACTGAGGTAGAGACATGGGCTTTGCAGACCTGGGCAGAGTCGAGGTAACGGAGGATGATGGTTAAACTGGAGGGAAGGAGGAGCCCGGTGGAGCCAGAGAGATGGAGGGTCGAAGCGCAGCTGATGACTCGGAGCCAGAGCAACGATAGACCAAGGTGGAGCCAGAGGGATGAGGAATAGGTGACTGTCCATGGTGGAACCGAGCCAAGATGGAGCAATGGGTTAAGGTGGAGTCTGGGGCTTGGAGTGGAGCTGAGGGATCCACAGATCTAATAAAACCCAATAAAATGTTTTTTAAAAAATATGGGTTTATATAGGAATTGTGAACATTTGCTGATCCTGTTCTCTCTTAAAGAGAATATGAATGTAATGGGGTTTAAGATTCAGGGAAGAAGGAGGCGGGAACCGGCTAACATTCAACACTTTAATTATAATATAAACAAGTACAAAATGAAAGTAAAATACAGCAGCCCCACGGATGATTGCTGTCACATAATAAAACACAAACCAAACAAAACACAGGTTCAGGCCTGTTCTTCTCTCGATCTTCACTGTCGTCACTCCTCCTTGTATGCTTCCGCTCCTCCGTGAGAGATACGAGACCGATGCGTCTCACAAGTGTCATTCATTATCAGTCACGCCACTGGCCTCGCGCCATTCTCTCACGGCCCTTGGCCTCGTCCTGCTCGCCACAATGAACAGTCAGATTCAAAATTGAAAATTTTAATATGTTATATATTAGACTTATATAAATAAGACCGATACACCAAGTTTCTGTATATGTGCCCGTTTATAAAGCTTTTCTCTGCCATTTGAAAAATAACTGCCACCATGATTAATAGAATGAAAATAATTTACAATGAAAGGAGGCGTGTTTATGCTGAAAGGTATGAAAATGACTTAATATAAATATTTATGGTTAAATGCATTTTCAAAACATCTATCTAGTGGTTGAGGTGGACTGCTAACCTGACTCCGCCAGATGGATTTGCTCCGCATATCCATCTGGAAACCTTCCGTCGAAGTAGTTTAGGTAAGGGGGCGAAAATACTGGTTAGCTGATTGGCCTATGTTGGTGATAGACGGGCCAAATCAACCAATCAGATCAACGAAGCATATGAGAGCGACGACGAAAACACAACCACAAGCCAGGCTACTCTTGCTGCTGCAGGTAAAGGCTCGTTAGCTCTGTAATTCCGTAATAACTCTGTAATTCCGATAAAACTTGCTCGATAGCCACACTGATGCTAGTTTCATCCGCTGAAGCCGCCATGTTCTTAAGACTGAACTGTCGCGCTTCTCGTTGCGTCACACCTCAACCCGCCTCAAAGCCAACGCTGATTGGACGTTCGTTTGGTGAACTGCTCCCAAATTTTCTTTAACGGAAAGTATCCAGACTGATCTGCGAGTGAAACCTTGAAAGCTCGCGAGATCAGGATGGTCTCACGAGGCTAGTGGACTGCAGGAATTAGTGTCTAAGACAGATTTTTGAGCTGACATACCCCAGTTTTAACTCTGTGTGTGTGTGTGTGTGTGTGCGTGCGTGCGTGCGTAAACATATTTTTTAAAGGTATTACCTCCTCAATTGCATTCTGCCTAATAATTCCTTTTGTGAAAACATTTCACAAATTCAGGATTTTCAACATATTTATTTTTGAGGGGGAACTATTGCTCTGCTCTGATCCTAGAGTTTATTTTTAAATAAATTATATATATATATATATATATATATATATATATATATATATATATATATATATATATATATATATATATATATATATATATATATATATATATATAAAAACTATTAACAATCAAGGGAGCAAAATGACATTTTATTAGTTCGGCAAGGACATTCAAGTACAAACTGTATTGGTCGTTAGTTAATGAAGTGTCGAAGTCAGAAGTGTTTTTGACTTCATTAGTCAGTGGAATATTATGTTGAGAGAGCATTAATGTGAATTGTTCAGAAGAGGCCATATGAGGCCAGTTCAGTGAAATGTTAATAAACTACAGCTAACAGCTTTGAGTCACTGAAAGCAACTTTTCATCTGTCTATATAAAAATCCATCAATATCTGGCTCCTCTTTTGCATGGCTGTTTTGTTTTTTAAATTCCACTTTATTAGTTTTGATCATTGAAAATGCTGAAGAGTATGTCGATATCCTGTGCTGTGGGCCATATTTAAATTCTCAGGAGCTCAATCTACAGAAAAGAAAATGTCTACAGAATCATAACTCAAATATTGAGGTATTTGCCAATAGGCTTCAACAAAAACGTTTGCTCCCGGGGTGGCTAGTTATATTATTAGCATCAAAGCTGCTTTGCAACTCCCAGAACAAAAGTGCGGAGACTGAAAGGCCCGCGAGAGCAATGTGACATTTCTCCTCATTACCCTGATGGAAACTTCACCGCGGTATCTAGGTCATTGCGGTTCATTATAGTTTTAATAACTCGCCAGAAAAAAAATCACATGTAGGATGAATTTACTCATGATGTTTAAAGTCTTAAGGTCGGTCCCAAACGGCTGTGCAGCGTCAGAGGTCCAAACGTGCACCTGCGTTTGAGACCCTTTTTCTCTAAAATGATTGATTCCCGATATTCTTCAGTTGGACAAGCTTTGAATTTGCAGCTGCTGGGGAAAATGCGATCGTGTCTTGGATTCATTAGTGGAGTGTATATGGAATCAATCGTTTAGCTCTCAAAGCAATGAAATCGTACGCTTTGCGTAGCAAATTAATGTGTTTAGAGGAGTTAATGGAAAAACCCAAAATAAGTTTTCTGCAGATGCCTTGGTTCGATGACAATCTTAGTGTTTGCAGTTACATTTGTACGATATGATACGAGGGAAAACATTAGTTGGAACATAAACAGCTAATGCGTCGTACCGTGCAACAAGATTAGGACTGGATGTTGCTTGCCAATGAGCAAACATTGATAGAACAACAAAAACAACCTCATTTCTCACACGTGTTAACCGCTGCTTACATGTCAGATTGATCACGCCCCCTCCGCATGTCAGAATAACGGCCACTAAAGTCATCCTTTCAAAGTCAGCCGTCGAGTAAAACAATGAAGCGAATTCAGGCACCCAATGAAAAGCCCATCTCTGACGCCTCAAACAATGGATGGTCTTGTTTGATGTATGGTCTGAGAGCAATTTTCTCTCTCTACTCCACTTGAAAGTGTTATGTTTTTTTCTTGAATGTCCCACAAAACTTTGATAGGAATGTTTTATGAGTCAATGAAGGGTAGCGTGAGGCCCTGTGTCTTAGCCACACATGTCCCTCGCCTGAGTTTATGTGCACATGGCGTTTTATAATTGAGTAAGCGAGAACCGCACTAGCTGATGCTAAATTAGGTTTAGAGTAAAAGTGGATGCAAGGCTATGAACAGAATATAGTAGGTAAACCATTGCAAAATTGCTTTCAAACATCTTGAAATCAATGAATCTGTGGTGGTTGCTCTGGAAGTATTATAAGGGGCTTTCTTAGACTTAGTTCCAGGAACTAAGGTGGTTCCCCAAGAACTAATGGTTCCCTTAGGAACATTTTCCTGGTTGCATGCGCACCGTGCTTGTTGTTGTGACTTGTATTTTGACGGCGCGACACATTGCTCACATTCTCTGTGCTCATTAGTTTAAGATCTATCTAACAGTCTTGTCTAATATGTTATTTGATAGAACTGTTGTACATATAAAGTAGACGGTATAATTTTTAGCGTTTGCCATGTGGTTGATGTCCAGTGTTTGCTAGCTGAGGAGAAATACATAATCATGTTTCTCTTGGTCCACTCAAAGTTGCGTTGGTTTTTCTTCTCAGCGTAGAGGTTTAGAGGTCAATTTATCACTGTTTTCCATGTTCGTAGAGTTAGTTAGTGGAGTAAATATATAGGCTATAATCTGTGTGTTTAGACAGCTTTTTAAAAGATTGCGGGTGCTGGTGTTTCGCGTGTGTTCGGCCAATCAGCATACACTAACGTCAATGGCGGTTCCTACAGTGCTGGGTTAGACTCTGAAGTAGAAGCTAAATTAGTTCCTCCAAAAGGAGTTCCTAGAACTAAAATCGTTCCTAGTTCCTGTGGAGCGAACACACCAAAATCCGTGAATTTACGCTAATAGTTCTAGGAACTATGTAAAGGTTCCTCCGGTGCGAAAGCCCATGTTGTTGCTAATATTCAAGTTTAGGGATCTGAGCAAATGCTTAACCTCAAGCAAAAAAATTTTTTTGTCCTAGTAAATGGCTCCCCAAATGAAGCGAGTTGTTGTTCAGAGTAAAGGTGTGAACCAGCCGTTCCAATAAGGATACCGTTTGATGAAAAAAAGCGACATTGTTCGTAATAGTTGCAGTGTTGACTTAATTCAAATAATGATTATTGAAACATTATAGTCATTTTCCTTTTTTTCAAATCTAGTCTTACACCTAATAGTAAGAGTCATACGCTGAAAGCAATATAAGTTTCTGAAAACTATTCCACTAAAATTCACCTTAACACTTGTGTCTCCAGATGTTTGTGGCCATTCAGAGGAAGGTGGTTCTTTCCATTTGAAAGTGAAACGCACCATGGACATCTGTAAACCGTTTCCATTATATATCTGTCTGTGTCTTGAGGGCATTTCACAGATCAACAACAGATGAATCTGGTGTGAGCTGATCTGAGAGGAGATAGCGTAAGCATTGTAACTGTCAACGGGCCTGGATGGGAAAAATTAGACTTAAAAAAAGCCCTATAACCAGATTTGTACAGCCTGAGAACATGCCATGCATGATGAAACAATGAGGTGAAGGAAATCCAATACTGTGTTCAACACGTTTGAAGATTTAGAGGTCTAGGTGTTTTTCTTTTGATGAATCAAGTTATGCATTCTCGTTCAGTCTAGGATTTCATTCAGCATTCAGATGTCCCAATATTTTATTCAGAGACATCAGCACGAAACAGGCGTCTCTTTCTGAAGCTCTTCGTAGAAGACATTTGTAAGTCAGTTGAGGATTAAAGGACAGTTCACAAAAGCAAATGAAAGACATGGCTGTTATTGTCATCGTTCACAAATTAGACCCTTTGGTATTCAGTGGTTTAATAAAAGATAAGTTGTAATAATCTCTCTCTGTGGCATCGGCCACTCACAGACAGACCTCCTCGGAAAGGCTGCAATAGATTCTCTATTTCTTTTGATTAATGTGGCCTTCCTATGAGGTCAAATCGGAGCCATCATTTATAGAGAAGCATCTTGTCAGTGCCGGCAGCGGCGAGATAAATCAGGGTATTAAACTTTAAGGATGTTTGGAATACTGAGGAGGAAACCATAATCACATTTAACTACCTTATCTTTAAGAAACCAGCATAACAAGGTCAAAAAAGCCGATAATCATACACAGTCAAGAAAATAATTAAAGAGGACCAATTATGCCTTTTTACAAAGTCTTGATTTCAGGGTCTGCTTGAATAGGATTTCATGCTTGAACGTTCAAAAAACAATTTCCCCCATTTTTTACATTGTTGCAGCTCCTCTCTTCCCAGTCAGTCAGTAACCCTCTGTTTAGTTATTTTCTCTATGAAGCCCCTCCTTCCGAAAAGCACAGTGTGCTCTGATTGGTCGGTTGGACCAGTGAGTTGTGATTGCGCTTCAAGCTTGTTTGGGAAATGTCACCCCAAGTTTCAACACACTACAAACTAACTCAAGCAGGCCTCGTCCCTTTATTCGGTATATGCCTTGAGCAATAATTATTTAAATGAGGAATATTGTGACGTGTTCGTTCCCGAAAAGAAAACTCAAGACTGGAATGGAGGCGTTTCAGGGAGTTCAGAAACACTGACACTGATATAGAGAATAACTTCCTTTGGAGTGACTTTTTGCTTTTTAACTTTTTTAGACCTTTTTCATGCTCAAACAGCAACATTGCACACTAAAGAAAGATGAACATACAAATAAAGCATAATAAGGTCATCTTTAAAATATATTTAATGACTCTTTTTATTCATGATTTGCTTTTTTGCTTATTTTATTAAAATTCAACAAGAAATCTGACATTTTAAAAGAAAAGGGCAGTACTTTTTTATCCAATTTTATCCATCAGGAATTGCCTGGATCATGAAAAATGACCTGAATGCAGCCACATGATTGGAGGGGTGAGGTTGAACGAAACATAATAAGACCAGAAAGTAAACGTAGAAATTCTACTCTAATGCACTAAACTGTGGAGAAAAGGGATGAGCTATGTTTATGAGGCACATTTTATGAGCAGTTTGATTCAGTCTTTAATCTATAAAGTATTTAACATGCTACATCAATAATGATGCTTTTGAAAGACACATTGAAAAGGTAAAGAGCATGCATATGCTTCTTAAATTAATCAGAGTTTCAGTAAAAAGGGACAAAGTTTTGCATTAGATCCAAAGATTATTAAAATTAAGGTTGTGTAACAAACCTTGAAAATTAAAGGGTACCTATCATGGAATTTTGAAAATTGCCCTTCATGTAGTGTGTAACATAGATGTAAGTAAACAAAAACATCCTGCAAAGTTTTAAATATGAAAGTTCAACATATACAAAGTTATTGTCTTTCAAAAGTAAGAGTCGACTCTGAGTCGCTGATATGAATCGATAGACGAACAATGCATTTTCTCTAACTTTCATACGTCACTTGTACAAGTTATTTGAATAAGACACGACGCCCACTCATTGCACGCGCCAGAAAACAGTGAAAACAACATGTCGACGAGACTCTGTTCTGAAGTGAGAATTAAAAGCGAACTTTTTTTTCACTGCCCAGGGACGAGCATGTGAAGAATCAGTGGCTAGAGTTTATATTTACAACTATACCACTCAGGTATAGCCACCTTGAGCTGTGTTCGCGTCATTTTAATGAGGATTCCTTTACAAACATAAAAGCTTTCATGGATTCGCGAGTCGGTTGATACTGAAGGAACGTTTAGTACAAAGTTTATTTGGATCGGCTTCATCCTCCGAATCACAACTTGTAAGTACTGTTAATAATTTTTGCTTTTATGGGTTTTGTAGCATGCTCAATAAGTGTGTGTGAGTATGTGTGTGTCAGTTACGCTCAACGCAGCTTAGGTCTCCAAGCTGTGTGTGTGTGTGTGTGTGTCTGTGCCAGTTACGCTCAGCGCTTAGGTCTGTGTGTGTGTTTTTTGAAATATGTAAAATGTTTGTCGTTGTTATTGGAGTTGTCATAAAGAATAGAGCGTATTGTAGTACTGCAGTGCTTTATCAATATGTTTAAGCTTTGGGCTAACGCAAACAATAACTGACTGGGTCGTCTGACCAATCACCACAGATTAGCGTCACGCAAAGGCGGGGTTTGAAAAATGAGTCGTCGAACGAATCATTTGGGAGTCGGTGAGCAAATCAGGTAAAAATAAATGCATATTATAAGACAACAAAAGTGTTTTTTGTCATTGCATGCATGTAAAACTGTTGTTGGGGACTCCCAGAACAACATTAGGAACATTTTAAATGCCATAATAGGTACCCTTTAAAGAGAAACAGCCTAGGATATAGAGAACTGTTTTCATCATCATTATGTTATACACATGAGATGTACAAATAAAGAATAGTAATACTGAAGAATAGTAACTGTACATCAGTGTGTGACGTCACTGTAAATGTATGTTCGGGGTTTTCCTGATGAACGTGATTTCACCAAGTACCACATGTTCCTGGAACAACTTTCCAATCAACCAATCAGATTTGAGGGACAAGTTTACAGTTTATGTCAAGTTTAGGCTTAGAACCAGGGTGAAGTAC
Organism: Chrosomus eos; assembly: GCA_036326025.1. Lineage (NCBI taxonomy): Eukaryota > Metazoa > Chordata > Actinopteri > Cypriniformes > Leuciscidae > Chrosomus > Chrosomus eos. The sequence continues at coordinate 5,054,058 of CM070841.1, forward strand.
TTAAACATCAGTGTTATTCACCTATCATTTCCGTCTGATTTTAGGGAAAAGTTATAGGGTTAGGTTTAGGGGTAGGGATTGGGATTGGGTAAGGACTACATTTTGGGACAGGAATGTTGATCTAGGATCAACAAAATATGTTGATCCAGGAACACGTCTTACTTGGCAAAATCACGGTGACCGGTCCCCAAGAGTCAGTGTGTTCAGCATGGCTGCCAGAAGCAGTGTATATGATAGTTAATAAAGCCACAACTTGTGAAGCTGGAGTCTAGTTTATTTCTTATTATACAAGTCAACAGTAACATTAAAAGGTTAGTTCACCCAAAAACGATCCCATAATTTACTCACCCTCAAGCCATCCTAGCTGTATATGACTTTCTTCTTTCAGCCAAACACAACCAGAGTTATATTAAAAATATCCTGGCTCTTCCCAGCTTTATAATGGGAGTGAATGGTCACAGACACATATTGGAAGTGTAGTTCACGCATTAGTCTTTAGGTCTTTTGTGGCTGTTTGAACACATGGGTGTTTACACTACGAAAGCAATCCCGACCAAGATCTGATGTCTTAAAGTGTCTAATGTCTGCTGTGTCTTAAAACCAGATGTAAACAGGGCCTAAGTCCCCAAGGATGCACACCAAAGATGCAGTGGCTCAACCAACTGAAGGAAGACATGAAGATAGTCAACGCAGACACAACATTTTCTTGGAGGAATGCAAAAGTTTTGTGAGAGAATGCAAAAGCATTTTCCCTCTCATCAATATTTCACCTTATGGGCAAAAGGGTAATCTAATTATTGTGAAATTGTAATGAATAAAGAAAGCCTGAATAAATTTCCTCAAATAATTAAATTGGTAACACTCAAAAGATGGTTTATGAACAAGAACACACACAAAAAGAAACATGGTGTCTTGTCCATGCCTCTTTGTGAATGGCTCCCTCCTGGCAAAGAGAGTAAATAATTTGTAGCTCCTCCTTTTGATGTTGTATCTGAAGTCAGGTCAGTTTTTTAACATGATGAGATGATAGGGGAGCTGGGAAAGACACAGCGGATTGAAAAATGAATCATAGGGCAATTAAAGACTCCCTTACTGCAGTAGCTGCTAGTCTTCCCACACCTTTCACTCGTGATGTATCTGGAGGCTTTTAGATCATCTAACACTGCAGCTCCTCATGAAGACGTCTCTTTACACCAGTACTCCTCTCATCTGAGCTCCTCTAATGCCTCTTGTGTCCACAATGACCGTGCTGGAATGCTAACCCTCCCCTAGCGCTGACGTTTACTAGCCTGAGTTCTCATGTGTCAACGGGAGGACAACTATATAACACGACACTGGTCCCGTGGACATTTTAGGAGCTAGATCCTGCTGGATCTGGCTGGGATCATAGGAAAATCACTTAAATGTTTATAGGCCCAGACCACATGGGAGAGAGAGGTGGAAGTCGCTTTCACAAGCGGCATATATGGATGATATATCCATGTAGCGCCACAGTATCGGCTAGTTTGTTGCTGCGCTTTAAAATACTTAATGAAACATCTCACGGTTTTACGCGGTGGTGCTGATGACAGAATAAATAGGTTTGACGAGTCTTTTTAATATCATTCATGATGGGGGTGAATGTAGAGTCTGGTTTCCATCAACCTACTGTTGGAATGACAACTACCGAATACCTAATGTAAAAAATAATTACACCACAATAAAAGGCCAATGCTTGAACAAAAGAAAATTGTGGAGAGGATACACAGGTGCATTGTGGGATATTAACACTGCAAAACTTTTCAGACGACATTGTACTACAGGCTAAACTTTAGCAATTTTTTATTAGAACAGGAACGTTCATCCAGTCTATTGGCAGATTGTAAATGAGACTACTCATCCGTTTAATAACTTGCAGAATATATAGAAATATCTCTCTAAATCCTTCATTTGGGAGGGAGGGATATTGTTTTACAGACATTCTTCTGTTCAGGGCTTCTGTGTTGGAAAGTTACTACAAGCCAAGATACTACATTAAAAGTAGTTAATCTGAAGTCAAACGGCTCTTTCAGAACAGTAGTTCAAATGTTTTCCAACAAAAAATGAAAAGGCTTAAAATGCCTCAAATGAACTATCCAAACAAACTGACAAGAACACAGTGAACCAGACTTTCTAATGCTACATAATTAAAAAGATTAAGGTTTAGGATTATAGCATATTTTTAACTAACTTTTTTAGATGTTTCAAAAGTTTGGGGTCGGTAAGATTTTTTAATGTTTTAAAAAAATATATATCTTATGGTCACCAAAGCTGCAATTTAATCAAAAATATTTTTGTGGGGAAAACCAAGTTTTCCAATGCTGTTTATATGTCTATGTGGTGTTTTCAATGTGTTTTAAGACAAACCGTCTGCAAAATCATCAGTCAACGCCATTGCTGAGTATTTTCTCCTTAAAACTGCAGTGAACGAAAGCCAGTCTCAAAAGTGCGGTTTGAAACTACTCATTTCCAACCATCAAAAGCTTCTAACCAATCCCGTCATGAGCGGGGCGGGGCTTTCACAGTGAGCACAAGAACACCTTTAAGAAGGCACAATAAAAATCGGGTATATATATATATCAATATAGCAGGTGAATTATGTATAGGATGTATATTAAATTAAATTAAACATATTATTATTACAATGTTATGCAAAGCGTTTCTAAGGATGGAGATTTTGAGAAGGCAGCTGTCTGACTTTGAGATGGTGAACGGAAACATGGTCTGTCTAACATTAGCATTAGCATTATTAGCTGTTTAAAAATGTAGTCAAGCCGAAGGCTAATCAAATCAAATTCCGTTACGTGACCCAGATACCCTAGCAACTGCCTGCAACGACCTACACTGTAAAAAAAGTTAACTCATTATTTTGAGTTATCTTTTTGCATGGGTTTTTTTTAGTTTAACTAACTTATTTCGATAAGTTGAGGACAAGAAAACTTAAAATTTCTTGTTGTCTGGACAATCTAGTTAAAAAAATAAGTTGAAATAACTAAATTGCTAAAATATTTTTTACAGTGTAGCAACCACACAGAATACCCTAGCAACTGCATAGCAACGCCCTAGCAACCACCCAGAATACCCTAGCAACCGCCTAGCAACCACCCAGAATAGCATAGCAACAGCCTAGCAGCCACCTGAACACATGAATAAGCCATATCTCAGCACCAGAACATCGTACAGACATGTTTGTTGGCTCGTATGCAATCATGTACCACACCCTAGCAACCGAGCGGCGAGTTTGCCACTGCAAGCACCACTCACATTTCCTTCTGGAAATGTACATTCTAGTTCACTCTTCCTCTTCTTCTTCTGAACAGTTTCTGGTTCAAACATATATGGCTGATTTAAACCAATATTTCCACTTGCCGTTGTGTAACGTTTAGTGGATCAGATAGTCTGAGCTGTGGCTGGTTGCATAAACTAGTCTTAGAGTTAGTCATCTCATTTTTTTTCTTCAACACTGGTCATCATCTTTTTTTAAATCAGTTACATAAAAAGGTAGGTTGGTCAAATTTGAATCCGAAAAGTAAGACTTATAAGTCCTAACCAATTACTAATTGGCCAGACTAGTTTTAAAACCAGTATTATTAACTTATCGGCTATGTTTCTTCAACTGGCCCCTGGTGTGAGTAAGTGGAGGCGGAGACTAATTAGCATATTCATAGATTCATACATTTAAGCTATTTTAAAGACATAGTTCACGCAAAAAGCAAAATTGTGTCATTCTATGAGTCAATGGGGACTGTCAAATGTTTGCAGAAGATAAAAAATATATAAAAAATTAAATTATTTCAATATTAAATATCCATTATATTTCCTTCACCTCCTAACTCACCCCTCTGAATGCTCATGCTAAATAAATAAGACCACTATAACTGCATGAGCATTAATGATTACAATGCTTTTCTCTATAATTTGATGAATTATTGTTGCAATAACTTATATAAAATCTCTTTTAAAAAATATTCTATTTACCAGAATATTCTACAGGCAGTAATAATGCAACTGTAATTACGCCAGCCACATTGTTATTATGTTTGTGAAAAAGGCACAATCTATAATGGGCATAATTTACTTAGTAATTAAATACTCGCAAAACTATTTCAGTTTATTTTACACATAGTTAAAGTGCTGGTTAGCGAATAAGATGCAGGGTTTGCACTGATTCTTGGCACACAAAAGTGGCTCATTGAATTTGATCCTCAGTCTCCTAAAGAAAAAGCAAACCAACAATGACCTTATAATGGCCTTTCCACAGTGAAAACCACTCAAGTTCTCATTACTTTGTTGTTGTGTTCAATAACCCTCCCTATCAGAGTCTCTCTCTCCCTGAAGATCTCCTTCAGCATTTATCACAAATGTCAGAGAGTTTAACTTGGTACCTAGACCCGGATCCAGCCTGTGCAGTCTTAAATGGTCTACCTAATAGTTTCCTACAGTTGAGTGATTATATGACCTCTTGCTTCCTTCTCTGGCCATTAATCTAGAGAATGACACTGTAGAGTAGGGATGAGCTCTGAGCAGTGCCGCTGCTAGCCATTTTGGTGCCCTAAGCATAATTCCTTTGTGATGCCCCCCCCCCACCCCCACCCCCACCCCCCTAAAAAAAAAACACATTTTCATTTAGGTTTTTCATTTAGAGGTATCAAAAAATATATACATTTTTTTTTAAAGTAACACTTTAGTTTAGGGTTTTATAATCACTGTGGTCCCGAATTTGAGGCAGGTTAGTTAGGGGGTTCGGGGTTTCCCTGAGAAAATTTTGGATTTCTCTGAACTACAGATGTGCATTTTAAGATGTTGTGAAGGCAAAAAAAAAAAAAAAAAAATTCGATAACAACAGCTTTAAAACCATTTCTCTCCTCATCAGCATCACACTTTTTCTCTTTCTTTTTATCTTGCCCTGTCTCTTCCCCTCCTAAAGTTGGCTTTTTTTTAATTTACTAAAGGCTACAATTTGTATTTTATTTTCAATATGTACACATTCATTATTAATCCTGTGCCTAACATGATGAAAACGGCTTTGTTCATGTTTCTTGTCCCCTCACAATGACAGTAGCCTAAACTATTAGGCTACACTAGGCTACATGTTACATAGGCTTATTTTCAGTTCAAAATGGCGAAATTAGACAAAACTATATTAGTTTGCCTTATTATTTTTTGTCATTCTTTCAACATTTATGACCTAAAAAAACTGTCAAATATATAAAGTTAAGTTTAGCTACTTACATCTTATCTTGCACTTGACCGACTGAAGCGTCGAGTTGCACTGTTAAAATTCGCGCTCAGCGTCTGTGAACATAAAGCCCGCCTACTTTGATTTGATTGGTCATCACAAATAATCTGACATTGACGAGCACTGACAGACCAATGAGGCTCAGATCATAGGCTCATGAACACACACACACACACACACACACACACACACCCTGTCCTCTGTTTCTGACGTGCTCTGCTCTCTGCTCGGCGCCGCTGCGGATTGAAGATGAAGAACGCGCTGAATCTGATTATAACAAGAAGTTTGATGATTGATTTTTCATTAGGCTATTTTTGGTGCCCCCTCCGCACTTGGTGCCCTACGCACAGCGCGTGATGCGCGTGGTGGGAGCGGCGGCACTGGCTCTGAGCCTCGGCCCACCCGCCTTCAGAGCCGTTGCCAGTGTGATTACAAGCCGAGATGGATCTCGATGACTTTAACGCAGGCGGAGATGTGGACAGTCCATGGGGACATGTCCCTACCAAAGTTAAGAGATATTGAATGAACCCTCCTAATATTTCTAGTGAGTGCAGTTATGACTGAAGACCTGTTAAGAAATTGGTGAAGAAATTACCATGGGTTAAGTATCTAAAGTAATAAATGCTTTCTGACAACCCAAAGTCTTCTATATCATTTTTTTTTTATTAATTATAGTAATATGACACATATGGAAGAGGATTAAGGCCAAGCATTAATAAAAAAATAAAACCATCTCGAGATCAAAGTCATTATAATGCGAAATTAAACTTGTTAAATTTCGAGAAAAAAAGTTGAAATACAATCTTGAGAATAAACTCCTTAAATATCGAGAATAAAGTCGCTGTGTTTCGAGAAATCTTTTAGAGAAAAATTCGAAATAGTCGTGAGAATAAACTCGACTTTAAAACGACTTTATTCTCGAAATGTACTGAGTTTATTCTTAAGATTGTATTTTGACTTTTTTCTCGAAATTTAACGAGTTTTTTTTAAACACAACGACTTTATTCTCGATAATTAATGAGTTTATTCGCAAGATTGGATTTCGACTTTTTTTTCTCGAAATTTAATGTTTAATTTCGCATTAAAATGACTTTAATCACGAAATGGTTTTATTTTTTTATTATTGCTTGGCCTTAATCCTCTTTCATATGTGTCATATTACTATAATTAATAATAAAAACTATAATGACTTTAATCTTGAGAATTAGACACTAATCCTCTTCCGTACACACAAACACACACAGTCAGTTTTTTTTTATTAACACTTTTATGATGATTGCTGCTGCTGTTTATCACAACAGACTTAATATATAGGGTTACACTTTATTTCGATAGTCACTTTAGACATTCTACTAACTATAAGTAACTTTTCATCTACATGTCAACTAACTGTCATTAGAGTATTAGTAGGCTGTAGTAGACTGGTAGGTTATGGTTAGGTGTTAGGGTTCGGGTTAGGAGAATAAGTTGACTTGTAGTTGCTAAGTTACTTATAGTCAGTAGAATGTCTGTTGGAGGACCAACAACATAAAGTGTTAGCAGATATTAAGCAGACAGTCTACTAATACTCTAATGACAGTTAATTTACATGTAGCTGCAAAGTTACTTATAGTTAGTTGAATGTCTAAAGTGGACTATCGAAATAAAGTGTTACCATATATAGCTTTAACTATAAAGCAAGGTTATTAACGTAAACTAAAATCATAAAAAAAAAAAAAAACATTACTTAAGACTTAAATGCATTTTATTGCAGCTTGTTGCAACAGAAAAAAAAATATTCTTTGGAATATCATGTAAGAACACTTAAAAAAAAAAACGTTGCATGAAGCAATTGAAAAAGATAAATTGGAGACGACAGGCCTAAAAGGACATCATATGCATGGGCGAATAATAATGCGTAGAGATGGATGATTCCAATAAAGTTCTCATAAAATATCAAATTAAAAACGAAGTGTGGAAGATGCCTCTTAAAATTGCTCTGACTGGGCACCAGATGAATTGCTCAAGGGTGATACCGGAGACCGGCAGATAATAATAATGTTCGTGGATCAACATCATTTTTGGGGGGAAAAAACAAAAACAACAAGAACTTTCAGACAATATAATCCTAACCCCTTAAAGTCAATGTGAAACACTATTCACAACCGTCTTTACTTTCATAAAAAATAAAATAACAATTAGGCCAGGACTAGAGTTTATCAGTCAGTAATTGATATGAATAGAGTGGTACTTGGAGAGGAGAAGTAATACAAATAAATAAATAAAAAATAATAATAATTACTTACATGTGTTTCTGCATAATTATACAGGAACTTATTGTAACAGTTATGCTCAGATTGGGCTTACTTTTCATTGTGATTCAGTTCCATGACTTAGTTATCAAGTTAGTTATCTTTATTTAAATAAACCAAACTATTATTTTGACCTTCGTCAACCAATTTTGAATTGGATATTACGGATAGAGCTTCGGTGAATCCTATTTCAAAACTTTGATCCCTCTGATATTCATTCTCCTCAAATGTAAAACTCCCACTGGGCTTGCAACTAGGGTTAGTTTTGTGGAAAGGGAATAGGGATTTTGGAAGGAAACTTGGTAACACTTTATTTGAAGGGGTGTGCATAAGACTGACATGACACTGTCATAAACATGACATAACACCTGTCATGAACATGAAGGAGTCTTTATGAATGTTTATGACTGTTGTCATTAAGTGTCATTCGGTAAATTATGACACTTTTAATGCAAAGTTGACATTGTTTAAAATGTCTTTGTTATGACAACGTGACATTACCCAAGACAAAAATGTCTTTGTTATGACAACTTGACATTACCCAAGACAAAAATATTTTGATTATGACAACTTGACATTAACAAAGACATAAATGTCTTTGTTATGACAACTTGACATTAACCAAGAAATCATAACCTGTCAACCTGTCACAAATATGTCATAACAGGTCTAATTATCAAACTTAAAGCATTTGACAGTGTAATAACCCTTAATGACATCTTTATAACTAGTACAATGTGTTCCACTTTACTTGAGGACAAGTAAATGTCATGACGGCCAAAGTTGTGACAGGTTGACAGGTTATGATTTCTTGGTTAATGTCAAGTTGTCATAACAAAGACATTTCTGTCTTTGTTAATGTCAAGTTGTCATAATCAAGACATTTTTGTCTTGGGTAATGTCAAGTTGTCATAGCAAAGACATTTTAAACAATGTCAACTTTGCATTAAAAGTGTCATAATTTACCGAATGACACTTAATGACAACAGTCATAAACATTCATAAAGACTCCTTCATGTTCATGACAGGTGTTATGTCATGTTTATGACAGTGTCATGTCAGTCTTATGCACACCCCTTCAAATAAAGTGTTACCGAAAACTTTTCTTCCTCTTTGTGTTCCTACGTTAGTTTGACGGTCGCAGGTGTCAGCAGACAGGTGGCTGGAGGGACTGAAACATGTTTGACTGTTTCTCATGCCCATTGCGCTAGTGGATGTATTGAGGTGTTGTTCTAGAAACATGTCATACTTGGCGAAATCACAAAGCAGATTGCAGATTGATTTTCATAGTCTGGCATCTTGTTCCAACAATTAGTCTTTCACAGTTAAACACACAGTGAGCCAAACTCTCTAATGCCTTCTACAGACTGTGCAATTTCAGAAATCCTATAAGATCATTACAAATCACACTGTACGACAGGGATCTAATACACTTACGGCATGTGTGGAGACTGTACAATAATGACACGTATTGAATCGTAGTTAGTCTAGAAGAATAAAACGTCATCAGCATGCGCTAGTGGTAAACAAAAAGAGCAAGATGAATCGCACATTGACAATTGTGGCTTTTATGTGTGCTAAAGAGTAAGAGAAAGAGAAGAATAATGGCTAGAGTAAAGAGGCCAGCTTGACATGCCAATACTTGCAAATGGTAATACTTGAGGTAAGAAGTTGTATGTTTTAGCCCCATGTCACGTTGATCAATACGCCATTTCACGTTGCATTTTTATTGGCACGTCAGTAGATATAGGTCGTATCTGCAAACACACTGTGAGAGGATCATGTTAAATTTCTGACAATTTTTCTGTAGACTATCTTTGGCCGTCTTTGAACCTTTCTCACAGTACGACGTAGGAACACCGTTTAGGAGCCACGACCACAGAAATCTCCACAATTGGCCATCTTTCGTCTGGGACAGCCCAACATCATATTATGTGAACAGTCCGGCATAATGCTCAGATTCTAGTAACATATTTACAGTATTAGAAATCAGAGATACCGTGATTCATTTTGGCCAACACAGTCTCTACATCACGTGTTTGACCTTGTAATAGTTCCAAAATCATTTACTCTGCTAATGTGTCATATTGACTATCAATCACTTAACGTCTCCGCTCTCAGCAGAGTGAATCTAACTGCTTTAACCTTGAAAGTGACCCTATCAAAAGATCAGTTAATCTACTGCTATATTCTTCCTAATAACGGCCTTTTCTACCCAGTGCAGCGCCCTAAATCACCAATAGTCGAGGTGACATTGATGCTGGATATATATTGGATTGATCCATTTAAGAGCTATAAAAGAGATTTTGGGCAATGGCCAGTGCGGGGGGGGGTTTGCGAAGTCAATTTGAACAATTTACAGAGGCCATGACTTTCCCACTTTGGCGAATCATAGCAGCGGTGACATCATACTGTGATAATTTATGGGTGCTTATGAACACTGAGCCATAGGGTGATGACAGATGAGCAGTTTCACATATCAAGTGAATTCTGGGAACTTTTTGTGGTGTTAATAACACATAACTGTTGTCACTGTACTTGTTGGAAATTGTTGGATTTTATATGTCTGAGATCTGCAGGTATGTTTTTTGTTAATGCTCTGATAAGTCATTTTCATCCAAAATGTTGACTAAAAGCTACAACTCGGTTTTTGAGTAACAACAAATCATCATATACAATTTAGGGCCAGATTTACTAACAGCTTGCGCAAACCTTCTTTTGACTTTAAAAAACTACTGTCGGTATTTACTAAAGACACGCAGTGAGAAATTAGCGCTGAAAAGGCTTAGACAGGGTCATTTTTGCGGCTGAACTTATTGCATATGTAGGAGTTTCACTTTCAGAAGCTAAATTTATGGGAGGAGAATATTTACATGAATCTCGCAAGGTGATTTACTAAGGTTTGCACTATCAATTTACTGGTATTTGTGCCATTATTTAGCGCAAAAAAAGCATGTTTTAAACCAGACGCAAATTTGCACTGCTATTGGTAGATTGCGCTGGTCATTGAAATGATCCGGCTGCGTCTGTGTTCTTTTATTTGCGTGTCGGCAGTAGATCACATGCAGAACTTTACATTCTCATTGCTGCTTTTTGGGACTTGTGCTCTCACGCTAATTTACCCTGTTTAGTAAATCTGACCCTAAGTGTTCTTGTTCATTAATTATATTCAAGGTATGGATTTCTTAATATGATACCAAAAGAGTTGTGTGGCAACATTCATACAGTTGGACAAGCAGTTAGTAAAACAGATACTTTGCTTATGCAATCAATGCTGTCAACCTCTTAAATATGCAAATTCTAGCCTGTGTAAAATTAAAGACTTGGACATTGGAAACGTATAACTCAGGATTACATTAACCCAGGGTTAAAACTAATCCTGGCATATCATCTTAAAGTTTGAAAAGCCCATATATGTTATCAAGGACCTAAGATGGTTGCATTTTGAAATTTAAATCAACCCAAACCTAAACATCAAAGAGATCCTCCATGAAATCAAAATAGACGAAAATTTTGGCTTTTATATCTAGTCTTACTGTTATCTATAAGCTATTGTGCTCCAAAACAACAACAAATTTTACATTTTAGAAGATATGAGCATTCAAAACTTAGTTTCTCACTTCCGCCAATATGGATCAATGATTTTGATGACATCACTCTGCACTTAAGCTTCTCATCCAATTTTTTGTCCAATCAAATGCTCTCTAGAATCTGAAGCTCCGCCCCCAATTCACACAATTACTATTTTCTACATAGTGAATGGTACATAGTGGACTATATAGGAGATGGGGAATGATTCAGACAGTGTAAATATGCTTTCCATTGGGGAAAATGAAGTCTGGTTTCATGTATTGTCACGCGAACCAAGCGCTATTGGAAAAGAAGAGGAGCTGTTTAATATGTCCCTTCCTGTTTCAGTGGAAATTACGTCAACACAATGAATAACGCTATGTGTTTCAAGGCAGCATGCGACCATTTGCGTAAAAAATCTCTGTATCAATCCTTGAAGCAAATCAAGTGTCCATCTATCTATCTAAATAATACGGACATAAAACTGCCCAATGTTATATGTTCGAGTACAAACATTCAATGTATAAACATGCCTGAAGCTGCTATTTAAGACAGCAAAATGTTACAGCTTCTTGATATAAAATAGCACAGCATGTTTTACAGCCTGATGGCTGTCATTGATCAAATAAATATCCCAACTCGCGGAAAGGTAGAGCAACCCTCAAGGAATTTTATCCAGAAATGGTGTGTTTGGATCGACAGTCCATTACAATATTTCACTTTCATTGCCTCAGGTGTCATCTCAGACGCCGCAGCCTGACTGCAAAAGACAGAAATTACATCTACTCTGGTGCGCAAATAAAAAAGTGACAGATTAGATTGGAATTTTTAAATTCCCAGCATTTAAACAGAAATCTTTCAGATATGTCGAAATGTAAAACGGTTTCACAAAAGCACTTTAATTGCATCTGCCCGTTTTTCTGACAAGTGCAGAGATTAAAATGAACTTTCTTTGCCTTCAAAACAATAATAATTAGAAAAAGAACCAAAACTTCTGTGAAATGCAGAAAATATGAGTCACCAATGTGCTAGAACATTGCAGGTTGTTGCCAGGGCGTTTTTATGCGGTCACTTGTTGGCCCAATTCAAAAGAGTCCACCCAAAAGTGATTCTGATCCCCCCTTCAAATGTGAATCTATAGGATTCTTTCACCAAATTTATCACCCGAATAATATAAACGGTGCAGAAGAGTTACACGCTGCTATGTTATACTTAATGTTACGTATTTGAGCCGCGCATGTTATGACAGATGTGTCTCTTATGATTCCATCAGTGTCTTCCAGTTTAAAGTTATCATGATGTTGGTTTTATACATCCTGGGACAATTTCAACCCACACACTCCCATCATTTCATTCTTTCATCTCCTTCTCTCACTTGAGGATGCTCATTTCCAAGTTAGTCTAAATGTTCTGTAGCCTCTGGATATGTACGTGTGAAGACAGAGAAAGAGACAGATTTAGAAAGATCTCCTTGATTTAAGAGTACATTTCACATTTTACCTAGAGGATGCTCCTGAAAGTTAGGTTAGTAGAATAAGTTGACATGTAGTTGCAAAGTTACTTATATACAGTAGAGTATCTGTTGGGGAGCATCAAGATAAAGAGTTAGCAGATATACAGTCTACTAATAGTCTAAAAACTGATAGTTGACATGTAGTTGCAAATTTACTTATAGTTAGTGAAATGTCTAAAGTTGACCATTGAACTGTTACCTAAAAAAAAAAAAAAAAAAATGAAAAAAAGATATATATATAATTAGGAATGGGTTAAATACTTTTCAATACAATTCAGTAGTATGTATGCTAAGAAAGTCATCTTTTAAGAGTTTTCTTTTTTTTTCTTAGCACCAAATATAAATGAAGTTCATCAGTCTGGAACTGATGGTGGTTTAAAAGGGTCTGGTGTTTACAGTCTTACCGCAAACACACCACACACATTTCATGCTCGTACCTTCTGCTCGGCTTTTAATTACCAGTATGGCACCCTCCACACGCGCTGGCTCAGACCACCGACCATCTGCGGCCCCAGCTAAGGGACCAGACCAATGAGCCTCATTTAACACTTCCTCCAGCCGACACTCCAGCTAGCGTTCACACCCGCATCTCGCGTCAATGGACTGCTCACAGTTTACATAATCTAATATGAAATTCAAAGATTAAAGTAATCCGATTATTCAGATCTGATGTTCATCACAATATCTATTGGGAATCAAAGCAGTGAGTGTTTAAATCCGCTCAAACCTGAGAAAAGAAAAGAACACAGCTTTACTGAAGGCCATGTGCCATTTTTTCAACATAGGCCCATTTGAAAAAACATGCCTCTCGTTGCACAATACAATGTTTCGACCTATTTTATTAGTGCATGATTGTAATCTAATAGATTTTGATGTTTGCATCACATGCTCGGCCAGCCCAGTCTCATCCCAAGATGTCATATGTCTGACGCTTTTGACCATACGTCAACATCCGACGTTTTAGGGTACCCTTTAACGTCAGTATATGACGCTATCTAATCCTAACCCTACCCCAGACCTAAACCTACCCGCGTAATCTAACTGATGCTAAAGGGTACCCTAAAACGTCGGATTTTGACGTATGGTCAAAATCGTCAGTCATATGACGTCTTGGGATGAGACTGTGTTAGCTCGGCAGCTCACTTGTTACAGCATTACAAGTATAAGCTAGTGTGTTTTTAACTCACATTTGCTTTTGAAAACACTACTGGTTAGGTCTAGGTCTACTGGCGGGTTTAGTTTAGGTGCTATGTTATTTTCAAACGCAATAGCGAATTACATTATTTTAGCGCCATTCAACATGTATTTAATTTCCAAACCGCAGGAAAACGAACAACAGCCAACGCAATCAAATATTGCCAGATTCTGTTAATATTTCAGATTTTAGGACAAAACTAATGCTTTTAGCGCCACTTACTGGACATTTAACTTTGAAAGTGTCGCGAAATGTACAAGAAGCAACAAAATGTTATTTTGCCAAAATGTTGCCACAAGCTTATTTATCGTATCAGAGCTGATAAGTTAAAGGTAGCGTAGGTGATATTCGGAGAGGCTAGCAATAGCAAACTTGCTTTGAAAGCATGATCCCTTCAGAGTTCAGGAGGAACTGTAAAAGGTGGCTTCTGTTTCGGATGCGGTGTTTGGTGACTGACATCTGTCTAATTCTGCAACGCATGAAACACGCTGATGATGTGTGATGACGCAAACAGGTGCATGGAGGTATGGAAATACATTTCACGAGTTCACACTTAAATATAATTGGATAGAGTAAATGGAATTTGGGCTGAACCCAGAGAACTCCCCCCTCCAGGTTTGGGATAGGACTAGTGAGTGAGGAGATGGGGTGGTGGAGGGATGCTGGAAAATTGTCATAGAAAGCGGTAAAATCTGCTGTATATATACCTCCTGATGTTAATTGAGTTGACTGGATGAGCTTCTCCCTTGACAATTAGGTTAATTACGTGAACTGAACGTGCTTCTCCCGAACTTTGTTAATAAAATCTCATAATGTTGACAGGCAGGTAGGACATCGTATCATTGCCCTCGGAACGAACCAAGACTATGCAGACATTCACATTTGTTTTTTTGTGTTATTACAACACAAATAATACTTTGAATTGCAAACAAATTTAGCCGAAATTTCACCTATGAGTAAAGATCATTGATGGTACTACAATGTCAAGAATGAAGAGACCAGCTAAATACTACTGGAGTTAAACAAATTTTGCAACATTAACTTTTTAAAGCACACATGGGAACTCATGCATCTCATGGAGTTGTTTGAGAGAGTGTGTGTAGGAAATGCATATGGAGATCTTATGCCGTTTGAAGGACCCTCTCCACCCTTTCTGAAAAGTTTTGAACACTGCATGAGGTCTTGGAATCTTAGTGACTAACATAATCCCACATTAAACCCAAACCTCAAAATTTCCTTTTGCTAGAGTAGCAATTCCCAAAAGATCTCACTCTAAACCCCCTACACCAAACCCACCCAACACCCACACCCACACACACATACATACACACACACCACACACACACATTCAATTCAAGGCGGTTGTCAGAGCAGTCACTGGGCTGAATTTGATCCAAAAACATCCTGACACTCAATTAATTTCATGTGGTCTTACTTCACAGACAGGCCCCCTAATTATACGTCAGTTCCACAATTACACCCTTTGCGATGCTGAGTGGGTGATGGACAGAACTGCTAGTTGTTACACAGATGTCAGTGAGGGTGAACCAAATCCCTTTCCCCTGGGAAAATGTTTGCTCTTGGTTGCATGTGTTTTGCAGGGATGCGTTAAGCTAACTTCAAACACACAGACAGATGTGAACAAACAAGTAACCCTCAACGCCCAACTTCAAACCAGCTCCCTTACTGTGGGCTGAAGCGTTTGCCCGGAAAAGCCAACATCTCATCAATGCACCACAGGAGAACCACATGAGATCAAATGTTTGGGTGGGATTTCCACTTTGTGGAAATGGTGCTCCTATTCGGTCAGTCACATTCAACTTTGCGTCGGATTGACGTCATGGGGTCTCGCAAGGGAGCCCAATCACCCCCAAGTGGTAACAAAATGAGCCGATGAACATTGGCCGGTGAGATTTGCATGCCGAATCACACCTACCTGGACATACAGGTATAGATAGGACCTGCATTACTCACTTCATTCATATTTTGCTATACACAGCATTATACACAGAGACCACTTATTCCATTCACCTTCAAAGAAGAGTAAATTTGAATTGCTAAATAGGATTATATCTCTGACAACAACAGTTTTAATTGCTTTTTCTTTGCAGCTTGTCGTGGGATCTCTCTGCCGGTGTGACCACGCATCCAGCGGTGTTGAGCAATCCAGCTTGCTGTGCAGAGAGAGTGCAGCGCTTCACCCTTCGGCATTCAGAGCAGTTTCCCAAAAAGTGCAAGCACGGGCGGTCAGCGCCTTTTTCAAGATATCTGTCCGTCCGTGTGTTTCTGGATGCGGTCGTTTCCCGACGGCCGACGGCCATGATTGCTGTGTCACATGCCTGGGCAAACAGCATGCCTGGGCATGTCCATGTTGGCATTGCAGTTGCGACTGCTGCTACCCAGCTCCTCACCGCTTCTCATAGTAGAGCGCCGGGTCTGGTTAGCACTCTGGGACACCTGAGTGTTAAAGAGGAAGCTTCTTCGTCGGGTCAACCCCTGCGAACCTCCCACTCCTCTAGCATGCCATGTGAAATTGAGTTGAACAATGTTGGTGCAGGTCGCTCACATGAGGCACCTTGTATCTCACTCGCCACTCCGAATGAGGATCAGATGTCGATCGCTGCGAGTGGGCTTTTGTCCTCTGGAGAGGACGAGTAAGCTGGCCTGCCCCCTCCGGGGTGGTTGCTCATGCTAAATCGGACTGAATCGCACTCTTACCTGGGGAAGGAACAGCAGCTTTGACCATCCCCAGAGTAAGACCATGTCCCTTCCATTCCCTTTGGCATGGAGGACTTCTCTCAATCTTACTTGGGGCACTGGGTAGGTTACGACATTGTGAGAGCAGTTGCCAAACAGACAGCTACAGCTTGCCAGCACCTGCATACCCAACACTCGAACACAGCTCAGTGGCTATGGTGCTTTCCAAAGGGATCCCATGACGTCCGTCCGACATAGCGTGACTGACTGAATGGGAACGTTTAGGCTACTAATGTAACCCTGTTCCCTGAAGGAGGGAACGGAGCAAAACATGAATGAAGTGAGTAATGCTGGTCCTATTTATAAATGTATGTCTGGGTAGGTGTGACTTGGCATGCCAATCTCAATGGCCAAAGTTCATTGGCTCGTTTTGTTACCACTTGGAGGTGATTGGGCTACCTTGCGAGACCCCATGACATCAGTCCGACGTACCGTCTCTGTTCCCTCCTTCAGTGAACGGGGGTTACATCAGTAACCTAGACCTTTTGCTTATATTTATATTATTACAACCCTGTTCCTTTTGCAGATTCAAGCAAAATTACAATAACCTTCATCAGAAATGTATGAGATGTTAATGAGAGGAAAGAGGACATTCCAAACCTGATTATAAGCGATCATTTAAATACACATACAGATGGAAGCTAAGATATCAGTAAAAATGTGCAAAGGATGGATTGTCTAAACGTTTCATTTTTTCTGCATAAGTATAAATATTATTAACTTATGAATTAGTTCTAATTTGTGAATCTCAATCACAGCTGATTTGAAACTCATTTGCTACATATAGTTTATATGGATAGTGAATAATAGATACAAGTTCTATAAGTATCACCCAGTTTTGGTGTGTGAATATTAATCAGCCCAGCTGTTCTTAACACTGATAATAATCTGAAATCTTTCAGAAATGCATCAACTCAGCATTATAATGATTTCTGAAGGATCATGTGACATTGAATACTGGAGTAATGATGCTGAAATTCAGCTTTGATCACAGGAATAAAGTAAATAATACAATAAATTCACATATATTTCAATATTTCACAATATTGCTGTATTACTGTGTGGTTGATAAAATAAGTGCAGTCTCGATGAGCAGAAAAGACTTTAAAAAACATTAAAATTATTAATGATAAATATGAATGGTTATAGATTAATTATGGTTTACAAAATGGAATACATAAGAAAAAGATGATATTCTAAAATATTACAATTTAAGACAGTTTTGAATTTTGTGTTTAACCATACAAACATATACTGTTAAACCACTGCTAGAGAAATTGAGCATTTTGTATTTTTGACTCAAAAGTTTGTGAGATTTCTTCATTGTGACGACTTCCATGTATGAAACCAGGCCTGGTCTCCTCTACACTTGTGTGTGGATATCTCTGTTCCTCTTTCAGAGCCTTTGGGGGCTCGGGGGTTTGCTGGAGTAGGCAAAGGATTGCACTTTTCTGAATTAAGCTTCTGGAAGCAACTGGGCTTTGACTTCCCAAATACTTTTTATTGCATCTCCTTCAGTCCCTCTCATTTCTTTGTTCCTCAAACTCTTTTTTATGTCACTGTCATTTGGGACTGACACTATCACTGCTGTCCAACTCTTGTTTATGTCAAGCTGAATAGCCACCACTCATTCTTCTGTCTAGGTCAGGAATTCCCTCAAGATCTTAGACCTGCTGTTTTCACACTACTTCCCGTGGATCACCTCACTTGGATGTTTCGCCTCAAACTTCCCAGTGCAGCTATGGTTATTTCAACCTCATCACAATAAGTTTCAAATTTCATCTCATAATTTCAATAGATTAGTACACTCTTTAAATGAAAGCTTTTCTCTCTCACTGAATGCTATAGAAGAACTCACAAGGACCTTTTTCCACTATAAAGAACTTTTGTACAATTGAACGATTCCATGGTTGCTAGAGAGGTTCTTCATGAAGCCATAGATGCAAATAGAGAACTTTTATGTTTAATTAGTTGGTGCTGTTTGGTCATTTTTGACTGCAACATTGTTACTTCATTGGAATGGTACGAAAATTGCTAAAGGTTTTGGCACTTGCTGTGTGAACACACACACACACGCACATGCACAAAAAGCATGCACATGATTCGAAAAGGTCAAATGGTCCTGAAAATATAGTCACATGTACGAATTTAATCTGGTGGAAACGCTTGGTACTGCGCTCAAACAATTTTTTTGAGATATCAAACTCAAATTTGGAGCAGAACTTGTTTCAAATGATTGCTTTGATTATCTCGCAGTTTTTGAGTAAAACTTGTTTTGGAAAATATATATTTCAAATAAAATGTAAAGAATATTATTTTTGTGCATTTTTCATAAACTTAAACTTACTATAAAGTTTTTTTCAAACGTTTACCAAACGTAATGTCTGTGCACTAAAGCATTCAAGATTTATGAAATTTGCTGGATTTTTTTTCAGGTCTATGCTCAAAAAGTGGGATATCAAACAGATAATAAATGGATCATAACTATTTCATAAATATAATTTAGTACCAAAAATGTTACCAGAAATTCATGACATTTCTCTTTCAAAACATGTTTTGTACCAAAAAAAACATTAATTCATGTACATGTTTTGTACATTCAAAATGGAGTTGAATAATACAGAGTAGAAGAAAACATTTTTTTAAAGAAGAATTGTTCTTTCTTTTCTTTATTACAATCAAAAATGTAATTTGTTCACAGTAGTTAATGAACTGTGAGCTAAAATGTTGTAAAAATATATATTTCTTAATGTAAGATTAAGAAATCGTGTAATATCAAGATGGCGCCGCGGATGGCTGCCTCGGTGCGGAGCTCTCCAGTTATTGTGTTGTTTTTGTTTGTTTGTCCTGTGTTTAGTCATTATTTTCCTATCAGCTTCACCAAAGACGAACTACTGGACATTAGGAAACACACACCAGATAACTTTTCTACAGTTTTTGATAATTCAGACGTTTTGCTGGACATTCTCGTCGGAGGGGCAGCGCTGTTGTTCAAACGCGCGCTCAAACGCAAACGAGGAAAGCGAGCGGGCGCGCTGGTGAAACTCCGCGAGCGCGGCCTGCGCACTGCACTCCCTAGTATTCATCTTGCGAATCTCCGATCCCTTCCTAACAAAATGGACGAACTTCTCCTCCTCACCCGGATTAACAAGGATTTTTTAAACTCTGCTGCTCTGTGCTTCACTGAAACCTGGCTGAGTGAAGCCATACCGGACAACGCAATACATCTGCCGGGCTTCCAGCTGTTCCGAGCGGATCGCATCGCGGAGCTAACGGGGAAGACGAGAGGTGGTGGATTGTGTTTCTACATTAACGAAAGTTGGTGTTCAGATGTAACAACACTGAAGAAGATGTGCTCTCCTAATTTAGAGGCGATCTTCATAAACTGTAAACCTTTCTACTCGCCACGGGAGTTTTCCTCTTTCATTCTCGTGAATGTTTACATCCCTCCAGACGCGTGCGTGAGCGCGGCACTACAACAGCTGGCTGAACAAATAGCCGAAACGGAACAAAGGTACCCAGACTCTCTTTTAATAATTCTAGGGGATTTTAACAAAGCAAATCTTTCCCGTGAACTTCCAAAATACAGACAGCACGTTACATGTCCCACAAGAGACAGTAATATACTGGACCACTGTTACACCACAATAAAGAATGCGTATCACTCCGTCCCACGGGCAGCTCTGGGGCTCTCTGATCACTGTTTGGTTCATCTTATACCGACCTACAGGCAGAAACTGAAATCAGCTAAACCTGTAATAAGGACTGTAAAAAGATGGACTAATGAAGCAGAGCAGAGTCTACAGGCCTGCTTCGATTGCACTGATTGGACTGTTTTTGAAGCTGCTACCAACGATCTGGATGAGCTCACAGATACTGTTACATCATATATCAGTTTCTGTGAGGATACATGCATTCCTACCAGGACATTCTTATCATTCACCAATGATAAACCATGGTTTACTGGGAAACTCAAACAGCTTCGTCATGCCAAAGAGGATGCTCACAAAAGTGGGGATAAAATCTTGTATAACCATGCCAAGAACAGACTGACAAAGGAGATCAGAGTTGCTAAAAGAGCCTACTCTGAAAAGCTGAAAAACCAGTTTTCATCCAACGACCCATCATCAGTCTGGAATGGCCTGAAGAACATCACCAATTACAAGTCACCATCCTCCCGATCTGTGGACAATCCACACCTGGCTGATGATTTAAACTCATTTTACTGCAGGTTTGAAAAGCCCTCATTCACACCTCTCACCGGCTCTGACCTGCAGTTCACACATCCACCATCACCTCCTACACCCCCTCTCCTCCCCCCTCCTGCCATCCAACCTGAGCTTAAGGTCTGTGTGGAGGACGTGAGCCGAGTCTTCAAAAAACAGAAGACTAGGAAAGCCTCAGGCCCAGACGGCATCTCGTCTGCTTGTCTAAAAGCCTGCGCTGACCAACTGGCCCCGGTCTTCACGCAGATCTTCAACAGATCATTGGAGCAATGTGAAGTTCCATGCTGCTTCAAACGCTCCACTATCATTCCGGTCCCCAAAAAAACCAAAATCACTGGACTTAATGACTACAGACCTGTCGCTCTCACGTCCGTGGTCATGAAGTCGTTTGAAAGACTGGTGTTGGCCCACCTGAAGGACATCACTGGACCCCTGCTGGATCCTTTTCAGTTTGCTTACAGAGCAAACAGGTCTGTGGATGATGCAGTCAACATGGGACTGCATTATATCCTGCAACATCTCGACAGACCTGGGACTTATGCAAGGATCCTCTTTGTGGACTTCAGTTCGGCCTTCAATACCATCATGCCTGATCTACTCACAGACAAACTGACCCAGCTCTCCATTCCATCCTCGATCTGTCAGTGGATCTCCAGCTTCCTGACGGACCGGCAGCAGCTCGTGAGACTAGGAAACACACATCCAGGACTCTCACCACCAGCACTGGCGCCCCCCAAGGGTGCATTCTCTCCCCACTGCTCTTCTCCCTGTACACTAACGACTGCACTTCTAAAGACCCCACTGTCAAGCTCCTGAAATTTGCAGACGACACCACTGTCATCGGTCTCATCCGAAACGGTGACAAGTCTGCTTACAGACTGGAGGTTGAACAGCTGGCTGTCTGGTGCAGTTATAACAACCTTGAGCTGAACACGCTCAAAACAGTGGAGATGACCGTGGACTTCAGGAGGAACAGCCCAGCACTCCCCCCACTCACCATCATGAACAGCACTGTGGAAGCAGTGGAGTCATTCAGGTTCCTGGGCACTATCATCTCTCAGGACCTGAAGTGGGACAATCACATTGACTCCATTGTGAAAAAGGCCCAGCAGAGACTGTATTTCCTTCGCCAGCTGAGGAAGTTCAACCTGCCACAGGAGCTGCTGATTCAGTTCTACTCAGCCGTCATCGAGTCTGTCCTATGCACTTCCATCACTGTCTGGTTTGGTTCAGCTACCAAATCAGACATCATGAGACTACAGCGGACAGTCCGGACTGCAGAGAGGATCATTGGTGCCCCCCTGCCAACCCTCCAGGACCTGTACTCTTCCAGAGTGAGGAAGAGAGCAGGTAAAATCATCACAGACTCCACTCACCCTGGACACCACCTGTTTGAACTGTTACCGTCAAGACGGAGACTCAGATCACTGGCCACAAGAACATCTCGGCACAGGAACAGTTTCTTCCCACAGGCCATTTCCCTCCTGAACAGTTAACATATCTCCCAAGGCATATGCCTTTAAGTGCAATACCCCCACTGTTTAGTGCAATATCTCCTAAACTCAGGTTATTTATATTTATATTTATTCATACTATTCAAAATACTGTATATATGTTCATAATCCGAAAATGTTTATTCTGACTAAACCCAACCGTGGCCTTATATTTTATATTTTATAGTATTTTCATATATATATATATATATATATATATATATATATATATATATATATATATATATATATATATATATATATATATATATATATATATATTTTTTTTTTTTTTATAATTTTATTTTTAGATTTTGTATTACTGTTTCTTGTTGTATTTGTATCTGTATATGTGCACTGGAAGCTTCAGTACCAAAGAAAATTCCTTGTGTGTGCAAGCACACTTGGCAATAAAGCTCTTTCTGATTCTGATTCTGATAATGTTAACTTATGCATTAACTATTGTTAAGAAATAAGACCTGATGATTTCGTGTGAACCACACTGACGGTTTTAACCATGAGGTCAAAAAGCATCTCTGGTGTCACTCCCTAAAAATATGATGTCAGAAAACCGATTGTTTTTAAAGGGGGAAAGGGTTTAACCCAGTCCCAAGGGTTATACAGGCTTCATGCCAGCATAATGCATCACACGAAGCATTTGCACAATCAACACAAGGTCGACACAAGAAAAATCTGAGTTTAATTAATATAGGCAAACGGGGTTCAATCTTAATGAGCTATTTATCCAACAATGAGGGGAAAAGTGCAGCGCTCTGCGATAATCCATAGTTACGATACGAATCGGCCACATGAAGGACACTAACCCGTACTGCCTTCTCAGCGTTTCCACAGCCAACAGACGGTTGATCCATACCAAATCAATGTCTGTGTTGTTTGGTGAATAGAGCTATTTTTGTTAGCGGCATAATTGTACTGACCACACAGAAAAAGGAAAATGATTAGCTTTCATGTACATAAAGTGCGGGCATAACCTTGTTTGTACTCCAATGGAACATATTTTAATGCTACAAACAAGGGCATAAAAGCCCTCCGCATGGCGCACTGAGGCTAATAAAGGACGAGGAGAAACCTTTGGCGCTATTTGTCTTCTGA
This sequence comes from Chrosomus eos, assembly GCA_036326025.1. Lineage (NCBI taxonomy): Eukaryota > Metazoa > Chordata > Actinopteri > Cypriniformes > Leuciscidae > Chrosomus > Chrosomus eos. Next base: position 5,077,473 of record CM070841.1, read on the forward strand.
AAGACATAATTAATTTGCTATATGAAGTCTCTGGGCTTGTAAAACGTAGAGTCAATAAAGCAGCACACAAAGCCCATGACAGGTGAATTTTATGGTAAAAGCTTTTGGAAAGTTCCCACTCCGCTTAAGCCGCTGATATCACCTGACTTTAGATAAACACTATCGAGTGGTGGAATAGGACAAAGAACAGACAACAGATGGTGAAAACTGCATAGTGTGCAAGTCAAAAAAGGAGAAAAAAATACAAGAGCTAATCTTTGACGGGCGGCACTGAGCCAGGGCTGTTTTTCATAGGCCTTCAGGAGAACATTTCCCAGCCCCAGTCAAAGTGCTATCCTCTAATTTGTTGAGTGAAGGCAATGGTAACCACACACAACACACACACACAACACACACACACACACACACACACACACACACACACACACTATCTGATCTGACTTTCAGCATTAGGAATGTGAAAACCAATCCACCAGGGGATTGATGGACAATTTGTGAGGAAAGCCCCCACAAAATGTGTTATTGTATTATATAAATTATTAAATATAAAATAAATAAATAAAAATACACTACCTTTCAAAAAAAGTTTGGTTAAAGGTTCACTAGTTCAAGTTAGTAAAGTTTAGTTATGGAAATGATGTCATCACTTCCTCACCCTCAAGTTGTTTCGAACCTGTACCAGTAAAATGGTAGCCATTGACTTCCATAGTATTTTAGATTGAGAAGTCAATGGCTACTGTTTTATTACCAACATTCTTTAAAATATCTTCTTTTGTGTTCAATAGAAGAAAGAAACTCATACAGGTTTGGAACAACTTGAAGGTAAGTTAATAATTGCATGAACTATCAAATGTTTTTCACTTAATGTTCAGTCTCTTCTGCTCAACAAAAACTCTAATATTGTGAAACATTGCATTTTAAAATGATATATAAAATAAATAATTTAAAAAAATACACTACCTTTCAAAAGTGTGGTTAATGTTCTCTCTTATGCTCAACAAGGCCTAGTTTTAGTGTATATACACAGTATAATATAAAAACTTAACAATATGAAAGTCTTTACTGTCACTTTGGATCAATTTAATGCATCCCTGCGGAATACATTTCTTTAAAAAAAATCTTACAAAACAACAACAAAGTAAATGAACTCTTTCTGATAATGATAATAATAATAATAATAGCCTCATCTGTCAAATGGTGTTTAAGCAAACACAGGTTTAACATATAAATGTGTATACAAATTACATTTTAGTATAGTATAAATATTCATAAAGGATTCATAAAGATTTTTACATATACAGATGTCACTGTCAGAACTTCATTGGAGGCTGGTCGGTGGTGAATTGAAATATGAACATCACACTGAGCATGTGTCAGATGGCAATAATCATACTTGTGCAGTCATGGCAACAGTAAAATGAGTTATTCTTATAAAGTTATTATAAGAAGTTATTATAAAGTTATTCTCAAACTTTTCCTTTCTTGAGATTCAAATATAGATTCAGCAGCATTCCGGATTTTCCTCCATTTTCTTTTCAAGGATGTGCCTTTCATTCTCAATTAGCCTGTCTGCAGCGTGTCCTCTCGGCTTTCCTTCGCTTTGTGAGGAATATGGGCAACATTTACAGTGTAACCAATACAGGCTGGGGCACTGAAGTGAAGAGATGAGGAAGAGGAAGAGGAGGGGGAGGATGACAACACTGTTCTGCCAAGGGAAGCGTTCAATTTCTTGCCTCATTTACAGCAGGTGTGTACAGGTAGAGGCTTCACACACACACGCACACACACACAGTAGGAGTCAACAAACACTCAAGCATCTGTTCACCAAGCTAGTCTTTTGGTGTGCGCTTCAAGGACGACATGATGTAAAAAAACAAGAAGCACTTGACAAGATTCCCAACCATGAATCTGCGGGAATAATAAACAGCGCCAGCAATCTGCTTATTAACTTTTAAAATCAAGGAAGCAGTTTCACTCCGTAATCAAATGTTGTGGAGTGACTGTGATTTCAGTTTGGTTTCATGATGAGAAAATCAGCCATATTTTCGCATGGTGTGTTGCTCAATGCCCGTAAATCATGAACACGGTGCAGATTTGACGCTTCACTCCCTTCCCGATTGTCTTTCAGGGAATCTGGTTGGGATGAGGGTCACGCATGTTGGAGATCTCCCTGTTCTGCAATCTTGAAATGCCACTTGAAATTGCTTGCCAACATTCCATCAACTATCGACAGATGTTCCTAGAACGGCTGATTACGGTCAAACGAAAGCGCTATGAGACAAGTGTTTCGACTGACATGATACATTCACGACACATACCCAGGGAGAAAGACGCTGTAATTTAATACTTGAAATTGTGCAGACCTCCATGGAGTGGAAATTTTGTACGAGTCTAGCAAAGTCCAAATGCCAAGGACCAAAAATCATTATGGTGTTTGTATGAATACCAGATTATATCCAGCTGATGAGCATGAATGTGCAGTTGGCAATGTGTGTGTTTACATTTGTGAGTTATAGAATAACTGAATGGAATGGGGTTCAAATGTTTCTCCACAAAAAGGTCTTAAGGCGTTGACAGAAACATATTTATTAATAGAAAATTTGGTAACACTTTATTTTACAATAAGGTTTAATTTGTTAAGACTACATAAGTTATACACTAACGAAGAAACACTTCAAAAAGCATTGTTTTACTTCTAAAGCACTCAAGGCTCAAGTAGTTGAAGCGACCTTTTTTGAGTAGTCAACTTAAAAATTTAAGTTTATGTTACAAATTAGTTATTTTAATTCAATATAGTTTGTTGGTTAAACAATTTAAATCGAAGTTGTCATAACTTAAAAAAAATGTGTTAACATTTTTGTTGAGCCAACACAATATTTTTTAGATTGTATAAATTAGTTTTTGCTTTACTGTGTACGCACTAACCCACCCACCACTTAAAAAAAAAAAAAAAAACCTGATTATTGTAGTTAATACTAATACTAAGCACCTAAAGGTATAGGGTGGTGGTAAAATAATGAGATTAAAGAAACGTTGTTTTGGAGTGCGAAACTTTTGCCAGCCTGCAGGAACTCTGAATTTTTGGGATGAAAATAATATTAATAATCTTTTTTCCATCTCCATGTCCCCTTATATGCGCCATATGGGTCAAATATGATCAGTGCTGTGATAAAACTCATCATTGTGAATCCAACATTTGTCATTTACGTGATTTGTGGAGCTCACCAACAGAAGCTAAAAAATATGCGTACACAGAATACTTGCAAAACTTTTAAATGTTGTGGAATAGCAACAGCATTAGGCAATATAGTTACCATATGATATTATTTGCGTACATAATTTAACAGTATATAATCAGGCCAATAAAACAAGATAGTATTTATTAGACTACAGCGAAAATTTAATCAAAGTTTCATAATAAATGCATGACGCCCCTGCAGGGACTATAATGAGAAAGTTTAATTTTGATTTCACGTTGACTTGCTTGTAAAAAGATGTGTAGCAACAGCACCCAAATCTGTCTACACAGATATCCTCCATTATTCTGACATCAATTCATCTTCTACAAATCTTTGACAGCCGTTTTCAACGTGTTATTTCAAACCCCACAGCAAAAGTACCTGGCTTGACGTCAAAGGCGAGCAGGCTGACAAAGATGCATTAGTCCTCCTGCGATATCATAGATCGTTTAAATAGTCTCCTAAAAACAAAATTGATTCCAGTGTTATCAATGTCACTCACTGGTGAGATAACGTACAGCAGCTCTCCATCGAAGGGGAAAACCGCTATTGATCGCAAGATATTTTTTTAATAAACACATATCTCCATATGGATTTTAGACTGGTAATGGCATTCACGACCTATAAACTGTGCTGAAGATAAATGAACAGCTTCAAGGGGTTGTTACAACGTGTGCGAGGAGTTTGCCATGAACTTCGGAGTGGGCGGCTGACAACAACCGGGCTCTTATGACAAACAGAATGATCGAACAGTATCAATCGACAACCTTGGGCGAGCAGCCAACCAGGAGTGTTTTTTTAATGCGAAAAGCGTTTGAAGAAGTTCAGGATTGTGAGCGTGGAAAAGACAGTAAGGTAGGAGTGATGCGGCTCAAGGGAGGGAATGCTCAGTTAACGGATGACAGCACAAGGACCCAATCTTAAAGTCGAGGACAAATGACCTTCGCAGCACAGCAACCAGGACGTTGTCGCCTATTCTGTGCGGATTTTTCATGTACAGAAGTTGCAGCTTGTTCACAAGTTGTATGAAATGTGAAGAGATTGAAATTGTGAGGGAACAAAAAATGACAGATGACAAAAAGATGACTTTCCAGAAGCGGTCGTGTGAACTTTTTTTCTTCAAAGTAGTCTTTGAAAATATTTGAGCACTCAAATAACTCAAAAAAGGTACAAGATAAAACTGCAGCATTAGAAAAACTGCAGCATTAGAAAATATACAAATGAAAGACTGCCTGATATCTGTCTTTGCCAGATATTTCTGGCATCAAGTCATTTTCCGTCTTCTCTGAAATAATCATGTTTCATGATTGCAGGCTGTTTAAGACCAATGATGTTTATTATTGGGCATAGCCACACTGTGGGAGAAATAGCACAATAGTCTTCTTCTGTGCACTGTTTGAGCATTTTCTGTATGTTTGGGACATTTATCAAAATGTGCGGTTTATAACAGAGCACATAACTGTATCCCACAATGTGCTTCACTTAACCTTCCATTTCCAGAGTGAAAAATGAACTGGAATAGTAATATCATTCATTTGCTTATCTATTTATCTGTTCATGTAATATCACTTACATGATCAGTAACATCTAGTTACTGGGGAGCCTCAGGGCTCAGTGCTTGGACCATTTCTCTTCTCCATCTGCATGTTTTTCCTATCACTGCTATGCTGATGACATACAACTCTCCCTCTCATTCCAGCCGGATGATCCGACGGTATCTGCTCGCATCTCGGCCTGCCTGACAGACATTTCTTTCTGGATGAAGGACCACCACTTTCAACTTACCCTTGCAAAGACAGAACAGCTTGTGGTCCACGCCAACCCAACACTTCATCAAAACTTCTCCATTCAGCTGGGTTCATTAAACATAACTCCACCCAGGAACCTTGGAGTTGTGATCGATGGTTGATGATCACTTGATCCAGTAATACTAACACTTATTATATTCTGTATATCTATTTTATTTATTATTAAATGTGCTACGTATACTGTGCTACGTGTGCTGTGCTAGAATAACTGGGACTAGTCACAACACTTGCATATTGTTGCCTTATTGTTGGTTTGATTTCCTCTATTGTTCTCAATTGTAAGTCGCTTTGGATAAGCGTCTGCTAAATGATTAAATGTAAATGTAAATATAAAAATAATAAATAAAATAACATTTCACATGATACTTTTAAAGGGTACCTATTATGGCATTTAAAATGTTGCTAATAATGTTCTGGGAGTCCCCAACAACAGTTTTACATGCATGCAATGACAAAAAACACTTTTGTTGTCTTATAATATGCATTTATTTTTACCTGATTTGCTCACCGACTCCCTAATGATTCGTTTGACGACTCATTTGTCCAAACCCCTCCTTTGCGTGACGCTAATCGGCGGTGATTGGTCAAATGACGCAGTCAGTTATATTTTGCGTTAGCCCAAAGCTTAAACATATTGATTAAGCACTGCAGTAATACGCTTCACATAATTTCACATATTTCAAAAAACAAAAAAATGACATTGGAGACCTAGAAGCTGCTGAGCGTAACTCTCACTCTCACACACACGCACGCACGCACGCACACACACACACACATAAAAGCAACAATTATTAATAGTACTTATAGGTTGTGATTCGGAGGAGGAAGCTGATCTAAATAAACTTGGTATTGAACCTTCCTATATCAGCCGACTCGCGAATCCACACTTGAAAGCATTTGTGTTTGTGAAGCGATCGTCATTAAAATAACGCGAACACAGCTCAAGGTGGCTATACTTGTGTGGTATAGTTGTAAATATAAACTCTAGCCACTGAGTCTTCACATGCTTGTCCCTGGGCAGTGAAAAAAAAAAGTTTGCTTTTGATTCGCACTTCAGAACAGAGTCTCGTCGACATGATGTTGTCAGGTTTCTCTGTCTGCTCGGCGCGCGCACTGAGTGGGCGTGTCGAATTCAAATAACTTGTACAAGTGACATACGAAAGTTAGAGAGAAAGCATCGTTTTTCCATCGATTCATATCAGCGACTCAGAGTCGACTCTTACATTTGAGAGACAATAACTTTGTATACGGTGAACTTTCATATTTAAAACTTTGCAGGATGTTTTTGTTCACTTAGATCTATGTTACACACTACATGAAAGGTAATTTTCAAAATTCCATGATAGGTACCCTTTAAATATTATCCGAAAAATACATACTTTAATATAATATTTGTGATGGATATGTTTGGGGGCAAATAACATGATTTTAACTTTTTTAAAACCTGAACTAGCATAAAACTGTCAAATGATGTGATATTTTAAGAGACTTAAGGGCCTGCTATATAATTTCTGCATCATTTTCTTTTTCTTTTGCATGGCGCACATTTTCAAATATTTATAACATTTTAACAAAAGTGCCTATTTTTTTTTCTAAAAAATATGAAAGAATTTACCAAACTACTTAATTAAGTTTATTTCTTTTAATGAGGCTTTTTTTCAATGTTACATCAGGACAGTTTTTATTAGTTATTGTATGAACATTTTTAATGTAATTTAAATGAAAAATGTCAATCATCATGGTCCAAAAGAGGGACTAAATCACATGGCACACACCAATGTCAACATGGACAGCACTGAAAGAATGTGAGCAGATCAACTTGGACAGCACAGCGTTGCACGGTCTGACTGGGTATTAATGTAAACACAGTCAGTTACGTCTTGAACGTAAACAGATGGGGGGAAATAATGTCAAAATGTGGGATCTGTGCATTAGACCTTACCGTGTAAATGCAGCCAATGTGAAGGAACAATTTTCTATGAACTTCCTTTCCAGTGTTACAAAAACAAAAGCACAGTGAACCCAAATGTAGTTTCTTTATGATTCATGGTTTCACAACAGCATGTTGAGGAGCTCACCCGTCCCCGGCGTCTGCTCTGAACGATCCTCACCCCTCGTTCTCTGCGACGACAGACACCTGAACAGATGGATGCCGTGGCAGACAGACTGGGCCCGCTCACGTTCTTAAGTACACTGAGAATCACTGACAGAGAGAATGATGGAGCACCTGGCGTGGGAGAGAGACCTTCTGTTATGCCACTGTAAATTGGCTTGACAAGAAAAACGTTTCGCCTCTCAATGTCAGACATTTGAGCGCTGGCATAAACGGAACCGCAGCTCGGCAGGTGCGGCGCAGGAAAAGGAAAACTGATCCGCTGAACACATTTCCCTCATTAGGCGAGCTGCCCCGAGGCCGTGAATTACGCTTTCCGTTTTAACGGCTACAGAAAGCAAAGTTAGACATTGCCGGTGTGTGCTCTAGAAAGTTCTTGCAAGTAATGAATAAAAGAACATTTGACTGGATGTACATTTTCAGAAGAAAGTTGAAGTGGTGCTTGTCTGCGCAAAACTTGATGCTGGGGTGGTTTCTAGGGTGTTTTGGGCAGTTGTCTGAGAGTTGTTGGATAGTTGCTAAGTTGTAGGTGGGTGCTAGGTTGTTTGGGTGGTTGTTAGGCATGGTTATGTGTGATTTATACCGTGTTTTTAGGTGGTAGCTAGGAAATTCTAGCGGTTGCTAGGGTGTTCTGTGTTTGTTAAGGGTTGTTCTAGAGTGTTGCTAGTTATGCAGTTGATAAAGCGTTCTAGGTGGTTGCTATGTTGTACTGCATGGAAGCTAAAAGGTTGCTAGAGTGTTTCTAGGGAGTTTCTAGGTGTTCTACATGGTTGCTCAGGTGTTGATATATGATTTTTTTGCATATTTTATGTGGTTGCTTGAGAGATGTTAGACAGTTGCTAAGTTGCTAGGTAATTTCTATGTTGTTATAGCAGCTTGTTAGAGACAATTAAGTGATTTACTGTGTTTTTAAGTGGTTGTTAGGGGATTTTTTCAGGGTTTTGCTAGGCAGTTGTTAAAGTGTTTTACGTGGTTGCTCGGGTGTACTGCATGGAAGCTAAATGGTTGCTAGAGTGTTTCTAGGGAGTTGCTATGTGTTCTAAATAATTGCTACTTGGGTTTCTTGGGTAGTTGCCCTAGAGTTATACATTTGTTAAGTTGTAAGTGGTTGCTTAGTGGTTGTTTATATTGTGTGTTTAGGTGGTGCCTAGGATGTTCTAAGGGTGTTGTTAGGCGGTTGCTAGGGTGTTCTGTGGTTGTTAGGGTGGTTTCTAGGGTGTTGCTAGGCACTATGCCACAGCCATATAACCATTTACCCCAAAACTGGTTGCCCACTGAAGCTAAGCAGGGTTGAGCCTTGTCAGTACCTGTATGGGAGACCTCCTGGGAAAACTGGGTTTCAGCTGGAAGAGGTGTTAGAGAGGCCAGCATTGGGTTAGTGATGGGGACACTATACTGTAACAAGCACCATGCTTTGGGTAAAACATTAAACCAAGGTCCTGACTCTTTGTGGTCATTAAAAAATCCCATAGTACTTATTGTAAAGAGTAGGGGTGTAACCCCGGTGTCCTGACCAAATTCCCTCCATTGGCCTTTATCAATCAACCTCCTAATAATAATAATTCACATTCTCTCAATTGGCTCGATCAATCTCTCTCTCTCTCTCTCTCTCTCTCTCTCTCTCTCTCTCTCCTCTCTCTCTCCCTCTCTCTCTCTCTCTCTCTCTCTCTCTCTCTCTCTCTCTCTCTCTCTCTCTCTCTCTCTTCTCTCTCCTATCCACCTCTCTCTCTCCTATCCACCTATAGCTGGTGTGTGGTGAGCGCACTGGCGCCATTGTTCTGTGGCTGCCGTCACTTCATCCAAGTGGATACTGCACACTAGTGGTGGATGAGGGAGACCCCCTGATATGATTGTAAAGTGCTTTGGGTATACAGTAGTACATAGTAAAGCGCTATATTAATGTCTCACTCATTCATTCATTTATTCAACCACTTGTCCACTAAGTGAAAATCTATTCCAATAGTTTCCAAGCACTTTTAAAGCACAATTGAATTTTCCATTGTTTGCAATGTTTCCTTCCCAAATTAATTTGGCTAAAAAGAAAAAAAAAAACGTTATTAAAGAATTTAAAGCTATAGAAATAGCATACAGAATTATATTCAGTCATAGAAAACACATTCAGTATAATTAAGTATAAGTATATTACAACTGTCATTTCAAACTTTTCTGAAAAATCACTTTGGCTCTCAACTGAGCAATTACCAGCTCCCATGGTTTGGCATTTAGAGCCCTAAACCGAAACTTGGGAGACAATTTTAACTTCTAACTGAATGGAAAGAAAAAAAAGCAGGATCAGAAAGTAGTTAGCTCAAGTTTTAAACTCTTTGCACTAAAACAGATGAGTCGTCTTACAGCTCCATCTGTTTCTCTCAGTTTTATGTTCTCATTATCTGGCCGTTGGACACAGAAGGTGGCCGACAGGTCACACTCTTTTAGTTCTCCATCCCTCCTTCACCTTCTGTTTTTTCCACCGTATAATGTTCCTCTCTGAGCTTTCTTAACTGTTCTGCAGCCTGTGAAAATGGGGGAAAGGGAGAGAGACAGAAAGAAGAAACAGAAAAATGTGTTACTAGGCACTCAACAACCACATACTGTACACGACAGTTCAAAAGTTTGGGGTCTGTTTTTGAAAGAAGTCTCTTATGCCTACTGGCAGCATTTATTTGATAAAAAATACAATAAAACTGCAATATTGTGAAATTATATTACAATTTAAAGTGTGTCCCTAAAGTGTGTTCAATGAGCTGTATATTTTGTCTTTGCCAATAATGGCGGAAATGTTGAATAGATATTTTGTAGACCTTCAGATACAGTCTATACAGAAACTAACTTACATAAAATAAACCTGTGCTGAGAAAATATTTACAGCTTGCTCCAGTCTCCCCTAAACAGAAGTGCTTGGACCACAGTTTGCTGGGATAGAGACATACATTCGAAAAATAAAACTGTAGCAAAAAAGGCAGATTGCTGTGAAAGCACATTATGAAAAACACACAGTGTGACCCAGACCCTCCAGCGATGGCAGACTCTGTATTCATGTCTAGCGCTCACAGTGGAGGAACCACCAGTCGCCCACTCTCTCCTGAGATAAGTCCCTGCAGGGGTGTGATTAAACCTCCTAGCGGCTGTGTCACTTCCTGATCCAATCTCTCAGCCACAACACTTTAATTCCTTTGCAACTGCTGCTGTGGCACGGGTTGATGGAGGCTGTTGCCGCCGTTGAGTGAGAGGTCAGTCTCATAAACACTGGCAGCTGGGCTCGCAATGGGAGTGCCGCATTCATAAAGCCATAATAAATGTTACAGCACATTAAATCGCCCCAGAGGTTCAGCACGATATTCCAAACGAAAGCCGTTCAGTCATGACGTTTGAGTGCCAAAGCAAAAAAAATAAAAAATCTTAGCGTCCCTGCGTAATGCTTGGCAATTGAATATGTGCTTGTACCAGGAACCAGTTACGCAAGCTCTAAATATGGCTATGACATTTGTGAATATTGGGCTTGAGCAGTGGTGCACAACCTGGATTCAAATCTGGCCTAATGATATGTAGTTCATCCTAAAAATTAGAACACTGTCATTAACAAATTATCGTTTCATTATTCGTTAAATTATTTACTGTAAAGCAAACAAACTGCGATACATTTATTGGTGTCCATCATGTGCACACAATGCCGCTTATTTTAAGCAAGCTGCAGTTATGTCATCTGCTGCTTTAAATCATAAATTGTAAAAAACGTGGACAAAGCGTCTGTGACGTCACCCATAGACTTTCTGAAGAACGGTTTTGAGGCCGTTTATGGGGGGTATGGACGGCGCCATCTTGGAAAATCTTTTCAGAAAGGATACAGAGGGGTATGATGTGTTGTGTCAGATCATGGCCCAGACGTCAAATTTCAGGAATTCCACTCAGCGCAGCCCGTTATCAGCTGTCAATCAAGCTGTCAATCAAAGTTAACCACGCCCTTATTTGTCTAAATACGATCTAAAAAAATTCGCCCCCCTCACAGTTGTCAGGCACTCGGAACCTATCGAAAAATACAATAAAAGTCCATGGGACCAACCTGTAAAAACATGAATTTATGCTGTGAAAATGGACATTTTAACATGGGGGTCTATGGACATTTTCTCCCTTTTGGGACCTGCCCCTAGCAGATTTTAGATGTATTGCAGTTTTTGCACTTCCGGGTAGGCTTACTTTTTCAGATTAGAATGTTGCCGCTTGCTTTAAATGCTAAATCTTTTTAAAGTCAGGTGGATTCTAATTGGCTGTCAATGTTTTTATCATTCATCAGCTGAACAAAAAAACATTGTTAAAGTGGTTCTAACGTGTCATTATTGTTAGTTGTGGTGTGGACTTCCCTATTCTCACAGAATTAGAACAATTATTAAAACTATAGTTATCGTTATAGTCCTTGATGTGAATGGGCCTTTACTCAAGCTGAAATATGTCTGTCTATCTGTGACTCAGTAAATCAGTGTCTGAAACTTCTGAAGGAAGCCACAACTTCATTGTCAAAAACACTGTAGTGAATATAAGCACCAAAAAACGGTGGACCAATTATATTCTTATCTCAGTTTCATCTCTCATAGACTCTTTTTCTCAAAAATACGAATGTGAAAAGTTGGTGTAAGTTCATAAATATAGTATTGTGAGGTGAACAATTGAATCAAGTAAAGCTAAGAGTAATTATCGGGGTAAACAGAGTACATTGGGAGCACAATATTGCCTTGTAAAATCGGGCCTGGTCACTCTAGTGTGCTCTCACGCTAACTTGGCTTTGAATTCCCCACCAATCGCAACCCAGCTCGGTAGACAGAGGTCAGGTCAACAGATAACCAAAAGTCCAATTTATCGCAGCCCAAACCATTCTCGCTCGTTTAGCTCGGAGAAAAACAGATGTCCTGGTTTAGGACTGATAACGCTCACCGCCTGCTGATAAATTTCACATTCAGGTGGACAAGCTAGAGGAGAAATGGGTTTGCGAGGAGTGTGAAAAGGGCTCGGATTGCTGTCGGGAGGGGGAGAGGGGGGGTGATTGGACCCAAGTCTGTGCGACGGACAGTCTCACAGCGTGACAGATCAGCGTTGACGGCCAGTGTCCTGACAACCTCCGGATGGAAGGCTGTAATTTGATCAAGCTATCAATCAATACATCCAGATGGACATCAATCAAGAGCGTAACGTGCAGAACCCTTATCCTCCCTTCTGCGGCCAATGAGAAAAACGAGACAGGAAAATAGGGGACTCAATTTCTTGTTCGGCTTCCCTTCCCTCACTTGACAGCATCAGACTGAGCAGGGTCACCCTGGCCTGGGTATGCCTGACAGAAACACTTAGATGGAGGAAGTAAGTCCCACATGACTGCACGCATTAATGAAGCAGGTGAAGTAGGTGCAGAAGTGCTGAAATATGAGTCATTGTGAATTAAACGAACGCTACACTCTTCCGATGGTACTGAGGACAGTAGCTCAGTACCGCAAGGAGAAGTCAGAAACTGATAAGCGTGACATTATAACAGTGCTTTAAGACTCCTCGCGATAAACAACAAAAGTCTTCTCACTAGCCAATTATTAAAAATCTGACAGCATCGGCTGTCGGGAAAGCCACTTCAGAAGCCATTTATAACCTGTGTCTTTGGAGAAACGGGGCAGAGTAATGTTAGGTCATAAAAAGCAGGCATTAAGAACTAGGTTATCTACATCTTGGGTGTTGAACTAGGAATAATTGGAGAACTAAAGCTTAGTGGAAACTCTAAATGTAGTGGAAAGACAGATAAAAACACCCCTGAGTCAGGAGAAGAATACAATCTACAGGTCTGCCAAGGCGTTAAATCGAAACCCAAACCCAGCCTGTAAACGAGAACCTGTGACCTGATCCAAACGGTATTGTCAGATTTTATGACCAAACAGGACATTGCTTACTCTTTTTATTTCCTATCAAGCGAGTAGATCCAGATGCACGTTTACAGAGAGCCAAAATGTCTGCTACGAGTTATGCTAAAATGAAACGAATAGATATTATAAATACTATTTAAAAATATTATTATAAATATGTTGCACAATGCACATTTTAGAGAGACAACTAAGAAATATTACTGTAATTTAGGCCAATTTTCAGATACACATTTTCAAAAAGCCAAAAGCCTGATAAGATATGTTAAAATTAAAAGATAATAATAATAATAACAACAACACGCGAGAACATATTAGAACATGTTATTGTAAACATGGTAATTTTGGTTGTATTTGGTAACACTTTATTTTACAGTATATGTTACACACGTTACATTTTATTTTACGGTATGTGCACTTACATTGTACTTACCCAAGTACTGGGTAATATAAGGTAACTACATGGGTTAAAGTTAGGTTTTAGGGTCGGTTCAGGGTTAGTACGTAGTTATTACAGTTTTTGTGATTACTATAGTATGTACATAGAGGACTTTACTGTAAAATAAAGTGCTGCCGTACATGTTAACGAAAAAATAAAACATACCTGTTCAGGTGTAAGATCCCTCTGTTCGTTAGCTAGCATCTCATATCCAACCATAAACTTGCGTATGGTTGCGGACCGCAGGAGAGGAGGATAGTAGTGAGCGTGGAGCTGCCAGTGGCTCATGTCTTCCTGTAGATAACGTCCTGTCGGAGCCCCTGGAGAGTAACAGACCAATAACTGTTACCACGCATAATGCAATGTTATTGGACACTATTAAGAGCATCATCATATCTACATTCAATTTCAATTTAACACAACATATGCCCAACCCAATTTTCTTCCATAATGTGACATATTTCCAAATGGAAATGGATTTTAAATGAGAAAATAGAGCCAGACCTAAAAGCGAGTTTGCAGTGGATTGTGGGGAGAATGAAAATGTAGTCCAAGTAGGGCTGGGCGATATGGCCAAAACAATTAACACAACTATGTGAAAGTTGTAGAAACCAGACCATTAATTGTGGTTTTAAACTACTCTTTATTGTGAGAACATGACAAATACTTGCCAAACAAGTGAACATTTCACAAATCTAAGGAACATTCAAAACATTTTTTTGAATTCTTTACAATTTCCCAGTCATTTTTTCTAAACAAAATAAATATCTTACAAGAAAAATAAATTTCTTAGTGCATGTGTTAACGTAACCTCTCATGTTTGTCAGCGCTGTTTCATCTAGCATTAAACTAGTTTATATCAACGATTAGTGCCGTTTAATTCCGCTTTTGGTGCATAAAGATTAATATTGAACATTTATCTGGTACAAACATATCCACATCACTATGATCAGATGCTTCTCACCGCTGTCATTTTTGATGTGTTTTTTGTTATTGAGAGGAAAGCGCAGCACATATTTACATATTCACATATTCATAAATCACATATTCTCAGCAGGGTGGAGGCGTCAGGATGTTTGCTAACAGTATATCACAGCAAAGGTATTTCAAACTTCTTTTACCCCTGAGTAAAGAAAGAAAAAGAACTTCTCGTGAGTATATCAGGGCCTTAAACCACTGCATGAAACAGAAAGCATTACCTACAATAATAAAACAGCTGCCATTTGCCCTAAGACCACGTTTTTATTTAACGAAAGATTACAAAGACAAACGTGTTTTGGAATAAGTTTCCATGATGAACTCTATCAAATAAGACCAAGAACATTTATTAAGAAAGTAATAGGGTCAAGTTTAAATTCATATTGATTTAGAATGATGTCACGACCTCTATCGACTGAACAGATGTGATCTTTGCAAGGAAATGAAAGTTCAGTCATTCCCATTAAGAACTTAAGACGCAGCATGCAACGGCTCATTAAGTTTACTATGTGTTTCATTTTCAGCAGCAGATCAAAAAAAAATGCTATCGCGACGGAGGTCATTCTCAGAACCCCTTCAAAAATGACTGGGTGCGCGATTCATTCCGATCACAAGTGAAAGAAGTGTATGTGGCTATACAGCAAAGCTGAATATGCTGAACAGAACAAACCACAGCAACCAAATCCTTCATTAAGAAGCCGGGCGATGTACAATAACAAGGCCTTGCAACCCTTCGGATGCCAGTGGCATGTGAGACATCTCTTGTAAGGTTTCACGGTGCATATTAAGTTATAAAACGGCTGTGAGAACCAGTGGTTTGGCAGTCCGCCCAATCCCAGATCCCCCTCTCTTATCCCCATGTAATGAAAAGCATATCATGCAAGTTAAATCAGATTCATCCTGACTGCTCCAGTGAAACGGCTGTTCATTTCCTTTGCTGGCATTTTCCCGACTGCCTCATGCTAGCTGGATGTTACAGGGTTTGGATCGGGGTCTTGCTTCCCAGCACTCACATGCACACACACACACATCTCTTTTTGGCCCGTGTTGGGTTTCCTCCCGAGTTTGTTGACGTTCCTGCTATACATTTGGCTCTCGGCTCTCAGGGGTTACTTCAATGCAGTGCGAAGGTATGTAGAGATCGCTGGCTAGCGGCCGTTTTCATCCGTGCCAGTGAAAATAATAAAAGGCTCAGATTCTCCAACAATGGACCTAATTTAAACAGTCTGAACGTGTAAAAACACTCGACACAAGGGCCAAGAATATCAAGTTTGGTGAGCTGAGCTCTACAAGACATTCCATGTCTATTTACCAATTAAAGTGATGTCATCACTTCTAATACAATTGGGAACGTCGCATGCAATTGGATTGTTCATACGCCTAACATGTACCGTTATTATGATTCATGAATATTGATGAAAATTAATGAACCACCCAACTTTTGCTGAAGTCTATTTGCACTCAGGAACACAAGTCAAATATGTTAGATCTGTAAAACGATACGGCAAATAAGTGGATGAGTGGTAATTGTGTGTGTGTGTGTGTGTGTGTGCGTGCGTGCGTGCGTGGGTGCGTGCGTGTGTGTCTTTCAAATTGTAGAAAGAGAAGACCAGGGCTAGTTGTCACAAGTATCATCAAGTCAATAACTTCAATATATTTGAGTCCAAAGGTTCAGTTGCACAAATGTGTGTTTCTCCAATAGTGGTTTTGTATGTTTGTTCTAAACACTGAGTTCAGATGAGGTCATTCTACTCCAAACAAAAATGTCAAAATATATATATATAATATATATATATATATATATATTATATATATATATATATATATATATATATATATATATATATATTATATATATATATATATATATATAATAGCTGTAAACACAATATAACTACACTGGGATACGTTTAGGTAGGCGTCATCAATATACTGAAGCTAGATTTTAACCATAAGTTTGAAGTATGTTCAAGAGTTTTCTTCATAACTGTTAAGTCAGGTAAGGTTGCCATGTATGTTTTATGTTTTGTATATTTTTAATATTTTAATTATTTATAATAGTATAGTTAAAACCTGCACACACACACACACACACACACACACACACACACCACACACACACACACACACACACAACCACACACACACACACACACACACACACACACACACACACACACACACACACACACACACACACACACACACACACACACACACACACACACACACACACACACACACACACACACACACACACACACACACACGCGTTTTCACAACCACCAATTAACGCCTGAATTGAATTAAAATCAAGGCTGAAGCACTACTAATTTTGGTTGCCTCATTAGCAGTGACAATAGTGCATCAAAACAGAGCAGACTCTCGCTAATATAAAATGCAAAGTTGATATGAAGTTTGCTCTTAATAAAAATAGGAACTCTTTTTGCGTAAACAGAAATATATCCCCTCCATGATGAACATGGATGAGCTAAATAATAAGGCAAGCTGAATTCAAGGTATGCTTTTAGAGCTTTTATTCAATTAAAGTCTTCACGTGTCTTATCCACAAAGGTACACTATATGCTTACTTGTTTGGGAAAAGACTGAAGTTATCTAATAATTCTCAATTTGCACCACTCTGCAGAAATGTCCAATTCATAAACAACTTCAATGAGAGTAAAAGCAGGATTTCAGGGCTGAAAGATTCCACTAGTTACAGTGACTGCTGGCCATTTTTGCAGTCTGTGCCATGACTGTTTATCCTGGTTCTCCAGCTAAATATATGAATCTATAAAAGAGGCCTCCAACACACTGATTCAATTATCAATATGAAATGCATTATATTTCTTGCTGTAAAAGAGGAGCTGTTTATTATATACAGACCATACTAAGCTCCAACAGCCTTGAGTGGGAAGCTAAACGCTGATCTACATGCTAGATGTGCCTAAACAGACTGAAAGACAACTGGCTCTTGCTGATCTTGTGGCCGTTGTCTTCTTTTAGCCTTCAATGACATGCCTTGATTCCTTCATCTGCTATTATAGAGGATCATTATGAAAAGGTCTTTGTTGGAGGTAAACATTCTTTTATAACTTTCACAACTAAAAAAAAGATGTGAATAAAATAAAATTAAATAAATGTGAAAAAGGTAAGAATTTGATTCATCGTCTCTAACAACTTTCCTTTTCTGATGATGTCACCAAACCCTCTTATGATGATGTCACCAAACCCTCTTATGATGATGTCACCAAACCCTCTTATGAGCCAAGTTACACAACCCAGTGAGCCGTAGACAATTGGTCTTGTAGTTTTACTATAGGAAAAATTCTGAAGATACATTGTAGCATGATTATTTCTGTTAAATAAATGTAAAATCATAAAAGATAAATAAATAGTTACTTGAAATAAAATAAACATTTTATTTCAGGTTGCCAAGATTTCTATGAATGTAATTAAATAACTAAAATAAAAATTTTAGACATATTTGACAAAAGTACACAAGAAAATTACTAAACCATAAAAATGAAAAAAAAAAAATGAAAATACAAAAACTAAATGTTAATTACATATTAATTTAATAAATATTAATAAAAACAGTAATAGTATCTTAGTGATAATAAAATTGTATCTACCGGTATCTACATTTACATTTACATTTAGTCATTTAGCAGACGCTTTATCCAAAGCGACTTACAACTGAGGACAAAACCAAGCGAGTCATCGTGAAAAGGCAAAAACAACGCAAGAAGTGCTCAAAGTACAAAGTTCACACATAGCTCGAGTAGTATAAGCCAAACAAGGGAGATTTAAAGGAAAGGGAAAGTTTTTTTTTTTTTATGTTAAGAAGTGTATCTATCTAGAATTTAATTCCATAATGCACAGCAAATGGCTCTATGAACACCCATCTACGATGAAGAATGAAACAAGATAAATATTGATCTATAAATCTAAAAATGAGACTTCATATTACGTGGACACGCAAGAATAGGTGAACATGTTCCTCCAAACAACAGTGAGAAATCGATTCTTGGAATAGTCCACCAATTCCAGAATGAGGAACCGGAGTCGATTACACATATTTGACATTGCAAATATGCCAATAAGAACATTAAACAAGTTAAGAACGTACAACGTGAAAAGTCAGTTTATGAATACCCAGGGTTAATAGTGAAACGTGAAGCAAGATAACCCAGGGTCCCGTTTACCCGGGTTTAGAATGATGAACTATTTAAAAGCCTAATACTTGTATTCAGCCAGAAGATTTTACCTGTATTTGCACAAGTAAAACTTATTCAAGGAACCAAATTAAGTAAGACCAGAAGGTGACATCAGCAAGAGTGTCTCATTAACGGTAAAAGTTGCCATGCTGCTAACACACAACAGAGCTGCGCTAATTAGCCCGCTAACGCTACCTCCCCGGCTCATCAGAATGGCTTTGTGCCTTCAGTGACAAAAAAAACAAAAACAAATATTTCCTTTCCCCAAACTAATGAGCTCCATTGGAAACAAAATAACAAGCTTTTCATGGGACGCGATGTGTACTGGCGTCCTTTATTAAATGTGACTTTCCACTTTTCCAAACATTAAATCAAAAGTCGAGGTCTCAAACTAAAACCAGTTGAAAGTGAAGCTTGTGGCTCGTACATCTTATTTCCTACGTTTGCTTTTGGAGTGAAATATGTCCTGGACAGGTTGCACTCATCGCTTTCTGTAATCTTCTGACTTGGCTCTCTAACTGAGTGAAGAGAAACATATTATCCTCTCAATAAAACCCAGCTCTCTTCATAAGGTATATTTATCTGCGGAGACTCGCTCACACACACACTGTAGGAGGTGGACATGCCGACTGTGTACTGAACAACCACTGAGTTCATCAGGACCATGTCAAAGCCCCTGTCCATCAGATACGAGATGTTCTCTAGCATCAGGAGGTCAGGACATCGAGACTCTCACGATGAGGCTTGCCACTGCTGGAATCTGTTGTGCTCAACGAGACTGACATATTTAAGTAGAGAAAATTCCTCAGGATGTTTACAGATGCATAAATTAAAGGTACAATATGCAGGATTTTTGCAGTAAAATATCCAAAAACCACTAGGCCAATGTTATATATTTTGTTTAGTTGATTACTTACAATATCCCAAATGTTTCCAACTATTTGTAAATCGTGAGAAAATTGCAATTTTAAACAAGGAAACGGGGCGTGTGAGCAGGGGTGAGGAGTCGCCAGTCAATGACGTCATATCCGTGTTACCCCCAGTTACCGCCAGGTTTCACCTCGCACTGCCATAGTAACCATGGCGATAGATGTGGACAACTGGGTTATGCCCGTTATGCCTAGCAGGACGCTCACGCTGTTGTTGTTTTGTTCAAACATTATGGACCATGGCACGCAGATTTTAAGACAAAAAGAGACTAAAATGAAGATCAACATCTTTCGAGATGCCGAGAGCTCCACGTCTGCGACTAATATGTTATTCTAATGTTGATCTAGCTTACTTAGTCTCATACAGCCAACAAACAACCTAACTAACAACATTCAACACACTCAAATGCCGTTTAGTGATAGTGTGACTGTTAGAGCGAGTGAAACAGCGCTGCGTTACCTCAAGTTTCATTCCTCTAATAAACTGACCTGTGTGAGTATTAATTCAGCACTTGTGTGTAGTTCGGTAGAATGAAATATCCTTATTCCTTTATATCCGCGGGACTCGCGTTGCGTGTGGCGCTGGTTTACGTCTAGCAATCGCGCCCTACTTCACACCACAGTCATGTTAAAAACATCAATGTATTCACTCATCCATCAGCTTGACAACAAGATCCATAATTCAGCTTAATGCGGAACATACGTCATCAATATACGCCTTTGTTATTGTAAGAGGTTAGCGACCCCTGGTGGCGAAAAATCCCATAATTAACAACTAGATTTTTGTTTTCTGAAGAAAATATGAGTTGTACTTGGTCTTTCCAAAACGGCCTGTGTTGTTATTGCTAAGGGTTTTGAGGATGTTTTTTTATGAAACTGCTTAGCGATGGCCTAAAGCGCATGGCGGAAGTGCACTTAGGTCGTGTCCAAATCCACTTTTCCAACTTTAACGACGGAAAAACGCACCCGATGTATTCTCTTAATGAGTAATGGGTGTGTTTTGGGCATAACATGCAATAAACCAATCAGAGTCTCATCTCCCATGCCCTTTAAAAGCCAGTTGTGCTCGTGCCATGGCGGATTCGCTATTTACATGGCGGAATTTGCAAGCGGAAAAACTGAACGCCTCTCTAGCGAGGAAACGGGTCTGCTCGTGCGTGAGGTTAAAGTGTGAAGCAGACCATCTATGGGACGTGAAAATGATAACTGCGTCGGGCTGAAACTAGCAAAACACACTTGCCTGGCACCGCACTGCACCGGATGTATGATAGGGTCCTTAGAGTGTATTTTCTTTTAACATGTTGGTTTGTGGTTGCCAGGGTACTGCTATGCAGCTGCTTAAGTGTTTTAAATTGTTTTAACTTATTGCCATGTGGTTACAAAGATGTTTTGGGTGGCGTTTAGCCCATTGCTATGTATGTGGTTGTGAGGATATTGGTTGGGTGATGCCAAGTGGGGTGCCATGAATTGTTCTGGCAGTTTTATAGTCTACCTCATCAAGAATCACTAATGAAGACAAATAAATGAATAAACAGGCTGTGCCTCGAAGCCTGCCTCAACATGATCTTTATCCAGACATACTGAGAAAACCTTAAAGTGATAGTTCACCCCAAAATAAAAATTCTGTCAGTAATTACTCTCACTCATGTTGTTCCAACCCCGTAAGACCTTCATTCATCTTCAGAACACAAATTAAGATATTTGTGATTAAATCTGAGAGCTGGATCACTCCTCCATAGGCTTCTAAGGGATTGAAACTCGCCAGCCCCGAAAAGTTATTAAAGACATCGTTAAAATAGTCCAAGTGACTACAGTGGCTCAAGCGACGAGAATACGTTTTGAGCGCAAAAAACAAACAAAAATAACGACTTTATTCAAGTATTAATTTCCTTCTCTGTGGGCCTCGAGTCAGTTCACGTAGTGTAACAGCGTAAAGCGTCTGTGTTCTACGTCACGCACATCACACACATGACCAGCGTCAGCCAATAGTGAGCCTTCATGTGATGAGCTGCGCAGTTATACTACGTGAACTGACTCGGTTCTGATATAATAACTGATCCCTTTAAAGGGTTAGTTCATCCAAAAATGAAAATGTACTCACCCTCAAGCCATCCTCCTAGTTGACTTTTTTCTTTTAGCCAAACACAACCTGAATTATTAATTAATTCTCATCTTAAACTTCATGACCGGTTTGTTTTGCTCTATCCTCTATGCTTCTGCGTTCGTCAATACGCTGCAACTAGACTTGCTTACGGCTGTTATAAAGTTATAAATATGGATATTTTTCTTACAAAAATGCGTTGCTCTGCTTTGCGAAGGTCTTTATTAACCCCCTGGAGTCATATGGATAACTTTTATGATGGATGGATGCACTTTTTTGGGCTTAGCCAGGATCTTTTTAATATAACTCTGATTGTGTTTGGCAGAAAGAAGAAAGTCATATACACCTTGAGTGTGAGTAAATTATGGGATCGTTTATGGTGTAAACTAACACTTTAACTGTTCGGAGTGTGTCAGGGTTCTGTTACTTTGGTGTGTTTGTCTTGGGTTGTGAGCGCTCTGGTCTCGAGTTTGCTCGGCCCATACACTCTTCTGTCCGTGTGTGTTGTGTTCAGTATAGCACGTGGTTCGTGTTTAAATCGGCTGGCTGCTTTCTCATCGTCTTGTTTTGACGTAATCGCCGCACGCTTTCATGTTGTCATGTTTTGTGTGGACACACAGTCTCTGAGAGCTCTCATTGGTTGCTTGTTTGTGTCATGTTTTAGTTGAGCACATGGCTTGTGATAGTTTTCCCTGTTCATGTGCTCTTGTTTTTGTCATGTTTGCTGTGAGCACATGGCTTGTCATGTGCCATGTGCTCTCCCGTCTACTGTATAACCCCATCCTTCTTGTCTTCTGATTATCGGTTCATTTTCCCCACCTGTACTTCCTTTTTATCTGTTTCGTTTGCTCATATTTATTCTCCTTGTGTGTCATGTTTACCTGTTGTTTCCCGCCTCACCTTGCCTTGTCCAGCCAGTCATGTTTTTTCCTCACAGTTTTTAGTTTTTGTTTTGTTCTATTTTTGATTATTAAAAAGCCCATATCTGCATTCTTGAGTCCTCGCCTCATCCCTTCACCCATCCCTGACTGACTGTGGCTTGTAAACAGGCCTAATAAAAATAGTTTGTTCCCAACTTAATCTGAGGCTTCATACCTATGAGGCAAAGCTTAGGAGAAATGCCAGTTCTCATCTCTAGGGCTTTTATTGTTGACTTCTCTTCTTTCTTTCTTTTTTTATTATGCATGGCATGGTCTTATCAAAACAGTGAATTTGAAATGTAATCAGGCCAATATGGGGGGTTCTTCTGGGAAAAGAAAGCTATTTGGATTATATCAGGGACAAAGGTATTTGAAGGTGGTATCGCAATGAGGATTCATTTGTGAAATTTGCATGTACTAACATTGTAGCTCCAATATAAACTCTGAGACAGAATAATATAGTTCTTGCAAATTACTAGTTTATATAAACAGATAATTTGAGTACTTGCTTACAATATCTTTCTAAATCAAAAGAATTTGAACTCAGAATTGCACCCTGCCCCAGGCTATTTACATGATTTTAATCTTTTACACAAATACGTATATGGGTGGATGGATATTAGGACTAACAAAATACTATAACGCATTATTATTAAAAGTAACATTCCTCAAAACTGACTCTAATTGTCTCTCAGCACAGATTCGTGTTACTTGTGTAAACTATTTCCACCAGTTTATGCAGGCTCAAATGAAAATGAGTTGATAAATGAGTTGATTCATTCACACTTATGTCTCTCTTGAAGCACATTGTTAATGAAGCCTTCAACGTCGAGCACAATTCTTTGAAACATTGATTTTCCATGTTCTCTGGGTCCCTCCCAGCGCCTGTGAAGGGAAGCATTGAGAGCCAAACTTCTGTTCAGCTGTATCCTCCTCTCACACACACTTCTGTGAGCTGCTCTCAGCTCCTATTGAGACTCCACGTCTTTACTAAAAGGCACCTTGGAGAGACGCCATCTTTAGTTGGGTGTATGGCACATCAATGAACAAATGTGAGCGCTAGGAAATTATGTTATTAATATACATATGAGCCATATGTTGTTGATTCTTCAGTTAAGGGAACATTTCTTCTCCTTAGAATGGGTTGAAAGATGATTTAGTATTAAAATGAGCATTATAATAGTGGAATTATACATTTATAAAAGTGTCAAAATCAAGAATATTTTTAATTTTACATTATTCCATTGGAATTCAAGAAAAGATTAATTAGGTATTTGTGAGTATTATTTGTAATTTTTCCACTTTTCCACCAATTCCACTTGAAGGTTGATCAAGGCCTTGATCAGATCTTTAGTCCAGCATGTGATAAATGTTTTAAAACAGATGAAACATAGTTTGAGAAACTTTCAGTTTTTAACATCTCAAGTAAAATAATGAACATATTTTTCGCCTACAAAATAATAGGGAAATATGTGATTTCCGATGCAGCCGCAGTGTTAAGGTTGTACAGATGTAAAATATATTTGAGTCATTGGGCTCAATTTAACTCACGCTGATAAATGTGATTCAGACAGAAGCAAAGTGAATTAAATATGAAAAATAACACAAAACAACAGAGTCTCAAATAGAAGGGAATATTTGAATGATTCAGGCCTCAGACATGCATGAAGAAAAGTGCAGCCCGTCCTGGTGTTTTAAGTGTTTCTCTGACAGAATAGCCCTAATATCTGTGTAAGAATGATTTAATATGCCTGGCTGCTTATTCAGACAAGCCTGACCATGGCATATTAGGGACGATGCCATCCCTTTTATGAGGATAATTCATTTGTCGGGTATGAAATGGCCTGTGGATCCCGGCGACGGAGGATAAGAGGCAGGAGGTTATGGTGGGTAACTAAAAGCGATCCTCTTCTGATGATTTACTTCAACTGATATCCGAAGAAGCAACTTTATGACAGAATAGAATTGAATACACTTAAACTAGCTGCACCACACAGTGTGTACTGAATGCTGGGACTTCAAGACAAATAATGCTTTGAAAGTTTCAAACTAGCTGTTCCTTTGACAGAAAAAAAACCTGTCAAATGAAATGGTCAATGTGACGGGGGAAAAATGGCTGTAGATCTGGCAATTTATCAATCTCAGATGAGTCACTTGTCACTTCTCAACTAGTGACATATCTAGTTTTTAAATTGAAGGAGAGGATTTGACAGTTTCTGCAGATGAGCTCAAGGCTATTGAAAGATCAACCACTAAAGCCAAGTGCACACTATAGAGAAGTGCAGAGTCCTGCACTCGTTTAAACACTTCTCATTCTCTGTCATACCTATAGTGAACACTTTACATGATTGACCTCGTATGTGTGTCATTCTCATCACCAACAAGCTAAGATACAGAAATCATCACACACACTTTGCCTAACAAACAACAGAGTACAAGCAAAGACATAGAAGAAAAAGGGCTGACAAATATTTAGGGTAACACTTTATTTTACGGTGTCCTTGTTACATATGTTACATGTACTTACCGTAGTAATAACAGTAAATTATGCATAATTACATGCAACTAACCCTCAACCAAATCCTAATCCTACCCTAACCCTATAGTAAGTACATAGTGAATTATTATTACTCAGTACTTAAATATATAATTACACTGTAACAATGACACCTTAAAATAAAGTGTGACCATATTTAGTATACTTAGGAATATATAGTCTGAAATTTACCACGATGTTTTACAATTACACTACACTACAAAAACATCAGCGACGAGCACAAAACTACAAGATCCGAATAAAAATGTATTTCTAGTTGAAAATTAGGTCCAATTTGACTCTGGCTCTGGTTAGTGGTCCTAGTTGTATATGTGCCATATTTTCAACACAGAAATACGCTATTTCCTGTGAATGTGGAAGACTTTGTGTGAAAGCATTTACACTACAAACTGTGTGTGATTATAATAAATGAAAATATGATAAATACCAATTTGCAAAATCAAGCAACATAATGAAGTGTTTTGGTACAGTTAAATAGCTGGAAGCGGATGACAACGGAAGCCTCAACACATTCAATTTGTTTCTCTTCTTGCATTAAAAAAGGTGGATAAATATCACTTTGTTTTGTAAGAATATTGCATGTATTGATTATGGTTCCAAATATCACCCAAACAAAGTTTCTCAGTGCATTCAGCTTTACCATTTGGGACATATATGTTAAAAACAATCACAATAAAAATGTTGGGTTAGCGAAATCAGTTCAGTAACGGCTTTGAAATTCACTCATCCTGATTCAAACCGCTAATTGGCAAATGAGTCGAGGCTCATGGTGAACACAAGTCATTTGTTCATGAAATGGACATCACGGCTCATTCTGTGTTGGTTGTTGCATTACAGGAAGATAATATCTGATAAAACCACACATGGTACAAGTTTCCACACAAACA
>CM070841.1:5106054-5266525 GCA_036326025.1 Chrosomus eos
CTGATCGAGGAAGTGAACCAGCGCAATCAATAAGATCAAACGGTTGACATACAGCCGGAATTGGACGCAAAGAGCTGGCTTTAACAACGGGTTCGGTTATGGCAAGCTGGCAAATTTCACTTGGAAGTCTTTGACTTAAGCACTGGACAATTCGACTTCCAATGTCCCTTTCCGAAACAATAATTACAGTTGTCATAGTTACTTGTCGTTTTTTCCCAAAAACTACGGGTTGGACTCATAGGGACACTAGAAAAATTCCCCGTGCATGAACCTGATGTTCTCCGAATTTATCACCACGGGGCTTATGAATAAGTTCCCAGTCATCCACCAGCAGTGCAGCTTCTGAAGCAGTTTTAATCTGACGCTCTGCAACATAAGTGGCTACAATCTCAGGAAGGGTATTTCTGTATTGTTCAAATAAAATTAACTCTCCCAGCTTGTCTATTGTTGTACACTCTGCCGCTGTACACCACCGATCAAACTGCACAGTCAACTCTCTTACGAACTCAACATTTGTTTCATTCGCCTTTCGCTGTAACGTACGAAACTGTTGTCGATAGCTTTCTGGCACGCGCTCATAAATTTTTAAACACCGCCGCTTTAATGGCTTCATAATTCTGGCTGTCAGCATCAGATAGCGTAGCATAGACTCGTTGGGCTTTACCTGTTAAAACGCACTGAAGCAACATAGCGCGTTCAACCTCATTCCACTTATACGCTGCTGCGACTCGCTCAAACAGGAGAAAAAAAATCTCCACCTCAGACTCATTAAACGGCGGTACTAAACGTAAATTATGAGCCACACTCAGTTTCGTCGAATCATCATCAAATCCTGCGTCTACTGGTTTACCTTCTCCCTGTAACTCCAGTCGACGCCTTTCAATCTGTAAACGCTGTTGCTCTACCTTTTGCCGGCTCTCCTCCAACTCCAACTCCAAGCGTAGCTTGTCACATTCCAAGCGTCGCTTCTCACACTCAGTATCACGCTGGATCATCAACAATTCCTTCTGTTGCTCAAATGAAAAAGTATTTACAACAGACAATGGAGGATTAGTTGGACTAGGCATACTTACAGCCGACAATGCAGCAGAATCAGGCAATTTAGACTTTACACTCAAGATTTTAAGGTCACACAACGCAGACTCAATGATTAATTTAATTCCGTCCTTTGACCTTTTTTGATTATATGTTAGCTCGATGTTATAATGTGCAGCTAACTCCAACAATTGCTCTTTGGTCATTTCCTCTAACAATTCCTCAGACGGAGACTGAGAAAATGTTTCAATAACTTCAGTAGCCATCATTACAATAATCACGCTCACCCTTACAAACGAAAAAGAAAAACGACAACACACCCTTTGCCCCAAAAGAGAGAGAGAAAAAAAAAAAAAAAAAAAATCTTCACACGTCGAATCAGGGATTATTTAAAGAACTAAACCCTCCACCTAAACTAACTGAACCCTAGTCTTCAGTTGGCCCAAGACCGGGTACTTATGCACTAAATCCCGCAAGTTTGGGAAGACGACCAATTGCCGAATCGCCCCCCAAACCTCGGATGTGCTCCCGAGACAACTGCTCTAAGCCCCGAGCCAACCAAAAATAACAAACTAAAATAAAAAACTACGTGCCCAAGGACACGCACTAAACCTACCTGGAAGGTTTGTTCCCCAAATACTCCCTACAAATTATTTCATATAGAGCCTAATTTAACTAATGGAGCGTTCCAACACTTTCAATTTCCAAATAGGCGGACAATTTTACAAATATTCAAAATATCGAATTAAATATCCTACCTTTACCCTCCTTCAAAAACAACGATTTTTCATTTTCTTTTTTTTTTTCAAACAATCGCACGAATTCAATTTCAAATTTAGTTCGACGAGCCCCCACTTGTTACGCCCTTACTAGGGAGCAACAAAGAAGGAGGGAGCAAACGATCACGGCGGTTACAATAATCTCTTTATTGACACAATCTGTATAACAAAGTCTAACTCGCAAGTTCTCTCCGTACGCCGCAACGCCGATCAACCTCTCGGTCCTGGCCAGGGATCGATTGGACCAGATGGAACGCTCCCTGAGGACGCCAAACAGGACGCTTTTAAAGACAGGCACACCTGTACACCGGTGCACCCAATCCACCTGATTACTCCCTCAGCTCCGCAGCACACCTGTAGGAGGAGTAAACACAGCCAGACACGGCAAAGACCACAATACAAGTATACAGCCGTCACAGTGTGCAAGGACCTTAAGACTGAAATATGTTAAATCAAATGTTTTTTATTATTTTCTTGAAGTTTATAATAATGTTAAACCATGTCCTTTCCCTCCAGTTTTTTTTTTTACTCAGAACTTAAATAAGAATCAATGCAATTTCCCTGTATTTTGTTCACAGCACAATCAATAAAGAGCTCTGATGGCAAAGACAGTGTAACATCAATATTACAATACAGTTTCCATCATAAGAACAAATAAACAAAGGCAATGCACAATTAAAAATAATGAATTATACATGCCAATACAAAAAAATCTATAAATTTGCCCCTTAAAAAAAAATGATAATGACATAATGACAACAACACATAGAAACGATATCGGAGTCACCTTCACAAATCTTTTTTTTTTCCCAGTTGATGAATGATAAAAACATCGACAGCCAATCAGAATCGTATTGCATTCACTTGAGGAAAAAAAAATCTACTCTGCTTTTCTGAATTAACGAGTTAATTATCTCAGAATTAAGAGATAAAAAAATGTTCACTCTGTTTTTATGAATTAATGAGTTACTCATAATTTTGAGATCAGTCATTAAGTCAATTAATTAAGCAGAAACAGAGCAAAAACTTTTTTTCCATGAAAAATTATCTCGTAATTCTGAGATTAACTCGTTAATTCAGAATGCAATATGCTTCCGTACAATCCACCCTTCTTTAAAGAGCTTGTAATGAACAGAACATTATCATGTGTTGGTGTGAATGCTATAGTTAACGTTACATTTATCTTATTTATCGTTCTTGGTGTGAAAAGGGCCGCAGAAACTGTGGAACAGTATTGAGTTGTCACCTGGAAAACAACCCAGTTGGGAAACACTGATCTACCAGAGTTTGACTCTATCTGGTCAGCGCACACAGTGAGAAAGGTCCTATCCATTTTTCTCCCGCGCTCTAAAGGTTATCTGATGTCAAGGTATCTTCTCTTATCTGCCATCAGAGCATTTGTCCTTCACTTCACAGGGTTTCATTTATTTTCCATCTATGACCTTGATAGTTCTCAGATCGGCATTTCCAGACAAATCCACGATAATAAGACATCTCTTTTCACATTTTGATAATCTTACATCTCAACTGTCTGTTTCGCTCTCTAATACACTTTTAAAGTAAATCTATAAATGCTGAATGCTTGTTTCTTAACAACACCGTACCTGTAGATTCAGAAAAAAATCAATTCATCCCAGAAATTCAACATCTCGGTCGCCAAAGATCCCGCGCAAACGTCTGTACTTTACCAGCGGCCATTATATCTGCTCATCTCTGACATCTCTTTGTTCCTCCCAGTGTGAAGACTGTAAAAGTCCATCTTTCAAAACTTCTATTGCTTTTCTCTGCAATTGTTTAATGGACCATCTCTGCTGATTTCACAGGCTCCATTACTGCCATTAAAATAATTGCAAAGCTCGACTACACTCACTCCTTTTGTTAAGGAGCAGGAGAGGGATTTGACAGATGACTGCTCCTCGCAATTATCAGCTGGAGATTAAAGCACCGGAGCTGACATCCGTGGAACAATCAGCACAATCTTCTGTAGGACTGAACCCACTACTTCATGTTATGTTGTTTCTGTAATTTTATATTTGATGTTTTTTTTTTTTTTTTTTTTTTTTGTATCTGTTGGGAGTGAGAATGAGAAGGAGGTTATAGGGGGAGTGTGAGAAATCACTGAGCTGGAGAATGAAAATCAGAAAGCATGACGATTTCATTAAATTAGGTTCTTAAAGATGAAGGAACGGGAGGCGAGATGATGTACTGTCTCACCATTGGCCGGTCTCATGCGACCCCTTCACACTGTTATCACACATTGCATCTGACTTCAATTAAGCTTGCAAGTAGCAGAGCCTGACATCTAGTTTAGTCTTATATCTTGCAGTATTTGAGAGAATGAATGTATTATCGGCTGTTATCGGATCACTGCTTGCTTTGGGACAATTAGCAGGTTGAGCAAAATCTGGAATGGATAAATGACAAAAGTGTAAAAGTCAATATGGATTGGCGGCATGACCAAAATCTATTGTTTCATGTTATGGATTTCTGATTTGTGTAATGCTTTACACTATAAAGTGATACAATTTTTTTTTTAATTCTACGTGGCATTGATTCAACAAGGTGCTGAAAGCATTCTTTAGAAATGTTGGCCCATATTGATAGGATAGCATCTTGCAGTTGATGGAGATTTGTGGGATCTGCCGCATACTGGATGTTTTTCCCTTTTCACACCATTCTTTGTAAACCCTAGAAATGATTGTGCGTGAAAATCCCAGTAACTGAGCAGATTGTGAAATACTCAGACCGGCCCGTCTGGCACCAACAACCATGCCACGCTTTAAATTGCTTAAATCACCTTTCTTTCCCATTCTGACATTCAGTTTGGAGTTCAGGAGATTGTCTTGACCAGGACCACACCCCTAAATGCATTGAAGCAACTGCCATGTGATTGGTTGATTAGATAATTGCATTAATGAGAAATTCAACAGGTGTTCCTAATAATCCTTTCGGTGAGTGTATATAACCTGTGTTATGCTTGTTTGTATATATATATGTATATATATATATATACATATATACATATATATATGTATATATATACAGGGTTTCCCATACATTCATTAATTTGTGGCGGGCCGCCACAATATCAACGCTGACCGCCACGGATTGATTTTCAGATTTTTAAACTATTTAATATGGGTAAAATTGTATTTTATTGTAGAGCTGCGCGCAGCTTGCTCCCCCCCTCTCTCTCACACAAACTGACAACGGAGGCGCGCACGAATAGCCCCGCCTCCTCTTCGAGCACAGTCTCAAAACATGAGCATGCGGTGGAGGACGGATTGTGGCGGTCACTGCGGAGCTTATTTTCCCAGCGAATATTCCAGAATCAATCCGGAGTTAAATGGTTGATAGTGAACACTGTTGCAAAACAACTCTGATAAGTTATTCTATGTTAAACGCTGTCGCGTTTCCATTACAGATTCAGGGTTTCCCGAAGCACTTTGTAACTAAGGCGGCCGCCTAAGCAACACACGTCTTAACTAACGTTACGTCGTCAAAAAATGTATGAGCGAAGCCTGCCTTGTTACTCTGTCCTGTTTATATCTTAAATTCTCTGCCGGAGGCAGAACTTGGGCCGATATTTCCCGCCGCCATCCTCGGGCCGGGCCCTTGATCTAGAGACGTGTGGCGCGGGACTAGATTTGATGGCCGAGTGCGAGCGCAGGCGCGGGTGGTAATGCACTCACTCTGTGTGTGCGGGCTGTGGGAGAATAAAACGATTCACAGGACTCCCGCAAATTATGAATATCAATGAATAAAACATATAAAAACTAAAAAATTGTTATAAATCTGTTGCAGAAAAGAACAACTAAACAAAATTGAAACGATTTACTGGCCAGAGTTTCTATTTGTAACATGTTTCCAGCGTGAGCGATGTAGCCAATCACAGACATATGTGTTGATTTCTTAAACACAATGGCCAATCAGAAGCATTTAAGATGGACCCCCATCACCGCTCAAAACTGACTTTTTGTTCAGTGCTGAATTCTGCATGCTGGCAAATCCTCTGTTTATAACAAACAAAGTGTAGATATTGTGAAATATTCATTGTGCAATCAGCGTCATTGATAATAATAGAGATGTCTGAGATCGCGATGATGTCAGCTTTTTAGGGATTATTAACATTCAGTCATGGCAAACCATACCATAGAAACCAAGGTTCTCTAAGCGATCCTGGGTGACGTCACTTCTTGTTGACGTTCGAACTATTGTCAAACAAAACGGAGGCTAGCTAGACCCTCCTTCCTCCTCATCCGCGCACTAACCCCTCAAACCCACCCCCAAACCATTCTTGTCGGTTATTGGCTGGAACAGTTTGTTATGTTTCGTAGAGCGGGTCGCTACAGTTTGTTTTTGTAGCCGTGTGTGGAGCCTGGGGTGTCTGCAGAGACCTCGTCTTTTTACAGTGTGTTCAGGGGACAGGCAGCTAGCGGACAGTGAGGAGATGTTTGCTGTATGTGACAAAAAATGTTTTGGCCTTAAAAACGCGTGACATCGCTTAGAGCACCTTAAATTAACAGTTGTTTGTAAATTCGCACCTCTGCATTTTGACAAAGTTGTTTTGCACTTTATTTTGCACTTCATTGTTTTATAGTTGTATAGTGTTTGTTAAAATTCAGTTGTTGTTTCAGTTGTTATGTTTTGCACTTTTTAGCACAAATATTTTAAAATATTTGTATAGTTTGTTAAAATTGCACATTGCAAATGTTGTTTTGAAAAGCTGGTTATTTGTAAATCTAATTTGTTATTTAAATTTAATATAGTGTTTAATAATTGTTACATTTAGTACAGAGCCTGTAGTCTATCACACAAACAAGCCCATATGATAGGGCATTGGAATATTTTTTCAGAAAGGCCCGTAAAATAAAATGTTCAAACAAAGGGTGCAAAATATGCAATAAGAAGTCTGTGGAGCAGTCATAGAAGTGTAGCAATGGCATAGCATTAGCAATGTCTTTAAGTTATCTGACATTATGTCGACCATATACAGGATATATATATATATATATATATATATATATATATATATATATATATATATATATATATATATATATATATATATATATATATATATAATACACACACAAGCATAACACAGGTGATCATGCTTCAATTAAAGAAACCTTTTAGTTATATACATTTTTTTATATTTTTTTTTTATAAATAAATATTAATGAATTGAATTAAATGAAATATTAATCAATAGGGTAGAGGTTCATCTTCTATAATTAATTATCCTTTCATTAAATATTTAATTTTAAAATTTCAAAAATGATATCTGGTCACATACCTACATTGAAGTCATTGAATATTCAGAGTAAATTATGAGTAATTCCAACCTCAAAAAGTTGTACGTATTTTACATTGTAATGTCTGTTTCTGTTCACCTAATGAATAAAATACAAATATAAGGGGCTGCATATGATTTGATTTGCATGACACAAAAGTTGAGTTATGAACAACAGACTCAAAACAGTAAGGCATTATTAATAGATGACAGTATAAAGCACATTTGTAGTTGTTATGAAGTAGCCAATGCTAAACAACATTTAAAAATCATTTGCAAAACAATCTTTTAATTCATAGTGTTACGGCGTCTAGTGAGATTCCCAGTACTCAGTCTCGAGCACCTTCTCCTGAATACTAATTATGCACACTCCTCCTAGTATGCATCATTGACGCTCTGATCACCTTCCACCTGTTAGTAATTTACTCGGAGTTCAAACATATATCTAGCTTGTCATCTCGGCGTCCATTGCGAAGTATTGTCTCACTTCTGTGTTGCATGTCTGAGCGTCTTTTGAAAATACCCAGCCAGTTGCCTTGTTATATTGAACCTTTGCTCAAACCTTCTCTCTGATTGTGTGCAGCCTGCCTCGTGAACTCTGCCTGTGACCTGACTCTGATACTCGCCGCCAGCCCCGAACTTCTGCCTGTCTCTGACCTGTATGCCTTATGCCAGCCCCGAACTCACGCCTGGTGTACTTCGATTCAGCCTGCTGCCTTTACTACTTTTGCTATATTAATAAATTGCTGCATATGGATCTGTCTCCGCCTCCTGAGTCGCAACACATAGCTATCCACATGATGAATTGTTCTGCATATGCATAAATGTAGTTGAACAAATAATATTAATTTATATTTGATGAATGATTGTGGTTTATGATCCTCTGTTTGCGTTTCTCAAATAATGTGCAATTTTATACTGTAAGATTTGCGCAAGTGGCATTTTGAGAAACATTTATACGAAAATAGTATAATAAACATAAACATAATAAACATTTTATATAAATCCATCAAGCAAAAATCCAGTTAAAGAGATTAAAATACACAGAGGAGTATTATAAAGAAAAATACAACAAATCCAATTCACCAAGAAATTAATAATCTTGTCTGCATTATTCAACCAACATATATAAAAGGCAAAGGCAACTACTGTATGATACATGACTGAATAATTTAAACCTGGCTGGGTTTATTCCTTCAGTTATAAATCATATTTATAACCCTCTCTAGGCCACGGGCAGTGCTGAGTAAGGTTTCTGCAGCGAGACTTATTGGCTGTGAGAGAGGGCAGTTCTCGAGTGTTGATATTGGACGTGACAGTCATCGGCGCTCCGTCCCAGTACAGACGTCTGGCCAACAGAAGCGTCACAGACATCCTTAGCACATCTTTCCACTCATATATCCTCTAACAACCCTGTCAAATGCTTTAAAGATCCCCACTAGGCCTTAGTAAAAAGTCATAAAGAATTGAGACTGGTGGCTTCCAAGTAAATTAATAAAACGGGATTTGTACACTTTCTTGACTGTTGTATGCTACAGGACATTTTCACAAATGTTTTACTTATGTTTGTACATGCGGAAGGCAAACATCGGAAGCGGTGTCTATTATGCTTTTTGGGATATTACCTTTCATGTAGTGTGTAATATGGCTGTTTGTGAATATAAAATGTCTGCAAAGTTTCAAAGATCAAAGTCCCAAAAGAAAGAAAATTCTGAACGGAATGAAGCGAGTCGTCAGTAATTCCAGTCTAACTTCCTGTTTGAACCTATGTAAGTTTGTAACAAATTTGCATAATGTATATGTAAATAAAGTAAATAAAGACGCTGGTTTCTGTGCTGCGAAAGGCAAATCCACTTTGCATTTACTTCCAAAGGATGAGGACTCACACTAGAATTGAGACGGTAAAACCAACACCATCGCTACTGTTTGTAGCAGAGCAGAGTAGACCAATCACAACAGACTGGGTCATCTGACCAATCAGAGCAGAGTAGACCAATCACAACAGACTGGGTCATCTGACCAATCAGAGCAGAGTAGACCAATCACAACAGACTGAGCCAGCTGACCAATCAGAGCAGAGTAGACCAATCACAACAGACTGAGCTATCTGACCAATCAGAGCAGAGTAGACCAATCACAACAGACTGGGTCATCTGACCAATCAGAGCAGAGTAGACCAATCACAACAGACTGAGCCATCTGACCAATCAGAGCAGAGTAGACCAATCACAACAGACTGGGTCATCTGACCAATCAGAGCAGAGTAGACCAATCACAACAGACTGAGCCATCTGACCAATCAGAGCAGAGTAGACCAATCACAACAGACTGGGTCATCTGACCAATCAGAGCAAAGTAAACCAATCACAACAGACTGGGTCATCTGACCAATCAGAGCAAAGTAGACCAATCACAACAGACTGGGTCATCTGACCAATCAGAGCAGAGTAGACTAATCACAACATACTGAACCATCTGACCAAACAGAGCAGAGTAGACCAATCACAACAGACTAGGTCATCTGACCAATCAGAGCAAAGTAGACCAACCACAACAGACTGGGTCATCTGACCAATCAGAGCAAAGTAGACCAATCACAACAGACTGGGTCATCTGACCAATCAGAGCAAAGTAGACCAATCACAACAGACTGGGCCATCTGACCAATCAGAGCAAAGTAGACCAATCAAAACAGACTGAGTCATCTGACCAATCAGAGCAGAGTAGACCAATCACAACAGACTGAGCCATCTGACCAATCAGATCAGAGTAGACCAATCACAACAGACTGAGCCCTCTGACCAATCAGAGCGAGGTAGACCAATCACAACAGACTGAGTCATCTGACCAATCAGAGCAGAGTAGACCAATCACAACAGACTGATCCATCTGACCAATCAGAGCAGAGTAGACCAATCACAACAGACTGAGCCCTCTAACCAATCAGAACAGAGTAAACTATCTTAAAGGAGTGGTTTAGAGAGACTGAATACTTGATCAAAGTGATTCAGTACTGAAACTGCTCACATTCACTGACTTTTTATATAAAGCTATGAGCAGATTTGGAGATGTTGGATTGTATTCTAGACCAGCTCGTGAAAGTGCGTATCTATACAACGAATGTTATTTCTCGTGCCATTTAAACGGCAAAATGATCCACAGTTTTCGCGTGCATATGATACACACTTTATGGCGTGTAATATGCGTGCATATTTTAAACATTAAAAATGTGTAGTTCAGTGCCAAGGTTTTGATCAGAACAAACCCAAGGACGCCATGACCTGAGCTTTCTGTAACTCACACTATATTCCTGCTAGCAACTCCTTTCATTAAAAACCTAAACTCATCTTAGACTACTACAGTTCTTATTTCCTGCAAAGCAAAACCTTGTCAAACTGCACATTAAATGAATGCTTTCTAACACGTGTGTGTGTGTGTGTGTGTGTGTGTGTGTGTGTGTGTGTGTGTGTGTGTGTGTGTGTGTGTGTGTGTGTGTGTGTGTGTGTGTGTGTGTGTGGCCTCAGACCACAATAAAGCCCTTTATATATTCACTGATGGCAGAAGCGTCTCGTTATCTCTCTCTTCCCTCTTAAATTCACACATTGCTAATTGTAACAGCGAGGTGGAAGCTTGCAAACACTCGAGTGCCTGGCGAACGCGAGCCGAATGAAGCGAATTAATCATTTACATGACGGATGACGGTAAAACAACACCGGGCACGTCAGTGATGTGATCAAATCCAGCAGGAGCGCCGGTGATTATATCATCAACAAATAATGAACATTGAAGTGTACGTTAGAAAGAGCAAGAGACAGTCAGAGAATCTGTTTCATCGAGCCGTCCTATAGGTGTATGCTGGAGACCGATGATGGCGAAGTGAATTCCAGGCAGCGCATGCTGGGAAATGCTCAGTGCATTCCGATAGGTCAGAGATTGGCAGGTTTGCTGGCGACAGGTGTCAGATTTGTGGCCCGACACTAAAGCTGTCATTCAGCGACTGTGAGAATCATCTGAGTGTGCAGCGGCTGGTCGGGCGAGGCTGTAACAAGATTTGAGATTAAATCAGGCCCTGTGTGCGTCGTCCCGTGGCAGACCCTCGTCCCGCTGCTGAAAGGCCAGCCAAGGGCCAGAGCACAGCAGAAGGTGTCAATCATTCTCTGATATCATTTCTACTACAGGCATGAAGTGATGCTTCACCACAAGCACATCTTTCACAGTGAGCATGTGTGGCATGATGAGAAAATATATTTATTCAGATTATAACAAAATATGGATAGTTGACCTAATGTTTATTTATTATCTCAACAACCAAAACTAACTAACTGTCTGTCTCTGTCTGTCTATCTCTGTCTGTCTGTCTGTCTGTCTTCTCTAAAAATGGTGATTGTCAGAGAAAAGGGCACCATTAAGCTGTACACT
The DNA here is from genome assembly GCA_036326025.1 of Chrosomus eos. Lineage (NCBI taxonomy): Eukaryota > Metazoa > Chordata > Actinopteri > Cypriniformes > Leuciscidae > Chrosomus > Chrosomus eos. The sequence continues at coordinate 5,117,584 of CM070841.1, forward strand.
TCTACAGTGCATGTCTGTCTGTCTGTCTGTCTATCTATCTATCTATCTCTGTCTGTCTGTCTATCTATCTATCTATCTATGTCTGTCTGTTTGTCTATCTATGTGTCTGTCTGTCTGTCTGTCTGTCTATGTGTCTGTCTGTCTGTCTATCTATCTATGTCTGTCTGTCTATCTATGTGTGTGTCTGTCTGTCTGTCTATCTTGTCTGTCTGTCTGTCTGTCTATCTATCTATGTCTGTCTGTCTATCTATGTGTCTGTCTGTCTGTCTGTCTATCTATGTGTCTATCTATGTCTATCTATGTCTATCTATCTATCTATCTATCTATCTATCTATCTATCTATCTATCTATCTATCTATCTATCTATCTATCTATCTATCTATCTATCTATCTATCTATCTATCTATCTATCTATCTCTGTCTGTCTATCTATGTCTGTCTGTCTGTCTGTCTGTCTGCCTGTCTGTCTGTCTGTGTGTGTATCTATCTATCTATCTATCTATCTATCTATCTATCTATCTATCTATCTATCTATCTATCTATCTATCTATCTATCTATCTATCTATCTATGTCTGTCTATCTATCTATTTATCTATCTATCTATGTCTGTCTATCTATATATCTCTGTCTGTCTGTCTATCTATCTATGTCTGTCTGTCTGTCTGTCTGTCTATCTATCTATCTCTGTCTGTATCTCTATCTATCTATCTATCTCTGTCTGTCTGTCTGTCTGTCTGTCTGTCTGTCTGTCTTTCTATCTATCTATCTTTGTCTGTCTGTCTGTCTGTCTATCTATCTATCTATCTATCTATCTATGTCTGGCTGTCTGTCTATCTATCTATCTATCTATCTATCTATCTATCTATCTATCTATCTATCTATGTCTGTCTGTCTGTCTGTCTGTCTATCTATCTATGTCTGTCTGTCTGTCTATCTATCTATCTATCTATCTATCTATCTATCTATCTATCTATCTATCTATCTCTGTCTGTCTGTCTGTCTATCTATCTATCTATCTATCTATCTATGTCTGTCTGTCTGTCTGTCTATCTATCTATCTATCTATCTATCTATCTATCTATCTATCTATGTCTGTCTGTCTGTCTGTCTATCTATCTATGTCTGTCTGTCTATCTATCTATCTATATCTGTCTATCTATCTATCTATCTATCTATCTATCTATCTATCTATCTATCTATATATCTATCTATCTATCTATCTATCTATCTATGTCTGTCTGTTTGTCTTTCGTTTTATCTGTCTGTCTATCTCTGTCTGTTTGTCTGTTTGTCTGTCTGTCTGTCTGTCTGTCTGTCTGTCTGTCTATCTATCTATCTATCTATCTATCTATCTGTCTGTCTGTCTGTCTGTCTGTCTATCTATCTATCTATCTATCTATCTATCTATCTATCTATCTATCTATCTATCTATCTATGTCTGTCTGTCTGTCTGTCTGTCTATCTATCTATCTATCTATGTCTGTCTGTCTGTCTGTCTGTCTGTCTATCTATCTATCTATCTATCTATCTATCTATCTATCTATCTATCTCTGTCTGTCTGTCTGTCTATCTATCTATCTATCTATCTATCTATCTATGTCTGTCTGTCTGTCTGTCTGTCTGTCTGTCTGTCTATCTATCTATCTATCTATCTATGTCTGTCTGTCTGTCTATCTATCTATGTCTGTCTGTCTATCTATCTATCTATATCTGTCTGTCTGTCTGTCTGTCTGTCTGTCTGTCTATCTATCTATCTATATATCTATCTATCTATCTATCTATCTATCTATCTATCTATCTATCTATCTATCTATCTATCTATGTCTGTCTGTTTGTCTTTCGTTTTATCTGTCTGTCTATCTCTGTCTGTTTGTCTGTCTGTCTGTCTGTCTGTCTGTCTGTCTGTCTATCTATCTATCTATCTATCTGTCTGTCTGTCTGTCTGTCTGTCTGTCTGTCTGTCTGTCTGTCTGTCTGTCTGTCTGTCTGTCTGTCTGTCTGTCTGTCTGTCTGTCTGTCTGTCTGTCTGTCTGTCTGTCTGTCTATCTATCTATCTATCTATCTGTCTGTCTGTCTGTCTGTCTGTCTGTCTGTCTGTCTGTCTGTCTGTCTGTCTATCTATCTATCTATCTATCTATCTATCTATCTATCTATCTATAGCCCCTTTCACACAGCGCGTTGATCCCGGGAAATTACCAGAACGCCTTCTGTTTGAACGCAAACACGAGCCGGGATTGATGTCGGGATCGATGCCGGGTTGGGGACCTAGTAACATTGCCGTGTTCAGTCCCGGAAACCGCGCTGTGTGAACAAAACTCGTAATCAATGCCGTGTCGTATTGATGGCGCTGAAGCCGGGATCGTTCGCCAGCGTTTATGATCAAATCAGAGAAAAAAATGCACAAGCGTGGTTTGCTGTTGAGACATTACATCTATCTATATCTATATCTGTCTGTCTATCTATCTATCTATCTATCTATCTATCTATCTATCTATCTATCTATCTATCTATCTATCTATCTATCTATCTATCTATCTATAGTCTGTCTATCTATCTATCTATCTATCTATCTATCTATCTATCTATATCTATGTGTCTATCTATCTATCTATCTGTCTATCTATCTATCTATCTATCTATCTATCTATCTATCTATCTATCTATCTATCTATCTATCTATCTATGTCTGTCTGTCTGTCTGTCTGTCTGTCTGTCTGTCTGTCTCTGTCTGTCTCTCTTTCTGTCTATCTATCTATCTAGGTCTGTCCGTCCGTCCGTCCTTCCATCTGTCTTAAGCTTCTTCAACATTCTCAGTTCAGCCACTCCCTCCAGCATAACTGCGAGTTTACATTCACAGCAGCTCTTTAAGAAGAGCACACAACAGTAATTAACCAGAGAGTAATGTTGCTCATGAATAATTCATCAGCCTCGAATGAGTCACGCCCGCATTTCCCATTATCAATGAAAAATATTTAAAACATTTCTGCAGAATTGAGTAAAGAGCCATCAGAGAGCTTAATCCACAAGCAATTTGGCCAAAACACCTCGACAGTTTTACTTGAGGCCGCGAGTCATTTTAACATCCATTGTTGAACCGTTTGGCACGGCTGACATGCAACGCTGAACCGCAGACAATGCCACGAGTTACTGAGCGCAGGGCAGTAAAAAAGGAAGGGAACATCTTTCCCTGCCTCTTTTTATTGTTCTCCATGGAAACAAGACAAGTGGCAACACCTCCACCCCCCCCCCCCCCTTTCTTCTATGATTGTAATATCAGATGCATTCTCTTACCATGCCATCCCATTGAATAGGGGAAGGAGACCTCAAAGAGGTTGTCATATTTCGTCAGGAGTCTTTTCATTATGGATGCCAGACCTGTGGGGAAAGAAAGAGAGCGAACAATAAAAAAGGTTGAACTGGGAAAAACTGACTTCAATTTTCCACCAATATTGCTCGGGTTTTATCCAGCCTGGTTTCATTACAGACGCCATGCACTTCACCCAGACGCCTTTCATGGCCAGGAGGTGCATTCATTTTGTTTTTCATCCAAACAAAACTAGACTCACACACAGACCCTCCAAAACTAAGATGGATGATTTTGCGTCTTCCTTTCTAAATGAAATGACAACATGTATCGTTTCAGAAAGGAGCTTCCTTCTGAGCGCTCCAGTCAGTAAATCGCATTTGTCCTTCAAGAGTGATTCATGATTTCAAGACGTGCTGGTGAATACAAGCTTGTTTTTCCCAGCAAAACAACAGCTGCCTTGGTAATTTAACAAATAATGACAGTAAAATCAGGGCTTAGATTTAATAAACTTTTGATAGTGGAACAGCTGAGCCAAAAACAAGCATCACACATCTTGGTCCGACAAGTTTGACAATATATATTCTCAAAATATTGCTTTTTGGTATTTGCACCTTTATGGCATGGCGTGGCTTAGTAGTTACACATCTCTCTTTGCATACCAATATGCAAAGGTAAACCATTTGGATCCATTCACGCTAAGGGGTGAATTCACTTAATAGTTGCTCCAATTTCGCAAAAAAAAAGCATCTTGTTCACTAACCACCTGCAATTTCTAGCACTTGTGGCAGCAGTTATTCATCAAATGATGATCAATTGATATAGAAGAGTGTTACAACCAGGCGTATCCAAATGTGCAATGCAATCGAGCACACATTCAACATTTTAAAGAGTCAATTCAGTTCAGAGTGGAGGACAATCCTAGTAAAGTAAGCCAGATTGCAATATTGCATGTAACGCCCAAATTAAGTTTATTCAGACCAACTCCCGAGTTCATTTGGAGCGTACACATGCAAGTATAATTCTTGTGGTTCGGATAAGAAAGCGTGTGCTAACTGAGCAATAATGAGTTATCTATGCATTCAAATGAAGCCTTTTGGTCTGAAAGAGTTTGAAAGAGTTGGCCTAAAAACTGCTGAGAGCTCTGGCACTTACTCAGGGAAATGTTTGGTTTGTGAGCCGATAAAATAGATTACATGCTAGGCTGGAAGTCTGTGATCCTTAGGCAGTGTCTTCAACTGGAACAATGGGAGAGCGTCACAGCTCGGAGACAATTCGAAACAATTTCCCAATCTCCATGTTAAACAAGAGCCGATGAGGCTTATTTTCATCTACATTATACATTATACTGTTCATCAGCATGATTGATGCATTATTATGTGTATATATCAGACAGAGTGAGCAAATGCTCTCAAATGGTCCTATTTGAGGATTTTCTGGGTTATCAAGTGTACTGCAGGCCTACTGACGGTTACGAAAGTCTGTTTTATAGAAATATAACTATGTTTTAGCTTAATTTCTTATGTGTTTTCTGTACAGTTATGGACTAATAATATTTTCCCCCACAGTGTTCTCCCTTGTAAATAAAGTGTACACGTCAACTTTTCTTCTAAGAACTTATTACAGAAATAACATACTTTACAAGAATATACTGAATGCAATTTCTTAGGACACTTAATGAAAATTTATTTATCTTAAATGCATTGCAATTAACTTTTTCGACCCACTTAAGTAAGAGATAAGTACATATTTACAGTATATGCAATTTTCATAACTCTATTGTCTTTGAAATATGATTAGTGTACTGCTGAATGTACTGACAAGCATTAATGGTAAACTAAATATATATTAATGTCATTTATATTTCAAATTGTATGTCATGTATTATAAAAATATTTGTATGTTGAAGTAGCATTTTAAAATAAAAGATTAACATTGAATAAAACATGAAAAAGGATTATTAAAACATTGATTTAATATGATATATGTAAGAAACTATATAAGTATAAAATTAAAAATAATTTAAAAAGTTAGTCTTAAAGTACACTTAAGTGACCTTTTATTTAATTCATATATTTTCAGCAAGTACAGCATTTATAAAAAAAACACTTTTATAAGATCTAAAGTACCCAAAAATAACAAAAAAAATTAGGGCTGGGAAAAAATTAATCGTGATTAATCGCATCCAAAATAAAAGTTTTGTTTACATAAAATATGTGTGTGTAGTGTGTATAATTATTTTGTATATATAAATACACACACATGCATGTATATATTTAAGAAAAATATGTTATAAAAAATATAAAAAATATGTATATTTATATATAATATAAATGATGTATAAATATATATACAGTATATACATGCAAATATTTCTTAAATATATACATGCATATGTGTGTAATTATATATACAAAATTATTATACACACTACACACACATATTTTATGTAAACAAAACTTTTATTTTGGATGCGATTAATTTTTTCCCAGCCCTAAAAAAAAATATAACAAATTGGTTAATATTATTTAATATTGCTGAATCAACCTAAATACAATAATTTACACAAACAGAGTTAGTTTGTATGGCTTAAATCAAGTACAAAATCAGCTCTTCAAGGAAACAATTGCAGGTTATTTCTTATACAGTGTAAAATTCAATAAAATTAAGTGTACTTCTTTGTGATTATATTATTGTGGTATGAACTATATTTCAGATAAACCGGCCACTTGATGTCAAATAAAAACAACTGTGTCTGGTTGCTTTATATGTCATTCAGATTTGCCAGAATGAGCTGCAAAGTGGCTTTATGCAAGTGTTGTCACTGTTCATGTTTCCTTCAAGCATTTTTTTCCAAACTCATAAATATTTGAAGAGGCAAGCCTTCTTTACATCATGACTGGTTGTCTGTTGCTATCATTTCGAGAACACTGTATACATACAATTGGATTACCGCTTGGTTTATTATCTCCGCAGACGTAACATAAAGGAAATAGATTCCTGAAAGAAAGAATCAACCATTCAAACTACAACTCAAAACAGTGCTTTCTCATGAAAACAAACAGCAGCCCTCGGGTGTCGAGGCGTCAGGATGTCAGCCGGGTCTCTATAATTGGCAGGCTCAAAGCGGGGTTGTGATCTAGCGTGGTTCTCTGCCGCTCTCTCTGACAACAGCTGACCCACTCGGTAATTTCCCTGACGTTTATTTACATACTGGATTAAGTCTGTCAGAAGTAAGCCAGCGAGCGTGAGAGACGCGTATCCAGGAGGTGAATGTTTATCTGGTGTCACAGCTTGGAAAGTCTCTCCTTTTACTTTTTCTGGCTCTGACGGGGCAACTTTAATAACATCTGAGAGGTGCGTAGGTGTGTATGAGTGTGTGTCAAGTCCGACGCGGTAAAGGGCACTGGGCGATGTGACAAGCAGACGTGAGGTTTTGAGGAGATATTTTGTCAAAAGCAGACTTCAGGAAGAGATACAGTGAGGAGTCTTTAAAGGTTCAGACAGAAACGTTAAGAACAGACAGAGAACCAAAGGGAGTTAATAAAAGTGAGCTCTCTCCTGCGGCTCTCTTCGTGACTATCACAATTTACAGCGTCAAAATAAACTTGTCCGTGAGGAAACAAAAAACATCATCATAATTCAGTACAAATGGAATGACTGTAAAGTCACGGCCAAAAGAAAGATGAATACAGTAAATTTAGTTGATCTGTGGTATTGGGATTTATATACACTGTGTTCTCTGTGTGTGTGTGTGTGTGTGTGTGTGGTGTGTGTGTGTGTGTGTGTGTGTGGTGTGTGTGTGTGTGTGTGTGTGTGTGTGTGTATATCATTTTGTATTATTTGTGAGAAGAGAAATTAATGAAATTATACTCAATTAATTTATTTATTTTTGAATTGGCCAATGCATTAATTAAAAGTTCAAATACGTGTGTGTGTGTGTGTGTGTGTGTGTGTGTGTGTGTGTGTGTGTGCGTGCGTGCGTGCGTGCGTGCGTGCGTGCGTGCGTGCGTGCGTGCGTGCGTGCGTGCGTGCGTGTGTGTGCATATAATTTTGTATTATTTGTGAGAAGAGAAATTAATAAAATTATACTCAATTAATTAATTTATTATTGAATTGGCCAATGCATGATGAAAAGTTTAAATACGTGTGTGTGTGTGTGTGTGTGTGTGTGTGTGTGTGTGTGTGTGTGTGTGTGTGTGTGTGTGTGTGTGTGTGTGTGTGTGTATGTTCGTGTGTGTGTGTGTGTGTGTGTGTGTAAGTGTGTAAATGTGTATGTGTGTGTGTGTATATATTATTTTGTATTATTTGCGAGAAGAGAAATTAATGAAATTATACTCAATTAATTAATTTATTTTTGAATTGGCCAATGCATGAATTAAAAGTTCAAATACGTGTGTGTGTGTGTGTGTGTGTGTGTGTTGTGTGTGGTGTGTGTGTGTGTGTGTGTGTGTGTTGCATATAATTTATTATTTACTATTATTTGTGAGAAGAGTTATTAAAGAAACAATATTTTAATTAATTAGTTTAGTTTATTTATTATTTATTTATTTATTTATTTATTTATTTATTTATTTATTTATTTATTAATCTAGCTACACTGGCCAATGCATGGATGAAAAGTTTAAATAAATAAATACCATTATTACACTAGTCATTATTTTAAACCTTGAAGAGGCACTGGATAATTTAAACAAACATAAACTGCAACAAAATATGCCACACATTCCATAAAAAACCCCCAAAAAACAAAGTAAGTCTTACTGTCTCTCTCTTGGTCCGTGAGGTCAGGGAGACGCAGGACATGTCGTCGTGGCAACAGCAGCGTCTGAAAGGGCCACGTCGCCCAATACGGCACCACCACCAACCAGTGCTCGTTTTCCACTACCACACGCTCCTGTGTGATCAGAGACAACAGTTCATAAAGTACAAACTATATATCATGCTACTTAATGCTGTTCAATTTCCCATTGGCCACCTTAGAAATTCTCAATGCTATTGTACAACTTTTTCCCAATCACAAGATTCTGGTATTGAAGCTGTGGAAAGTAGCTTTAAAGCCAACAAAAGTGCTCTATGTCCTCCAAGTACTCTATTTTTGGGTGAACTATCACTTTAAATGCATGATCTGTGAAGTGATGCTATTTTAGCCGTAGTATTTAGTTTCTTATGGACACTAGGTGTACTTGCTCCCTTTAGTTTCCCAATGAATTAAACAGATTTTTTATTTTAAATATATATTTAGACTTACAAATACTCAGTTCTCCAGTGTGACAGACTTAGAGTCTTCTTTTGTGTGCCTGTGAGCTTTTGCACACTTGAATTTTGGCTCATTCGTCTATGCAAATGTGTTCCAACTCCACCAGATTAGTTGGATGGATTCCGTGGACTGCAATTTCCAGCTCAATCTACAGCCGGGTTCAGGCAACGACTTTGCAGGCAGTGTTTGCGCACAAATGTGCCTCACGAAACTGATTTCAGACAGACAGAGGCAGTGTAACGGTTTAATGATCTGCAACAAGATAGAGCGAGCTTTGGTGAAAACTGAACGAATATTTAATTACTACAATAGTCATTTATCACTAGAAATGACATCAAATGTGGATAATGTTGGTCAGAAATGTATTTTACACACAAACTGACCACAAACTGCAAATTTCAGATGCCATCTTTCTTTTTTAGCTCAACTGTCATAGAATGGAAAGCCCAGGATTGTGGGATATCAAAGGCAGTGAAGGATCCATCTACGCTGCCTTCAGAAACTGATCAGATGAAGGTTTTAGAAGTGAAGCGAAAATTGGATTCGGACGTGTCTTTGGCTTCCTATCTTGAAATCCATTTTTAAGCTTTCAGACACAGTGTCTGTAATGTTTAAAGCAAGGACTTGGTCTCTCCAAACCCCTACTTTCTGAGAGCCCACACTGCTCTGATTGGTCAGATGACTCAGTGTCTTGTGATTGGTCTACTCTGCTCTGATTGGTCAGATGACCCATTGTCTTGTGATTGGTCTACTCTGCTCTGATTGGTCAGATGACCCAGTGTCTTGTGATTGGTCTACTCTGCTCTGATTGGTCAGATGACCCAGTGTCTTGTGATTGGTCTACTCTGCTCTGATTGGTCAGATGACCCAGTGTCTTGTGATTGGTCTACTCTGCTCTGATTGGTCAGATGACTCAGTGTCTTGTGATTGGTCTACTCTGCTCTGATTGGTCAGATGACCCAGTGTCTTGTGATTGGTCTACTCTGCTCTGATTGGTCAGATGACCCAGTCTCTTGTAATTGGTCTACTCTACTCTGATTGGTCAGATGACCCAGTGTCTTGTGATTGGTCTACTCTGCTCTGATTGGTCAGATGACCCAGTCTCTTGTAATTGATCTACTCTACTCTGATTGGTCAGATGGCTCAGTAAGTTGTGATTGGTCTGCTCTGCTCTGATTGGTCAGATGGCTCAGTAAGTTGTGATTGGTCTACTCTGCTCTGATTGGTCAGATGACCCAGTCTCTTGTAATTGATCTACTCTACTCTGATTGGTCAGATGGCTCAGTAAGTTGTGATTGGTCTACTCTGCTCTGATTGGTCAGATGGCTCAGTATGTTGTGATTGGTCTGCTCTGCTCTGATTGGTCAGATGGCTCAGTATGTTGTGATTGGTCTCCTCTGCTCTGATTGGTCAGATGGCTCAGTATGTTGTGATTGGTCTACTCTGCTCTGATTGGTCAGATGGCTCAGTATGTTGTGATTGGTCTGCTCTGCTCTGATTGGTCAGATGACTCAGTCTGCTGTGATTGGTCTACCTCGCTCTGATTGGTCAGATGGCTCAGTCTGTTGTGATTGGTCGACTTCTTACAGCACATGTCGGAAACCAAATACTCATTACTATATCTGATTTATCAGCATAAATATAATTATATCAGCACTTGATACACAGTGATACAAACAGTATCATCCTTTGGAAGTTCATGAAAAGTTGATTTACTGTCACAGAACATCTTCTCACAAAACACCACATTCTCGACATGTCGACAACAAGAACCAAACTCTTCCAGTCTCAGCTACAACTACAGTGTTTGAGGGCGTCAAAGCAGTCGTTGTTGGCAGGCAGTCAATGAAGACCATAGGCTGAAATTATGCAAATATGCTTTATTGTTGACTTAAATGCCCACCCTATCGAATTAGCCACACCAGGATGTGTTACCAGTGGCACCAGACCACAAAAAGTCCATCCAAAAGTGTTCAAGTTTCATTAGATGACTTCTAAACTCTAGACATGACTTAATGCTGGCCTCAAAAGCTGCTTTCTTCTAAACAGTCACCAAAAGAGGCCAAAAGTGCTGAAGATAATGTTGGCACTTTCTCTCATTTCACCCAAAGAGCTCTGAAATGCTGTACGTGTTATAGCTGGACTCTCGCAAACTTCTCGTACAATTCCTCCACTTCTGGAAGCTCAATTTGGCCCGACAGCTGAACGTAGTCAGTGTCTAGTTTGTGCCATGTATTTTTTACACTAAACTTTATGTTTCTCGGATAAGGTTAAAAGCTTTGCCAATTCTTTTCTTTTTATAACCTTCTCCAGCTTATTCCTTGCTATAAACTTTACAGACATCATAACAGAAGGACCTTTGTGAAACCTCACATAAAATGAAAACTGAACATACCATCAGAACCTTCCCAAACTACTCCTCTTACATCACACAAAGGTTCTGGGAAATACTAAAAAACTGACACACACTTTGAACATCCACCGGAAGAAATATAGCATTCACTGTTTACTTGTAGACACTATATACAATTAAGACACAATAACTCTAAGCTCACATACTTTTTAATATAGGGATGAAGGGAACGTGACACTATCAGCCCAAAAAATATTAGAAACAAAGGGCATTGGTGTTGGAATAAACTGGAGCAGAAAGCAGGCCCAAATACTTAAAATACTTTATGGGTTTATATCAGAACTGGTTCCATTAAAAATAAAAATTAAATACTGGAACTGAAGGATCTTTATTACATTTTGTTCTGGAAGTTCTTGAAAGTCAGAAGTCTTCTGCCCAAGTACACTAAAAAAATATATATATATATATATTTTTTTTCCATCTCATATTTAGAGAATAGTGTTTAGAGATGCATGAAAATGCCTAAATTTTTCCTCAGTTTGTCCTCCATGGAAAGAATAACAGCATACAGTAATAACTTGGAATAACATGAAAAATCGATGACAGAATGTAAATTCTTAAGAAACCATTCCTAGAAGTGGAACTAGAAGTGTTCAATTCATTACAATTGACATCCTTATTTTACCCTTGAATGATTCTGTGCCCCACATGGGCCACCCAGTCAAAAATGTCTGAAAACAAATCTTTTTTCATTGTAGTTTAGTCAGCTGCATTCATTAGGAACTGTACTTTTAAAGAGCCAAGGAGATATTCCCTCCGGCGCTGCCCCGGAGTCCTAACCAGAGCATTTAAAACTCCAGTCATGAAGAAGACAATGGACTTTCATGCGCCTAAGGGTTACGCAAAGAATTTAACCCTCATAAAATGTGTCCGATGTATGATTAAAATTACCATAAATCGCAGTGATGACGAGAAACCGTAAGATCCCAAGGACGGGATTAGAGGGCCGGTTTGGAACATGACATCCAGTGATGGATTACGGAGCGTCTGGAGTTGACGTGTGGCAGCTACAGTGCAGCGAGCGCTGATGAGGAGGTGGCGTTTGACAAAGCGCAGCTCTGTTTGGCAGTGAGTGATGGCGACTGATTACAGCCTCGGTTTCACAATGATCTTCACACACTCTGACTGCAGGGGAGAGGGGGAGAAAGCACCAACATGAGATAGCGAGAGAGAGATATGGAGAGAAACAGCTAGGACGGCGAGACCGACAGAGACGGATTGATAGACCTGGAATGTCATTTTCACCGTTTTTTTTTTTTTTTTTGTTTCCCTGCATGGCTTTTTTATGTAAAAGTACTTCTGCAAGTACAAATAATTCTAAAAGATGTTCTAAAAATGTAAAGGAAAAGTTTAGAACAAGGGCAGCTTGATTCCCCTAGTCCATGTTCGTGTGCTTATTAAAGTGTCCAAATTGAACTTCAATGTTTAAACATAAAAAATTCATTATAGATTATTCAATTCTTGTGAAAAACAAGGTCGCTTCTAATTATGTACAAATTTATATAGGTTTTATAAACATATTAGAATTATGTATTATTCATCTTAAAAACAAAGGTGGTTATAAAACGAAAATTTCAATTTACATGTTTGGAAAGAAAGTGTAATTAGACAGTAATTGTTTATAATTGACAGAATGTAAAGAATTCATTTTTGGGTGAAATATTCCAAAATAATAGACATATTAAAATGTCTATGATAAAAAAAAAAGAAAAAAAAAAGTAATACGTGTGGAGTTGTAACTTTGTATTCATATTAGTTTCATATGGTTGCTGAAAAGCTTATGCTACTTTTAAAATAAATAATCTAAAAACGTCATTTGGTTTAACCAACTATATTATCATATCTTAAATACATGTGAGTGTACACATCTTTATTTATTATTTCATGCTTTTATATGATGATATTACATTTTATTAATTTATTTTCAAGGTAAAAAGTATTTTATTACAATATCATGAATTGATAAATGATAAATATCAATTATTTTTAGGGAGTCGCACCACATGACAATTTACAACCTTGAATTTATATTATCTTGTCGTAAAGATCAATTTGATATTTTAAGATACTTGTTGAGCTTGACAAAGTCATGAGGGTGTACATGTCATTTCTGAAGTAATTTCTGTTTTTTGTTTCTCCCATATGATTTGTTTCATTCTGTCTATGACATGAGGGCAATGATTTAAATTCACATCCACAGAAATATAAAAATGTATTTAAATATAGGAATACATTACAGCATGTGTGAATTTTAAAGCATGTGTATGTAAATTAATAAAAAGGAGAAGAAGAAAGCCTTTTGCAGTCCCGTAGTCTGTTTTGTCCCATGTCTCAAGAATCCGTGAACTTCATTTTGTCAGCAACGGATTTAACTTCTCAATTATTCAGCATATGCCAGTGCCGTTGTTCTTCAGTGGTTTGAGTTTTGAGGCTAATACATATGTCAAATTATTCATGAAAATCTTATGGCACCGAGATGTTTTCCCATAATAACTAAACTAAACTTAGAACAACTGCTGCCTGCATAAGACTTGCTGTACAAGGTGTTCTACATGCACCAAGACAACAATCTGGGAGCAATCTCTCCACAATGCCTCGCTGTTTGCTGTAATCCTGACTATAACATCACGTAAGCATTTGGCACATGTATCGTTGCTTATGCCATTATACATTTCCACAGAACATTGATAGGAATGTCAACTATGAGAGCAAGTATTGTGTTTTTCCAACACAAAAATAAGTGAAAACCTGATTCAGATCACTGGGAAATAGGCAGTTGTTTCCTCCCCATTATTTCCCAGAATGAAGACATCGTTCCCACACAGCCACGAAGCACAGATCAGAGCGAGTCACATGACAGAGACGCCACTCAAGTGATTAAACATTTAAAAGCAGCAGCGCTGTTACACAATGTGACTGCACATCCGCTGATTATTAAATCTCCAATTAGGCCCCATTTACAAGTACATTATTTAACAATTTCTTGAGCAAGAACAATAGCAGTTTCCACAGAAACTACACTTTTTAGAGGGCTAGCAGAAAGGCCAGACGGCAGGAACTCTCATTTTAATGTTCTGAATTTTCTTTCCATGGTGTTTTTATGAGCCGTTAGTATGAGTCATTATCTTTTATCCAAACGCACTTCCATCATCTAAATGTTCTTTTTTCATACTCCACTTGCAGATTCAGCATGCACTTGTGGAGCTCTTTTCTTAAAATTAGTTACAACAGTATTATTTTATGCATGCCACACTGCGAAATTTATATTTAACTTGGACAATCTACAGTAGTGGATACAAGGTTAGGGGATTTGTACTTAATGTACCTAAAATTATGAGGAAAATATTACTTTTTTAAACAAACTATTCTAAATATAAGGGAAGAACAAAAGACGGTAACACTTTATTTGAAGGGGTGTGCATAAGACTGACATGACACTGTCATAAACATGACATAACACCTGTCATGAACATGAAGGAGTCTGTATGAATGTTTATGACTGTTGTCATTAAGTGTCATTCGGTAAATTATGACACTTTTAATGCAAAGTTGACATTGTTTAAAATGTCTTTGTTATGACAACTTGACATTAACAAAGACAAAAAAGTCTTTGTTATAACAACTTGACATTAACAAAGACAAAAAATGTCTTTGTTATGACAACTTGACATTAACAAAGACAAAAATGTCTTTGTTATGACAATTTGACATTAACCAAGAAATCATAACCTGTCAACCTGTCACAAATATGTCATAACAGGTCTAATAATCAAACTTAAAGCATTTCGCTGTGTAATAACCCTTAATGACATCTTTACAACTAGTACAATGTGTTCCACTTTACTTGAGGACAGGTAATATTCATGACACAGTTATAATGGTGTCATGACGGCCAAAGTTGTGACAAGTTGACAGGTTATGATTTCTTGGTTAATGTCAAGTTGTCATAACAAAGACATTTCTGTCTTTGTTAATGTCAAGTTGTCATAATCAAGACATTTTTGTCTTGGGTAATGTCAAGTTGTCATAACAAAGACATTTTAAACAATGTCAACTTTGCATTAAAAGTGTCATAATTTACCGAATGACACTTAATGACAACAGTCATAAACATTCATAAAGACTCCTTCATGTTCATGACAGGTGTTATGTCATGTTTATGACAGTGTCATGTCAGTCTTATGCACACCCCTTCAAATAAAGTGTTACCTAAAAGACTAAACTTGGTTAAGACATCCATGGCCCGGAAGCTCCAAATAGCAATTAAACATCTAAAATTTGTGCGTTGTGTGTGAGGAGTACATTTGCTTTGTCTATGAAAAACGTTTATCATTCTTACTAGAGCTGACGGACAGCCGAAGCATGCGCACAAAGATGCATCAGACGTGCATATACACAGAATTACAGCATTTCAAAATATTTGTCTTGGTGAGTATTCAAGCAAATCATTGTCTGTTATGTTGGGAAAAAACATCTGATGTGTAACATTATTTTAGATCCGTGCGGTGCAATAGGTCTCAATATATAGGCTGTCTGTTTCATTTATGTTAAACAAACAATTGTGGAATCATGGAAAAAAAGTTGAATATATATTTTTCTCATAGATATTTGATTTTGACTTGGTGTGTGCCAAATTTGGTGTTATTACCAGGGATTTTAAATAAGGTATGGTTGTTTTGGAAACTTCAAAAAACTTTTCTCAAAATTGACTTTCAAACTGGTAGCTCAGTCATTTTTTTCGAATTCAAACAAATCATAAATCATTTTGAAGGTTTTTTAATAGAGAATGTGAAAACTCATTGCGACTCATTTTGCCAGCATGGTTCACATATATTCATATTAAGAATGTTGCATTTATAAATATCTGTATGTATGAACAGTCAAAATAATGTTTTATTATTATTTATTTATTTACTGCTGGACAATATACTGGTTATATCTAAGTGTCCTACATTGTAGACATTTCTCCAACTAGCAAACCCTTGTTATCTGATCTCCAGCTATGAAAGAATTTCATGAAAGACATCAGCGTGCAAGAAATTTGTTTGTGTTTTTATAAAGATGCTAAATGACAGCTGGTGTCACGAGTTTGCCTGGAAAACAGAAAGATCTTTCTTCCTCGAGAGACATTGATGGGGAATGATCAGCAGAATTGATGGTGTTTAGAGAAGAGACGCCAATGAGGGTTGAGATAAGGAGAATTCCTCTGTCTATGAGACATGACTGAACAAACATACACGATCCCCGCTTCACCTTTCACATGTGAGTGACCTGATGTGTGTGTTACACCACTACACTGTAGCTCATACATGGGGTTAAATATTAAAGGTTGTTCACCAACACCTATGAAACATTCTTAAAGACTCATGCAATGAAGATGGAACACACTATGGTGGGAAATGTAGCATGAGGATGCACTTGCACTAGAAAAAACATTCATAATATTCTACTTAATATACAAAAAAATCTAAATAACTGATGCATTATAATGTATTGCATGTACAAAACTCAGCCATAAAATAATAGGTACTCATGTATAGGTACTAAGCTGTTAATGACAGGGAATAAATCAACACGTCCCAGAACATGAAGTGAAACTAAATTTGTAATCTTGACAGTCTTATCACCCTTGGTGAGAAATTCACCCCTATCCCCTCAGGGAGTCAATGTACCTGCTGAAAAGACTATAAGACATATCAGTGATTTTTTATTTTTTTTTGTGTGTGGGATTCCAGCTCTCATCTTTTAATCTCTTTCATAAGGTGCCAAAGCCTCAGAGGACCCTCACGAGGAACTTTGCGCAAGGCATATTTCCACAGTCACAAAGATTTTCCACAAAGAACGAAGCCACTGAAGGTGAAGGTCATGTGATATATAGACAGATGAACTTTACATTTATTATGTCCACTGTCATTATGTCATCAGTCTAACCTTTACTTAAAATTATTCTTTTGTACTTTTTGGTATTTTTTAATAATACTTTTATGCAGCTATTGAGCACTTGGCTCATGTAGCCAGACTTTTGACTACTGGCGTAATGTCTGGTCCACTTCAAGTATGGGTCTCTGCAGGACAGCAATGGGAGTTACGAGAATGGCGGGCGAGTCCATAACAGAGGGGTTTTTTCAACCGCATCATCATTTGCTCACGTCACAGTGACGGTTGTGTTCAGGGGTGGGGTCAGGTAACGGCATCATTTGCATTGCATGATTTAGTAACACTTACCATTTACTTATCATTAGCATAGTAATGCATGAAGCACTGCTTACACAAAATTCACATTCAGATCAAGCAGCTTTCTGCTGGTTGACTTGAGATCTACTTTGTGAAATCACACAAATTGAAAAGAATTGGAAATTTTGTGGTAAATGTAATCGCACCTTGAGCCAGGAAGAGAAATTCTGACATTTGTTGATACCATGATAATTGTCAGTTGTAAATCAAAATCTCCAACTCCAACAAAATCTCAATTAACCTCCAACTCTCAGAAGTAGCATTAAGCTACTTCGGAGCCAATCAAATTGGATCTAAGATTTTAATCAGCTTTTGTCATTTTTGCATGCAGATACATTTTGTAAATACATGCAAACTCGACTGAAAATGCCAATTCCAATGGCTTCAACTCAACTTCCTAGTCAGAGGATCACAATTTTTTGTCAGTGTGCTAGAAAACAAAGTTGTTTTGTTATATTGGAGGTAAAGTTCCAAAACTGCCACAATAAGTGCTTTTTGGGAAGAATGAGTGGCTGAATTTGATAACACTTCTGAGTTCATGGCGAATAATGGCTCATTAGTATTTGTTTTAATAAGTAGTAAACATGATATAATTCCACATCAAATTGAAAACCTGGTTGGCTTCTACCATCTTCTGTCAAAGCACATGGCTTTTGTCCAGAATAAGCTGCATAAAAGGTCAAAAGAATGCAGGCTGTACTGAGTGCATGACAACAAACACTGTTACACGAACAGTGTAACAAACACTGTTCCTTCGTTGGCCAAAGGAGGACTGGCCCCCCGACTGAGCCTGGGTTCTCCCAAGGTTTTTTTCTCCATTCTGTCACCTGATGGAGTTTTGGTTCCTTGCCACTGTCACCTTTTTCGCCTCTCTTCGCCTTTGTCGCCATTGGCTTGCTTAGTTGGGGACATTTAACATTTCATTTCGAATTTAACAATATTATTACAACATTATTTTCTTGTTATCTCTGTAAAGCTGCTTTGAAACAATTTGTATTGTAAAAAGTGCTTTATAAATAAAGGTGACTTGACTTGACTTGACTTGACATGAGTAAAGCCAGGTGTACAGCAGGGACTTTGTCTGTCATTTATGACTGTTGCTTGTCAGATTGTTAGAAGTGAGATCTTGAGTACAAGTCAAGGCAGACTGTGTGACAGCTCTAAGTCAGATTGTACAATATCCTGAGCTAATGCTTTGGTGAGGATTGACAGCGCTGACTAGGCATTTTTAGGTCAACAATCTGTTCTGAAATCCTCATTTACACACTGAAATGGTATCTGTCTGTCTGTCAGTCAGTCAGTCAGTCAGTCAATCAATCAATCAACAAATCAATCGATCAATCAATCAATCAACGAATCAATCAATCAACAAATCAATCAATCAACGAATCAATCAATCGATCAATCAATCTGTCATGTTCTATCTGTCTATCTGCCTATATATTTGTCTCTCTACAGAAACTTTTAAAATCTTCAAGTTTCAAGCTTTTATTACTACCATTAAAAAAAACTTTGTGTCCTGGCTCAACATTAAAATTTTACTCGATTAACTTTTTAAACTAGCAATTATTATTATTCTCAGACCATATGTCATTCTTACATTTTTTTAACATCTAATGCCGAGTTCAGACTGCACGATTTTAGCCACGATTTTGGCTCGCCGACAGGTTTTGAGAAATCGCCGACAAATGCCCGAAATCAGAGGCAAATCGGTGCTCGTTCACGCGAGTGACAATCACGCAGTGTGAATGAGCAAAGACGCTATCTGAGAGAATCGCCGACGAGTCGCCGACGCCCGTGAGATATTTGGCATGCTAAATATCTGGACCTGTCGGCGATTCACAATCCTGCTGTGTGAAAGTGTTCTGACTGAAAACTTCATCGGCGATGACCGACAGCCAATGAGAGAGCATGATACAGGACAGCAGGCTGTTCGAGGAGGAGTTATAGACCAGAATATCAGTATTTTAATAGATAGATAGGCCTATATTTACAATTATATCAAACATAAACAAAGCACAAACATTTGCATGACCAGCAGCAACAGCAGGACGTTTGCAAAATTATTTATTTACCCCCAACTCTCTTTCCAAAACACAGTCCTTGCTCCCCTCGTCTTCCCAAACATTTCCTCCTGCATAAACTGAATATTTATTTGTTTCATTTTCGCTACAAATCAGTGCACAGACAATTTGGATCGCAATCTTCTTGTAGGCTATCATTTTTAATAACAAACTCAGTGTCGCGCGAGAACTCCGGTCTCACGCACGCGTGATCTTCCGTTATTTCCGTATCACTTCTCGCGTTTGTTTGGTTGTGAAACGTAGTTTGCGGACCAGGCAGAGGTTGTCGGCGATTCTTTCTTTTGTAAAGTCATGCAGTGTGAAACCTCCTGTCGCCGACCCATCGTGCAGTATGAACACAGAAGCAACTGAATGTTACCCCAGATAGTCATGCAGTGTGAAAACAACAGTGACCCGATTATTTTGAAAATCGTGCAGTCTGAACTCGGCATAAAGAAGTCTCCCAAAATGTCAGGACTTCACCTGAGGTTAGAAATCAAAGTTCTCACAGTCCCTGAAGCTTGTCTCAGACAGCAACATCGAGGTGTGCATCTAAGAAATAGAATCCAATCAGAAATCCAATCAGATGCAATCAGAGAACAGTAAGACAAGTACATAAGTAAAACGATGTGAACGTTCATAAACACCAGACTCATGCTGAGCTCCCCTGTTGCTGGTTGATTGTGGCCTAACTGGACGCCAGAGGCAAACGCTGATGCTCAGCCCGGTTCCTCTTGAACAGAACTGATTAGCTGCACATCAGATCCCACAATCTGCTAATCTGTAATTTCTTCTCCAGCTTGTTAAAGAAAAACATCTAGTTTTGCTAGAAGCATCTGCACTGCACACTCCACAAACAACAGCATTAGCAGCGTCCCCTGAGATAGTGAGGAAATCTTCGGGAAACAGTTGCTAGTTTGGATCACAGCTATGAAGAAACAATCGGTTATAATCTGCAGTGAGGGACTTTGCCTTTGGCTAAACGTTTCCTCTGGCTTCCATATCTCACTTTCTCAAAGGCAACGGGTTGATTGTTCAACATCTTCCTGAAGAAAGCTACACAATGTTCTTCTGAGGGTGAAGGGTGTGTACAGTTTGGCGCTGAAAAGAGCTTAATGAGCTTTTCCAATGAGTCAATTGGGAAAATTCTGAATTAGACACCATTATCAGTATCAAAATGAATCGAGGCAATGCTAATTATTAATGAGTGGATGTTAACATGACAATCAGTATTTCCTGTCATATCTGGCCTTTGTTGAATTTTACTTCTTTTGAACACGCAGACATTCATATTTGGATAAATTGTAAACGACACCATAAATAGGAAGGCGGGGGCATTATGCCAAGAGATGAACGTCAGTCAAAACCACAACTCTCAAGAGACACAACCCCAAACAACGAATTTAGCTGGAACACCGATTAGCATAAAGAACAAAGTGTGAATAAACACATCTCCTGCCTACATCAAGCCAAAGCACAGATGGCCAATGAGATTTCTCAACCTGCTTTTTCAACCTTTTCAAAGGATCTGCATTTTTGTTTATTTCCAGAGTCTTTGAAAAATGCCACAAAAGCATCACTATAAGGGAGTAATGATCCCTGAACAGGTGAATGTACAATAGCTTCACAGATTTAAAATAACTTTACCAAATTTGACAAGCTTCAAAGTCTTAGCTATAAAATCTACCAGATGGCACAACGTTATATCTGAAAGGAATAGTTCCTGCAAATATGAGAACTCCGCCATCATTTACTCACACTCATGTCGTTCCAATCCTGTATGACCTTGTTTCATTCACGGAACACAAAAAGAAGTGTTGAGAAGAGTGTTAACACTATTTTTACTCAATGCAATGGAAGTAAAGCCTGTAAAGCTCAAAAAGAAAAAAGAGGGGGAAACAACAAGGGGTTTATATCACTATTTCCATGATATTTTTTTGGAATTTGCGTGTTCTGAAGCAATAGGATGGTTTTATGTGAGGAACAGGCCGGAATTCACTGAAAACCCCTTTGCTGCAAGTGCAAGTAAGATTTGAGAAGAGAGGAGAAGATTCAAATCGGGGTTTAAGTATAATTCTGGTATTTAGCACTTTGAGTCTATTTTCTAGTGTGTTTTGGATGAACTAGAGTGGTGGACACAGACATTTTGACGATGGGTCCTGTCTCGACTTTTTGACTCTTTTAGAATCGCCTCTGAGCGCTTCAGAGTGGCTGTCTATGGGCATACTGAAACATGTCCACAAACATGCATGTTAAGGTTTTTGTTTTAACACAGCTTCAGAAGACTCTGAATCCAGCACAAAAATCATACTTTTATTGTGTTTTTCGACATTTTCTGTAGCTCTATTCCTCATTCACTTTTATTGCATGGAAGAGATAAGAGAACATTCTTTAAAAAAATCTCACATGGGTTCATACAGGTTTGGAACAACATGAGGGTTAGTAAATTACAGACTTTTCAATTTTACACTGTAAATAAACTTCAAGCCATCTGATGGGCACCTTAGATTTTCATGGTTGTGCGGCTGAATAAAGATGATCGTTTACAACACAGAGAATCAACACCCTTAAAGGGGTCATATAATGGTACTTGCACTTTTACAAGTTAATTGTACTGAAATGTGTGTTGGCAGTGCCTGTACACAGCCATCATATAATGATAAAAATCCATCCAGTGGTTTTGTTTTAATCTCCTGTGACGTCACAAGCTCGCACGCCCCTCCCACGATTGTTGATTGAAGCAGCGTTTCAACGCAGACCCAATCATAGTTCGTCATTGTTTACACTGGAGCAGAATGGCGTCTAAGCGATTGTGGTGTTCTGTTCTTGGGTGTAATAAGGAACACAGCAGTCATTTTAATGTTCCTAAATCCGAACCGCTGAAGACAGTGGCTGATTTTGTTTATGAAGGGAATCCGACGAGCAACGTCAATGCGCTCATGTTTGCGCAAATCATTTCTCACCAGACTGCTTTTTAAACGAGGCGAGGGTCAATATAAATCAGGTTTTGCTAAGAAGCTGCAACTGAAAAAGGAATCGGTACCAACTATTCGTGACCGAGTGTAACGTTTTATCAACCTTTATATTAATCTTTGCAAATCCCTTGCACGCTTCACGATGATTGTTGCTAATGTTTACACTCAGGGTGCATTACGACATGTATTCTATGTAACGTTACGACGTTCTCAATATAATTCATAATCCCACGTTTATAATGAAAAACGCGTTATAGTTAATGTGTTATTAAAAACTGTGTATGCAGGTGTTACAGTTAACGTAACAGGAATATTAACAGGAATATCAATGCAGTTACAATACTATAGATGTACTTAAACGTTTTCTTAAAACATAAAACATTTTCGTACTGCACTAAACATAAACATACAACAAATTCTTAGGTATCCTTCAACTACTGCTAGAATCATTACTGACATGACCTCATGTCAGTTTCAGTCACGATAGTTGTACCTAACACTGAGATAACGTCACACATCACTGACAAGCCTACATTTACAAAAAAAATACATAAATCTGTCAACGAACTAACCTATAACTTACATTAGTAACGTTAAACACATAGCGTTTGTATCTTACAACTCTAACGTTACCCTGCCAGTACATACAAAAATAGATCAAAGTGACATTGTTAACCAACCATTCAGAAACGTCCTGTTCGAGCCTTAATTGTCGAACTTCTTCAGGGCCGTAATCTTGTTTCGGGTCCGACTCCGGTTCAAACTGATACGGTAATAAACCCTCAACTGTTGTCAAGTCAACACTCCACATGCGTTGTGTCAAAGCACCCACAGAACAGAGGGGGGAGTCAGCGAAGCTCATTATCATTTAAAGGCATATGCACTTAAACGGCGTGCTGAAAACAGAGCTGTTTTTGCGCAGGTAAAATTTGTGTTTTCTTAAAATACTAATGATAATTTTTAATAAAAGTATATTACAAAGTTTTCATTTAGACCCTAAAGATTCATATTAACTTGTACAGAAATGGCATTTTATGACCCCTTTAAGGAAAAGAAAAGCCAATTAGTTCACGAAATGTGTGCCAAAATACTATAGTTTGATTGAATGCACAGCCTTTGACATCAACAACACACAATACGGGATGTGCTTTGTTTTTCCCTGTCATAGGTGAGCCTGAACACACCTGCGACCAATTCATTGAGAACTACTGATCTTAAAGTGCTATACATATAAAATAAGAAATTAGTTTGAATTTGCAGTCACACAAATTGTGCTTAAGCGATGCTGAAACTCAGGCTCAAAAACTTGTACATCTGTGTGAAGGCAAATTGACCTTCTCTACTTGTAATATTTTGGTTTATGAGAATCTTCAATGTGAAAAGATGGCAGATCCTCCAAGCCTCATCTGTTTTAGTTTAGCAGTCATTATCTTAAATCATATATAAATATGCACTTCATGTGACTCAAACCTAGCAACCATTATTATCCTTGCATATGATCAATTAGACCCTCTTGACCTTAGAAATCATTAGCATTTTCTTTATCTCAGCCCACAAAGGGTCGGTCCCAAGGCTGTTTCCCTGCTATTTATGCTTTCCATATTTGCTTTATCCAAGAAAACCAGACCTTTAACCTTCATATGAGTCTTGTACACGGTTTGTACTCTGGATTTGTATGTTCACAGTCATGAAAGAATGAATCATCCATTCCATGGACTCAACAGAGGCGGAAAGCCTACATCTTCAAGGTTTCTTCTTTTGAGAATGTTTTTGACTTTTCATGTCTATAAAGGGTGTTTCTTTTCTTGTCACTGTAGTAAGTTTGCCCTTAGAGACTGAAAGAGATAGTTCACCCTTAATTGTACATTTTTTTATCAAATAGTCACTCTCATGTCATTCCAATCCTTTATAAATGTGAAAAAAAAGAACGACTAGGATTTCCAATTCAACTAATAAAAAAGTATATTTTCAATCGACTGGTCGAATAGTTTCGCAAATCCCTAGTTTGGACCTTATTCTTCCGGACACAAAAGACGATATTTTTTAAGTCAACCAGTCGGTTGCAAAATTTCTGTTTAAACGTTAATGAAGTTAGTGGTTGTTCACATGCTAGAAAGAATTTTCTAACCCTTTAAGGCTGAGATTTTCTAAAAAAACACCTTTTTGATCATAATAATTTTCCTAAATCAAAAACTGGATGAAAACTAATTGATGATGTTTCAAAAAACAGTCACTCAGCACCTTAGCAACACCCTAGCAACCACCCACAGCATTTTGACAGTGAGTTGGATTTAGTACTGGAACCCAAATAATTCAAAATGATGAATCCTTTCTACTTGGAAAGTTTCTACTTTCCATACAACGGTTTTTTGGTTTAGTTTATCTGAGGATGAACAAACAAAATCCACTTGAATGGCATTACTTTGTGAGACTCAACCAAACATTTATGGTCTTCTGAAAATAAATCACTCAGGTTGAAATATCAGCGATTACTTTCCTCTGCCAGGGTTGACGTAATATGATTGACGTAATCTTTGAGGCATAATGGGAAGATCAGTTGGTAATCTAAAATCATTCCACATATCCTCACAGACTTCAATTTGCATGTAAAAAGAACAAACACCTGGTAAACATTAATGGGATATTTTCCCAAAGTTGGCAGATGTTCCTGCTAATGTGCAAGCTTTTTGGACTGAGAATGCCTCTGTTCTTAGTGTTGATGTTTGGGTTTGTCCCAAAACCAGTGTCCGCATTTCAAAACACACGCATCCAGCTAATGAACACATGGGATTCACTGATTAAAACCATCATAAATAAACACATATCCTAGAAATGGGATGAAATTTGCATGGAACCAGTTGTTTTGACTTTCATGTGGCAGATGTCCATGCAGTATTTTTGGACAATTCTGATACAGTCCATTTGATGAACAATAATTACTTTTGCATTAGTAGATTTTGCAGTACGAACAAATGTCTTGGCCGTTTATTAATTGTGTTACATTAGTGCGTTTTGTTTGGACAGAAATAGCGATCATGTAATCATGATCATGAAAGGTTTGAACACAGTGTTACCAATGTAAATTAAGAGAGTCTAATGCAAACTGTCATTTTTTATACAATAAACAATTGTTTTACAGAACTACATTCAGCTTGCTTAAATCAAATGTTGTTGTTTTTTTATTGTTGCACATCTTGTGTCATTAACATCTTACTAGGGCTGGGCGATATGGCCTAAAAAAAATATACGATTTTAATTATTGTTTGAATTTCGTTCGGAACTACGGAAGCCCAGATGAGAGCGTCGGCGAATGTTAAATAGAAAACCGATTTACATTCAAACAAGTCGACGTAAACTACACATTCGAGTTAATCGATAAAATCGATTTATCGTCCAGCCCTACATCTTCCCGCTACAATTTAGTCTCTTTCTCACTATAAGGCACCATTGCAAGCATTTTTCACAGAGAAGGCAATCCCAGAATGCATTGTGACAACCTCAGTCAAAAAAAAATAATATTTCAAGATGGTGAACAAAGCAAGAAACAAATTATTTAAAAAAAGACTTATTCATTAAATACCACTAATTATGCTGCCTTTACATGCTCTCGGAAATTTCCTACTTCCCACTTCTGAACTTATGATTATGAGTTCATCGCACAGGCAAAAACAGAGGAAACCAAGAAAACCGGACAGAAGATCGAAAACCAATATAAAGAAAACCAGGAGAATGCTTGGAATTGCAGTGTGACACTAAACAAGACTTTGCAGGGAATGACAGAAAGAACCAGGCTTATATAGGATGAGAGAACAAGAAGATGAGACACAGGTGAAAACAATGAGTGCTAATGAGTCCAGGCAGAGAATTATGGGAGATGTAGCTTGTGAGGGAATGACAATAATCTGTTGTGGAGTGCCCTTAAAAGACACTAGCTGGTGACCTTTGCAATTACGATGTTAGCTTAGCAACATGCTAACACTAAACTCTATTGGAGTCAATTGTAAGTCAAGTCTCCTTGTGTTCTTTGCGTGAGGAGCACTATTTGTATGATGGAGTGTGGAGACGCGATGTAGTGCACTCCAAATGAGTCACTTTTATCACTTGGAAAGCAGCTGTCTATCTAGGAAAGTCAGCTCTCTAAGGTTCAAACCCTTATGACATGCATTACAATAGGTGTAACTACAAATGTCACACAAATGTTAGCTCAAAACATTTTTGAGTCTGAGTAAATTAAGTCACCGTGCTGAGAAACAGGCATAAAATATTTAATCAAATCCGATGGTATCCTGAAAATGCTTTGATCATAACTGTACCATTTGCTGCTCGCCCTGCGATCGACTGATTTTGTCAGCCTCGTTGCCTGCTGTGCGCTTGTCTGCGTCGTGGCTGTCTAGCCTCGTATTAGACGCGTCTCAAGCCATTATACGGCTGGAACCGCAAATACGGTAAGAACATCGGTTGTTGGTCGTAGAGCGAGACACTGCTTCACTGCTGCTCGCCCTGCGATCGACTGATTTATCCGCCTCGCTGTCTGCCGTGAGTTTGTTTGTCTGCGTCGTGGCTGTCTAAGCCTCGTATTAGGTTCGTATTTCCTTGTGTTTTTCCGTATTTCCTCCTTTTATTCTGTTTTGAACCATCATTTAACACATAATTATAACTAGGACTGTTGAACAGACGCGTCTCAAGCCGTTACCCAACACCACTAACCACTAAGTTGCTAACTTACTGTCCATCTGTTAAAATGGCGAATATATCAGGTGTATGTTATCTACCTTTTTGTGCAGATGAGAACAAATCTGAGTTGCTCGCGGTGCAGTCTGAATTAGAAGCTGTAGAAAAGCAGATCCGTGACCTTCTAGAGAGACAAGCTGAGCTGAGAGACCGGCGTTTAGCTCTTGAAACATCACGCGCTGATGCACACGGATCAGTGATTAACGTTAGTAACCCGCTGACGCCGACCTCGTCCACTCCGTCCGTTTCTCAGCACTGGTCCCGAACGTCCAGGTCACGATCAGCCATGGTTTCATTCACTCCGGCTTCAACACACCACCACGAAGCCTGGGTGGTTCCGCGGAAGCCGCGAGCCAGGACAAGAATCTTTTCGCCCCTCCCGGTTTTCGAGATCTCCACTCAGAACCGCTTCTCCCCTCTTCGTGAAACGGAACGCGATGCTGTGATCATCGGCGATTCCACCGTCCGACACGTCCATGCTACGTTAGGTAAAAGTAAGGTGCACAGTCACTGCTTTCCTGGTGCTCGTGTTCTCGATATCACTGCGCGGGTAACTGAGATCTTGAACGGTGACGAGCGCGTCGGAGCTGTTGTGCTGCACGCGGGATCTAACGACACTAGGCTGCGACAGACGGAGGTTCTGAAGAAAGACTTCAGGAGCCTTATCGATACGGTACGCAGCACATCGCCTGAAATAGCGATTATTGTGTCTGGACCGCTTCCTACGTACTGACGAGGGCATGAAAAGTTCAGTAGATTATTCGCGCTTAATGAATGGTTATTGTCATGGTGCAATGAGCAGAAACTGCTCTTTGTAAATAATTGGAATCTGTTTTGGGAGCGACCGAGGCTCTTCCGCGCTGATGGCTTACACCCAAGTAGAATAGGGGCAGATCTTCTGTCAGATAACATCTCCAAGATGTTAAATACCATTTGACTAGTAACCAAAAATCCAAATCACAGTCTCTACTGCACCAATTTAATTGATATTAATACTAGTGTAGAACATTGCATAGAAACTGTGTCTATCCCTCGTTTACTAAGATCAAATAATAAATCTACTGCGGGATCTAGAAAAAATCTAATTGTTATTAAAACAAAAACTCTCGCTATTAGTGAACAAAAACAATTTCTAAAGCTAGGTCTTCTAAACATTAGATCACTCACACCTAAGGCGGTTATTGTAAATGAAATGGTCACAGATAATAATTTCGATGTTCTGTGCCTTACTGAAACCTGGCTTAAACCAAATGATTATTTCGGTCTAAATGAATCTACTCCGCCAGGATACTGTTATAAGCATGAGCCCCGTCTGATCGGTCGTGGCGGCGGTGTTGCAACAATCTATAGAGATATTCTCAATGTTACTCAGAAAACTTGTCATAGGTTTAATTCGTTTGAAGTACTTGTGCTAAATGTTACGCTGTTAGATGTAAGAAAAAAATCCCTATTATCTCTAGCATTGGCTACCGTATATCGACCTCCAGGGCCTTACGCCGATTTTCTAAAAGAGTTTGCTGACTTTCTATCAGATCTTTTGGTCAACGTCGATAAAGCATTAATTGTTGGAGATTTTAACATACACGTAGATAATTTAAATGATGCGTTAGGGCTGCGTTTACAGATCTATTAAACTCCTTCGGGGTCAAGCAAAACGTCACCGGACCAACTCATCGTCTTAATCATACACTCGATTTAATTATATCATATGGAACCGATCCAACCGATATAGATATCATTCCACTAAGTGATGATGTCACTGACCATTACATGGTAACTTGCATACTACGTACTGCTGTATTATGTCATGCTGCGCCACGTTATCGACCAGGTAGAACAATTCTTCCATCCACCATAGATAATTTCTCAAATAGCTTATCTGATCTGTCTCAGCTGCTGCCTGAACCCAAACAAACAGATGAACTAGACGAATTAACTAGCACTATGAGCACCATTCTCTCTAGAACATTGGATATGGTTGCACCCATTCGATTAAAAAAGGTCAGAGAAAAAAGTATAGCACCATGGTACAATAATACTACGTATGTTTTAAAGAGAGAAACCCGTAATTTAGAGCGTAAATGGAAAAAAACTAATTTAGAGGTCTTTAGAATCGCGTGGAAAGACAGTATGTCACGTTATAAAAAGGCCCTTAAAACGGCCAGGGCTGAGCACCTCAGCAAATTAATAGAAAACAACCAAAATAATCCAAGGTTTTTATTTAATACCGTGGCTAGACTAACAAATAAACAGAAGTCGTCTGAACAAAATACCTTGTTACAGTTCAGTAGTAATGATTTCATGAACTTTTTCACCGAGAAAATTGAAAGCATCAGAATCAAAATCGTAAACGTTCAATCTTTGCTCGCGCTTTATAATTCAGCCGCAATTATCACCCCGCAAGAACAATTACAATGCTTTACAACCATAGAACAAAAAGAGTTAAATAAACTTATCACTTCATCTAAAACAACAACATGTTTATTAGATCCTATACCAACTAAACTACTGAAAGAAGTATTACCTATAGTGGAAGAGCCTCTTCTCAATATTATTAATTCGTCTTTATCTTTAGGTCATGTTCCAAGAGCATTCAAGCTGGCAGTTATAAAACCTCTTATTAAGAAACCACAATTAGATCCAAATAACCTAGCAAATTACAGACCCATTTCGAATCTTCCATTTATGTCAAAAATACCAGAAAAAGTTGTGTCCGCTCAACTCGGCTCTTTCTTGCAAGAAAACGACATCTATGAAAAGTTTCAGTCTGGATTCAGGCCACATCATAGCACTGAAACTGCGCTTGTTAGAATCATAAATGATCTACTTTTAGCTTCGGACCAAGGCTGTATCTCAGTACTAGTTTTACTTGATCTTAGTGCTGCGTTCGATACTATAGATCACACAATACTCTTAGATCGACTACAAAATTACACTGGTGTTCAAGGACAAGCATTAAGCTGGTTCAGGTCATACTTATCTGATCGCTACCATTTCGTCTACTTAAATGGAGAAAAATCGATCATGACTTCGGCAAACCATGGAGTGCCGCAGGGATCTGTGTTAGGCCCTTTATTATTCTCAATATATATGCTGCCACTTGGTAATATTCTAAGGAAACATGGAATTAGTTTCCATTGCTATGCTGATGACACTCAAATATATATTTCATCACGGCCAGATGAATACGCTAAATTATCCAAATTGACTGATTGTGTTAAAGATATAAAAGATTGGATGACGCGTAACTTTCTTTTATTAAATCCAGATAAGACAGAGGTAATACTTATCGGTTCTAAAAACCGTCTACAAAACCTCTCACAACACAACTTTAACATAGTAGGATGCCCTGTTACTTTATCCGCTACAGTAAAAGACCTGGTGTGTTATATTAGACTGCAACCTGTCTTTTGAAAAGCATATTTCATATGTTACAAAAACTGCCTTTTTCCACCTTAGAAACATTGCTAAGCTACGTAATATGCTATCTGTTTCTGATGCAGAAAAGTTAGTTCATGCATTCATGACCTCGAGACTAGATTACTGTAATGCTTTATTAGCTGGTTGTCCTGCATCCTCAATAAACAAGCTACAGTTAGTCCAAAATGCAGCCGCTAGAGTTCTTACTAGATCAAGAAAATATGATCATATAACACCAATTTTATCATCACTTCATTGGTTACCTATAAAGTTCCGTATTAATTACAAGGTATTGCTTTTGACCTATAAAGCTCTAAATGGTTTAGCTCCAGTCTATTTAACGGATCTTCTATCGCCTTACAATCCATCACGCTCTTTAAGATCACTAAATTCGAGGCTTCTGGTCATTCCTAGGATATCCAGATCCACCAAAGGAGGGAGAGCATTTTCACATCTAGCTCCGAAGCTCTGGAATAGCCTTCCTGATATTGTTCGTTGCTCAGACTCGCTCTCCCAGTTTAAAACTAGACTAAAGACGCATCTATTTAGCCAGGCATTCATATAAATTTTTATCTTACAGTTACTCTAAATTCGGCCTCTAGTTCATAAACGCCAGAGGAGAACTGGCCCCGACTGAGCCTGGGTTCTCCCAAGGTTTTTTTTTTCTCCATTGGGTGATCTGATGGAGTTTTAGGACACCATTGGGTCACTTGATGGAGTTTTTCGGTTCCTTGCCACTGTTGCCTTTGGCTTGCTCAGTTGGGGATATTCAAATTAATTAAACAATCATACCATTGATCAGCTCTACCAAACTTGGATGTCCTTTTTGGATGTCCAGTAATAAACAAACATTGTTGAGTTGTTTTGATTGATACTGTAAAGCAGCTTTGATACAATCTGTATTGTGAAAAGCGCTATATAAATATATTTGACTTGACTTGACTTGACTTGACTCTTCGCCTGAGCTCCTGTCCACCACTTTTCCACCAACACTCACTATTTTCGTCATGCTCTGTCTGTCTCTCTGATATAAAATATCTTTTATTCATTACTATGCATTTTTTTCTCTACATATTCTGACTGGTACATCAAAGCCAGTGCGATGGCATAAAGGCGGTTGTTGCCTTACCCTTGGCGTACTATGCCAGTCTATGCCGAAAGACAAAGATATGTTTTAACCTCCCCTTCTCCAACCCTCATCTTTTCCAAATTGTTACCCAGACTACAATTGGAAAGTCACAGCTAACTCTCGCACATCCAGCTGGCAATGCCGCTGTTTTCTTCCTCGAATCAAAGTGAAAAGAAAATAAGTCTGCTTAAAACTGTAACCCCAAGTAGAGAAGATGCAAATGGCTCATCTGTTTTTTTTCCCCCTTTTTTGAGTCCTGATAAACTGGCATGGGCAGAAAAAAGAAAAACGATGGGTGTGTTGCTGTCATTACCATCAAAAGAAGCCTCCCAGGTGCCCTTTTCAAGCGGAAGGCCCGCTCTATTCACTTTGAGAGACAGAGTCGTGAGGAGCGAATGAGTGGACAGGCGAGAACGTATGATTAACTCATCATGCGGCGCTATAAAAAGAGCCTCTTTATTCCCACGCCAGGCGCCACCGCTAACTGTATCTTCATTTGGGTTCTTCTTGCAGCCATTAGAAGGTTGATTTACAACAGCGGGGGGAGAGAGTTGTGACAGTTGTGAAAAGCTGTTTTGCAGCTGCTTTCTCCTGCTTGAGCGCAGATAAGCTTTTATAACAGTGTTCCGCCAGCACTCGCAAGAGTTTGGCATTCTTAAGCTTCAACAACTGTGATGCTATTAAACCCACCATAATACCTGCTACGGCTCCAACGTCTCTAGATAATCAAATAATACTAGGAAAGGTTTTTATTAATGTCACAATTTTCAGTGATTCAAATATATAATGCTATGCAGCACAATAACTATGACTGATAAGTAGATTTTTTACATTTTCTGAATGTGCTGAATGTTTTCTCAATATTTATCGATACTGAAATATCTGAAACGGTTCCAATACTCCTTTTCTGCAGTATCGATACACTGATACCAGCTGTGACACACACCCGCCTCCTCTCACTCGCTCCGGTTGAATAATGTTTGCATTGCACATAATTTTAGCCACACTCACACCAAAAGCATGCGCACCACTGATCTATATAAGTGCCGCTCTTACAAAGCCGCCTCTCAAACAGCTCTCGAGTACTAAAATGACTTTTTTTTCATGGCTTATACGGCCAAATATATACAAAATTATGTCAAAATGCCCATCTTGGCGAGTATTCAGGTAAATACAGTCAGTTGTGGAATGTAAATAGTTGAGAGAAAACACATGTTGTGTGTATATTGGATCAGTGAATAAGCTCTTAAAGTGACAGCAGCCTAATAAACCTGCTGCAAAAGACAAAGAGAAAATAACTCACTACATAACTTTTGTATGTATTCAGTATGTAAGCTATTGCAACAAAATTTCCCAAATTATCAAAAAAATATGAGATAATAAATTATCTGTATGGGGTAAATATGTCTGGTTTCCCTGTGGTCTCGAAAATGGTATCAATATTTTTCAAGGTATCGAATCGAAGTTGGAAATTCCAGTATCGGGACGACACTAGATTGTTGCTAGGGTGTTCTGGGTGGTTGCTTACTACTAGCATACT
The DNA here is from genome assembly GCA_036326025.1 of Chrosomus eos. Taxonomy (NCBI): domain Eukaryota; kingdom Metazoa; phylum Chordata; class Actinopteri; order Cypriniformes; family Leuciscidae; genus Chrosomus; species Chrosomus eos. Next base: position 5,150,654 of record CM070841.1, read on the forward strand.
ATACTTAGTAAATATATGGCAGAAATAACAAGAGTCCCGACCCTTTTTTAAAGCCTGCCAGGTGTTAAAAAAAAAAATTAAAAAAATAGGAAGCCTGAACACTAAGAAAAGTAACAGCTGACCTCTCTTCAAAAAGCTATATCATTTGAGGTTTTATTCAAAAATTGTGCAGGCGAATTACATTCCGAAGTAATTAGAATATAAATGATATGTACATATAATTTGTTTGTTGATAGTTATGCTTGTTTCCTCATCTGAGCAGAATATATCAAAATAATTGCTTCGTAATGATTCTGTTAGATCATTGCGCAAAACCATAGTTATGGGGGCAATATTTCTAGAGTTGGGAAGTCTGACTCATAACCCAGAAGTGTTTCCACGAGTCCCTGTGTAGCAGTTTACAGAATTTTTTAGCTAATGAATGTTTAGATAAAAAAGACTGTTTATCACCATGTTTCCAGTAATGATGTCAATTACGGAATAAACTCCAATTAGTGTATATTTGTGTGTTCAAGCTCTGTTTCTTGCAGCCACACTAATTGTGTTTCTGCTGTATAAGTCACAAAACGTTTCTTAGAACACATTGCAAGTCGATAAAAATTATAAATATGTTATGAGTTTTATGGGAAACATTTACAGCTATTATTCGACTCGTTGACAACATATTATTCAGGCATGCATATGGCATTGACATCTCAAGGGTGAACTGAACAATTCATTCAGATTTACATCTCTCACTGGTTACTTACATTACTTTTTACAAGTTTTTCATATTATTATTAATGCATTTAATTTAAAGTCAAATAAATTAGCAAATAATTGTATAAATACTCACTAAAAAGTGAGTCCGTGCTCTGATTCATACTTTCGATATGCAAAATTTCTTTGAAACACTGCAATGGTCGTGATATGATGCCACGCTTTTTTATAAACAAAATTCAACATATAGCCCAACAAATAGTAATACACTTAAAATGTAAAACATAAAATATACATGACTTAACTGCAAAAATATCGTTCTTTTAATTCAGCTAAGAGGTCATGCTGTGACGTGTTCATGTGATGCGAAAATCACATTATGAAATAAATGTTTTTCTTCAAAACAAAGCCCATTTTTTACGAGTAAAATATCTCTGGAGTATATTTCCATGAATTTTTCCATTTTTAAGCACACCAGGGTGACTAGGAACATTAAATTGTCTAGCTATGACTTCTTGTTTCACAGGAGTATAAATATGAGGAAACACAAAGGCCAAATTCCCTTAATCATCACAATGTGTAAAACCAAAGAATATAGTTCTGATGTGCAGCAAAACATTGTTGAGCTTCACATAATAGAAAGTGGCTGTAAGAAAATAGCTAAATAATTGAAAATCCCCATTTTGATCATCAGGGCAATAAATACAGCGCTTAGCATAAGTGAACACACCCATGCTAAAGTTGACTAAAAATAGGACTTAAAAAATCATCTTTTGGAAATTGATCTTAATGCCTTCATTAAAAAAAGAGGAAAAATCCAACCTTTAAGGACGCCAATTTTCTTTGTGAATGAATAATGTATCGTAAATAAATAAATGTTCTTCATTAAAATACAGGGTGCATAAGTCAGGACAAAATCCCCATAGAGGCAGGCAGATTTATATTTTTAAAGGCCAGTTATTTCATGAATCCAGGATACTATGCATCCTGATAAAGTTCCCTTGGCTTTGGATTTAAAATATCACACATCATCACACACCCGTCACCATACCTAGAGACTGGCATGGTTTTATTTCAGTGAGCCAAATAGCTGGTTTGATTTGCATTGAGAGATGATCTTATGGAAAGTACCCCATGCCAATCTCTAGGTATGGTGAAGGGTGTGTGATGATGTGGGATATTTTAATTCCAAAGGCCAAGGGAACTTTATCAGGATGCATAGTATCCTGGATCCAATGTGTTTTGGAGAAAATATTTTATATAATAATGTGATTATTTTACTTCAATGAAAGGTTAGATGTTTGCGAATTTTTTAAATGAAAGATCAAAACGATACATATGTGACTTGCATAAACACATTTTGGTACGCTTTAAAATGTTCCCGTGTGAAAGCGAAATGAACCAAGAAGAAAATGCAACATTGCAACAAATTAAGTCTGTTTTGAAGCAAAGCAAAAGATCTAGAGGTCTGAAAACGCCCTAATTGATAACCATGACGGTTTGTTGTTGACTTCTTGCTAAGCTATTAATATAACAGTGCATAGCACACACACATGTATAGAGTAAAATAGTCATTTTTACAAGTTCTTTTTAATAGTCCCTAAATTAGATTAAATTGTAAAAATGTTTGACGTTTTCAGTTTTGAGTCATCATATGCCTTCATCAACACTGTTAACCCTAAGATGCCTAGAAATGCTGCATTTCAATTACGATATTTTTAGATTTCTTAATACATTGTCCCAGAATGCCAAGGTTAAGCCTTTGTTTGTGCAAGTTTTCTTTAATTTTACACACCTGCTATTCTCTATAACCTCCGTGAAATTCTTGTAAAACACCATGTTACAATTATCAGAAGACTTTTGTATTCAACGGACTCCTTATAAAGAGAAAAGCAACGAGCGATCTTAACAAGCTCATAATGCTAACCTCCTGCTGGGGTTTGTTACCTCAACACAACACTTAGATAATATTCAACAGACATCCTCAGACCATGATGAAAAAATAGATGTACTGAGGAGAGTTGATATCAGGTGAAGAGCAGTTTTTAGAAGCCATTAAAAAGTTTGGTAAGAGATATTAGCAAAGTTTCATCGGCCAAATGATTACCACCAAGATACACAACAGTAAAATCCACTAAATAGAGTAAACATCCATCCCTCATAGCCCTGTTTCCATTCACATCATATTAAAGGCAAGGTAGGCGATTTTTCCCAGATTTTTTTTCCGCTATGCTGGTTCAAAGTCTCTTCGCATCCTGATAGCGACTAAGTAAGGTAGTCTAAATGTATTTATATATAAATACATTGTCTGTGGAACAGCAGCCACCTTTAACAGTTCCTCCTGAACCAAAATAATGAGCTTATGCTGCGTTCACACCATAACTACTGGCAGAGATACAAATCTGTGACGTTATACTCGAGTGGTTCGTGACTCGAATTTATGCGTTTCAATGGCAATACTAATCAACGGCAAAATGAAACTGGAGCGTCAGATTCAGATGTCAGGTGATACAGATCAATGTTCTTTAAGTTGTTTATGTTCATTATTATTGTAATGTTATGTGCTTTGAGACATGAGGTAGTTTAACGCTTTGCAGACTCTGCCGTGTGCGTTCATGTGTTTTGAAGGATGCGTTGATGTGAGATGCTCTGAAGGGAGGTTGGGATCTCATGCTTTCAAAGCTAACTCGCTATTGCAAGCTTCTTCGACAATTGCCTACCCTACCTTTAAATATACTGTTAACCGTAACTCTTTCCCTGCCATTGACGAGTTTTTCCAGCAATCCCAACAATATCTCACAACCAATTCGTACGAATTCGTAAGAGTGAGTAGCCTGGCAAGCCAGACCCACATCAAGATGTTGGTCTGATGATGTCTGGGAACTCACCATTGGCATGCCTCAATCCGAGGGGCGGGATAAACGGTTGTCTTTCAAATTCCCTCTGCACGCAATAGGATAGCGCTACAACCAACCAGAGCAACGAACGGCTGTGGCTGAGTGAGTGCCATGCGTTTTCCCACCAGCGGAGCAAGTTCATATATTACATTTTTGCCGCATCCGGTCGGAAAAACTCTGAACACATCTTCATTTTTCAAGAATGACTTAAGTGACGTTCTTTGTTCTTTTCTCAAAGAAAAGCTTAACTCCAAGTCCTCCAGAGTCGTGACCAAAGCCGGTTCGAAAGACTGCTGTTCGCCAGCAGCACCAGCATCTTCTCTGTTTTCAAGTAGCAGGGAATTCACGCAGAACCGTCACATCTGTGCCGTCATTATGTTAAGCCCGCCCACCAACTCTATTGACTAGGTGCACGTGGCCGCCATTTTGGATTTCTGATCAGCGAGTGTACGGTCGGACACTTCCGGTTTCGCTTTACGCCGGTGCAGGGAGCCGGAGAAAGCCGACAATTATCTCTTATAGTTGTTTATAGAATCAACTATATCATTTAAAATACTACTAAGATATATATTACTATCACACGAGCAAATGGCAATTAAATGCATGGATGCAAAGTTATATTAATGAATGAAACTGTTCATGAACAGAAGATTGTATGGCCTCATGCTGCATCCACGATGAGAATTATGCCTTCTGTATAGAGTTACAACTACGATTTTATTTGGTTATCAGCAGACCTGATTTTGCGGGACACGAGGGAGAGAACTTGCTATTATTATAGGCTACTAGGTGAATATTTATTTTGTCTTTTTGCAGTGATGCTTTAAATTGCTAATAGGCTTTATAAAAATGTTAATGACGGCGCTGACCGGCGCTGTGAACGTCACTAATAATATAGGCCTAAAACTAATTTTAACAGCACGGGTCTATTCAATCTAAATAATTAAGTGAAAATAATAATCCAATCGCTAAAAAGCTAATTTACAAATAAATTCCATTAGGAAAGACTAAGATTAAATGCGTTCTTACCGGAGTCAGTGATCTTGAATGTATATTTTTTTGTCTGATCTGGCAGCTTCGAGTAGGGCTTCTCATTCATTATCTGTACATCTCCTTTTTTAGGGTCACCTGTAACTGGTTTTTATGTATATTTTTTCTCCCATTCCTTATACGAACAAGACGCGTTTTCTTCTCGGGAGCTCCGGATAGATCCATTTTTCTGTTGCATTTTTTCTCAGTTTTCCCGCTCTGACTAGAACCAATAATACCGTCGGCTGCGTATGTTCAGTGTTTTATTATTAACATTTTTTATTGTAGAATTGTAATTTAAAGGACGATGAAATAAAATGATGCAGACAAAATTAAAATGCGGGACACTGATGACTTGCGGGACGCGGGACAAAGCTTCAAATTTCGGGACTGGTCACCCTAGTCAACGGGTAATGCATGAAAGCTGACTTCTTTAACGTGACGAAACGGTTCATAACGACACACAACAGTGAAGTGCTGATCTGAAAGGCAAGTTGCTTCCCTTGAATTTTAAAAACACTCATTGTGCATCAACAGCATCTGTCATCAGGGTGACAAAAACACAAGGTCTGTTGTTGGCATTGCTTTATTTGGTAACATTATTATTGCTAACTGTTTGTATTTTAGTAATTTAAATGCATATAAGTATTTCACCTGTGCGTTTCTATGCTTTCTATTAGGCTACTGCATTTATTTGTGCAAGTGAGATGATGAGTAAAGAGCATCTTAAATCATAAATATTTCATAAATCATTATCTGTCTGTTTTTATAAGCAGCACAGTAGCCCACTGTAAAATATCACAATTAGCTAAATTAAATTGTTTGTTATCTAATTACAGTTAACAATGTAGCCTAAATTACTCACAACTATTACGATTTTTTTTCCGCCGTCGTTTTTATCTATAAAGATAATTGATGCAAAGAAAGCATGTATGTAACGTGTATTGATCGAGCAACTGATGTAGCCTAAGTATCAGAATTGAGAAAATAGTAGGCCTATTTATGGAGATTTAAACAAGACAGGGCAAACAGGTGAATGTTCAGGCGGTATTGTATGCAAACAAATAAAATCGTAGTTGTAACTCTATACAGAAGGCATAATTCTCATCGTGGATGCAGCATGAGACCATACAATCTTCTGTTCCTGAACAGTTGTATATTAATCTGACTTTGCATCCATGCTTTTAATTGCCATTTGCTCGTGTGATAGTAATATATATCTTAGTAGTATTTTAAATGATATAATTGATTCAATAAACAACTATAAGAGATAATTGTCGGCTTTCTCCGGCTCCCTGCACCGGCGTAAAGCGAAACCGGAAGTGTCCGACCGTACACTCGCTGATCAAAAATCCAAAATGGCGGCCACGTGCAACTAGCGAATACACGATGTGATTGGCCTGACTAGAGCTCGAAAGCCAACGAAGAGTTGCTAGACTACACTGGCTGCAAAATAAATTTTGCTGCTGCTAGGGTGTGTCTAGATTTCTAGGCTAACGAGTGAGTAAAACGTGGCTAATTCGTACAAATTTGTACGATCTCACTTGTACGATTTGTCTAAACCCCAGTGATGGGTAGGTTTAGGGGCGGGGTCAGGCGTAGGTCATTCATCGGAATTCATACGAATTGGACAACTCGTAAAATAGATACGTACGAATTATGACTGAGATCGTATTAATTAGGACGAATTAGCCACCTCGTAAAATTCTACGGTCTGTTTAGGCAGGGATAGTTTGAAGCTATGAATGTGGGGGCGCATGTGCAAGTGCTGACCGCAGACGCTGGTGTGCTCGTGTGTTTGTTTTAAAACTGTTTAAAGGCATATGTTTTAATTGCTTTTTTAAGCCCATCGTTGTGTTTCAACTCAACTCAATTCGTACGAATTGACGTGAGATTGAGTTGGTGATCCATCACTGTTATATGAAAGGGGGCGATGTTACGCATCTGCTGAAAGAGAACAGAATCTCCAGATCCAAAAACAAGCAATCTTCATAAACCAGAAAGAGCAGATAGAAGTTGTTCACTGACAATTTAGCTAATGTGATGATCAAACATTCGACAGCATTTAAATCAAAACTGCCTACCGTTAACGGATGAAATGTCGAACCTACAAAGAGGAAACGACTGTGAAGCTTTGTGGGTGTTGATGGATTCAATCTACTCCATCTATGTTTTGATCATCGTTCAGAATCCAATCCGGATTTTTTTTTAAAAAGCTGAGAAAATCATGTTTTTGTCAGAGCTAAATTGGGTTCATTATTGGACACTAAATTACTGGTTGACAAATACAAATATAAATGGTATTTCTATAATGCTACCTCCACACCAATAGGGGGCAATATACAGTCCATTAACACCCAACAAAAAAATACTATCCACCTTTTTCCAAAGCCCCATGGAGCTTTTCTGAATTATTTAATTCTAAAAACTGGGTACAATGAGATGACATGATACAAGTTAAATACCACGTCACATTAAAATACCAAGCGTTATGTTATTCTCCAGTCATCTGAAAAAAGAAGAGGAAATTGTACAGCTCATCAGTCAAATGACAGATGAGATTATTTGTAGTGCAACTCAGATTGATAACGAATTATTTGTTTCAGTCTTTTTGAGAGGAACTTCCCCAAACCGGAAGTGCCTCCCATAATCTAAAAAGCAGTAAACTCTTTAGGGAAAAGGTGAATATTAGATTATTTTTACTTCTTCGTAATGAATGAAAGATGGAAATCATAGTGTTCAACAAAAATATTTTTTGTGTGTATGTTGTAGGGGGGTTGGGGGCTTATGTACCAAAATTAACTATTTTATGTACTATGAAAGGAAAGCCCTCTACTGGTCAAGGTCTTTGAGGAAAATGTTGTCAGATTTTTTTTTCTGCACTGATTCTTTACACTTAATCTCCAACTAGCCGAAGACGAGACTTTATAACATTTAATTGTCCTTCAGATTCGAGCTCCAAACACAATAAAGACGAGAACGTGACAAAGTCTCCACAATAAGGAGCAAACAAAGATATTGCCTTCGCTAATGGAATTGTTTCCATTACTCAGTCGGGCAATAAAAAGCCATTTTCCTTCTCAGGTCCCGAGCCTGCTGCAAATTACAGCCGTACACATCACAAACAAGCTGTGCCATTATTACTTACGTCTTTCGGGAGTCCCAAGAAGACAGCAGAGGTGAAACTATCAAGATCTTCTTCACCGTTCAAACACAGATATGAAATGTTTCATCATTTCCTCCGATCGCAGAAGGCAGTGGCAATCTGCGATATTAAAATGTTCATTAAACTAACGAGCCACCGCTGAAACAACAGGTCCAGCATGTCATAATGAAGCGGACAGTCAACCAGGCATGACAAGAGTCATATTTATGAGAAACATAATTTTCCTTGCTCTTTTCTGTTCAATGGATCTCATTAACTAACTGTGTGTATGCACACTGAAATCTGCATATGAAAGTTTGGTTACACTTTACAATAAGGTTTATTTTTAACATTAGTTAACGTATTAACTAACATGAACTAACAATGAGCAATACATTGGGTACAGTATTTATTAATCTTTGTTAATGTTAGTTAAAAAAACATTGTTTGTTCATGTCAGTTCATGGTGCATTAACTAATGTTAACAAATACAACCTTGATTGGATTGTGATATTGCATTAGTAAATGTTGATTAGATTAAGTATTGTTCATTCTTAGTTCATGTTAACTAAGATTATTAACTAAGGAACCTTATTGTAAAGTGTTACCGAAAGTTTTTACCAACAAATCATGATTCACCAATAACCTTTGTACTAACATTTACTCTAAATTCACACAAAAGAAAAATCCTACTAAAAATAACACTCTGGATAGTATAAATGTGTTAAGAAGATTCAATTCAGTGATATTTCATTTCTATAATATATATTTCACTATACAGTAAAAGAGAAAGAAAAGTTATAGTCCGAGCTGCGAGGTTCCTCTGCATTAAAACGTGCTGATAATGTCAGGTCTGTAATCTGGGTCTGTATTAAAGTCACCATGAAATCAAAATTGACGTTTTTTATGGAATATTGCGTGTTTTTTTATAAATAATTTATCAGTGCACATAATTATTTTTTAATTCATGCGCCTCGTAATCTTAAATCAGAATAACTTCCTCTCCCTCTTGCAGCATCTCTTCTCATCTCTGATGATGTGGGCGGAGCAACCTGTCACTCACATGAGATCAACCAATAGCAAACCAGAACCATCTAATCAATTCCCCACGGACTAAAACAAGCCCCGCCCTACATTTGTTCTAGTTCAAGAAGCCGTTTCACTCGGATATACGTCACAATATGAAGGAAACTTCCTATTTCATGCCAACTTTACATTTATTGTGCTTGAAGTGGTTTTGAGGATGGCACACTTGGCACTGCTCGAGGATCTTCCTGCACATTTTCACGAGTCTTTTTTAAAGAGTGTCATAGTTTGCTGAGAATGAACAATGAAGAAACTTTATGTGGAAAGCCCTTATATGGAAATGGTTTGGGAGTGATTTATGAAAATTACTGATCTTGAAGCTCCAAATTCATTACATTATAGTCTACACTAGACTATGAGGCATTATATGTACTTCATAGTCTAATTCCTTGTAAACATGACGTTTCCAGGCAGACTGATAATGTGCCCTATACTCCCAGATGTTGCCTAAAGGCATCCAATCAGATTAGAGCTTACCAGATGCATCCTATTTTTGTGCGCAATATGCATCAAGCCGACAGCGAATGGGCGGTGGGTGGTCTAAGGCTGAGAATACTTGATGTATGAAAGAAGTGTTTTTTTAATATATAAAATGAGGTTGGCCAATCAAAACAGAGCTTATTTACATTTGGGGATCGTAAAGGTGCAGCATCAAAAACAACCAAAGGGTGGGAAACGGTCATGAAACCTATGACTTTTGTTGTTTTAAGAAACTTCCATAACATTATAAGGTTTTATAATGCTAAAAAAAAGAATTACAATATGGTCTTTTTATCAAGTTCTGCACACTTTAAAATTACTTCCTTCTTCACTACCTTTCTGTATAACAAAAAGCCTACCAGAGGGACACATCAATTCAGGGCATTAAATTAGACGCAAGGACAGTAAAATTAGTGACTTGACAAAGGGTGAAAAGTTTTGGTAGCTGAGCAGGAATATATGTGACACTGTCAAAGCATGCCTTGGTTTTTTAGTAGACCAAATATAGCAGGAAATCTGACATGTTCATATGTGAATTCAGAGCTACTGACAAGTATCATGACATCTATTTCTCTAGCTTTCCAGCGTGATTCGCAGTCATCAGCTAAGAATAACCAAATATAATCATGTAACATTGACAGCATGCTCTCTGTACTGAACGGTCAGGCACGTGCACAGGTAGGGCTCAACCTGTGCAGAGCACATGTCCTTTTTGCTCTTACACTCAAAGTGCCCTTTTTTTTGGTGGTGTTTTTTTTTTTTTTTTTTTTTTTTTATAAATCAATGCTATTGGTCACCCTTTACGTCTGTCTGTCTGTTTTAAAAATATTTAGCCAATGAAAGTTCTTAAAAAGAGCTTGTGTAAATCTTGTTCGATCCTCAAACTGTCAGTAAGCCTGATAACTCCTCTATTGTGACTGAATGAACTGAAGCTATGCAGCAGCCGCACAGCAGACAGCAACTGAACGAAGATTTGCAAGGGTAAATAAAGATCTTGTTGTTTGAATACGTACTAAACACTTTGTCTATAAAAGCTCATATTTTATTTATTTGACGTCTGACTGAGACATGTGGGACCTGAGAGAGAGGTCTAGGCTAGAATTTGCCATCTAACGTTAGTCATAGCAAATAGCCTACACTTAGCCTGTTCATACAGTAGTATTTCATCTTTTATAAAATGCGATTTTGGCCAAATGTATTTTACAACAGGAAAAACTGAGCGCCTATATAGCTACAACAAACTAACTTAGTAACCGTTGATGAAAATGTAATGTGATGCCACCGGCGCCGTTTTAATGACGGACAAAATGCACATTTGCACACATTCGCTGGTCAAAAACCCCGTAACTGTATTTGAGTTTGACTTTTGTAAAATGTTAACAATATATTCATAAGTAATACAACAACATATAATTTGTTTTTACCATCGGAAAATCATAAGCACAGGCGCGCCCCCGCGCTGTTTTGTACTGAAACTACACAAAGCGACTGAGTGATCCTCGTCACCTAGGTAATATTTCTAAGAAATTTTCTTCTTTGATTTATGATTGCTGATACACTTAATTTATTAACATTGGAAAAAACATTGGGTAAAACATGGTTTTACTACAGTAATGTTGTAACTAAAAAAAAAAACATTACAGAAGATCACTGTGAAATCTTTATATTTTATCATGCAGAATGTAATTCATGATTTAATTCATTCCAATGCTTAATTTATTTGATCCAAAATACAGCAAAAACAGTAATATTGTGAGATATTTTTACAATCTAAAATAACTTTTATATTTAAATATTTTAAAAAGTAATTTATATCTGTGATCAAAGCTGAATTTATCATCATCATTACTCCAGTTCAGTACTCTTCAGTGTCACGTGATCCTTCAGAAATGCTTTTCACTGCAACTGTACTTTTCGCACAGATTTAATTATTTATTTTCATTGCTGGCTTATTTAGGGAAAGTGTAGTGAATAAGGGACTTTCAAGAGACCAACATTCCTGGTCCTCCACAGTATCAAGTTTTTGCCAGGTAGGCGGATACATGTTGGATATGCTATAGTTGTATCATGGCTACCATTGTATGGCTATAGTTTCTTATAATCTGGAATTAAGTTGGACATAATTATTAAAATTATTTTTCAAAATAGTTTGTCAAAAATACTTGACTCATGTTTATGTGTGACATTGAGAAGAGGGGAAGGTAGAGCAATGTTAACCAAATAATACAAATTAGCTTATGAAACCAAACAGAATAGCTAAAAAATATATATTTTATTGAACTTTATGTGTGCAAAGCAGAAAAAAAAAAAAAAAAAATATATATATATATATATATATATATATATATATATATATATATATATATATATATATATATATATATATATATATATATATATATATATACTGGTTATAAAAAAAAAATTATAACTGATATAACTATTTTTTGTACTTATATGAATTTTGATTACTTGGTGGGGGGAAAAAGGGAGGGGGTGCCCTTTTTCAGTTTCAGCACATGCCCCTCAAAAGGTCTGTGCACGGCCCTGTGAACGGTCATATCTCTTCTAGTGAAAAACATGGCGTCGATTCTGCTAAGACATTTATCAGGTACCACTTTATTAAGTACACATCACCGAGTAGCACTACAGATAAATTTAACAATTAAATAATTAAACGATTCCTGTTCCGTGTCTGATTCCTCTTAATGATTCAGGTTCATTATCGGTTTCATTATTCAGCACTGATTGCGGTACATTTACAAAATGTACCACATTTAACAAAATATATTTAAAACAAGTGTCAACAAACTTTAATTTAAAGGGTTAGTTCACCCAAAAAAGTAAATTCTGTCAGTAATTACTCTCCCTCATGTCGTTCCAACCCCGTAAGACTTTCGTTCATCTTCAGAACACAAATGAAGATATTTTTGATTAAATCTGAGAGCTGGATCACTCCTCCATAGGCTTCTAAGGGATTGAATCTTGCCAGCCCCGAAAAGTTATTAAATACATCTTTAAAATAGTGCAAGTGACTACAGTGGCTAGATCTTAAGTTTATCAAGCGACGAGAATACTTTTTGAGCGCAAAAAAAACAAACAAAAATAACAACTTTATTCAAGTATTCATTTCCTTCTCTATCGGCCTGGTTGTACGTCACAACCATGACACACACACATGACCAGCGTCGGCCAATAGTGAGCCTACGTGTGACGTATAACACAGAAGCGCTGCGCTTCTTACACGTCAACTATCTCGAGGCCGACAGAGAAGGAAATTAATACTTAAATAAAGTCGCTTGAATAAAATTTTTGTTTGTTGTTTTTGCGCACAAAAAGTATTCTCGTCGCTTGATAAACTTAAGATTGAGCCACTGTAGTCACTTGGACTATTTTAAAGATTTATTTAATAACTTTTCGGGGCTGGCAAGTTTCAATCCCTTAGAAGCCTATGGAGGAGTGATCCAGCTCTCAGATTTATTCAAAAATATCTTAATTTGTGTTTCGAAGATGAACGAAAGTCTTACGGGGTTGGAACAACATGAGGGAGAGTAATTACTGACAGCATTTTAATTTTGGGGTGAACTATCCCTTTAAGGCAAAATAACTGCAAACCATGACTGGCTTTAACTATATTAAGCAACAATATTAAACAATACATTTTTTTTTAAATACTACTGATAAACAGTTTTGGGGGAGGTAACTTTTAAAAGTAATGCATTACAATATTGCATTCTCCCTAAAAAAAAGGTACTAATTGTATTGGAAAATGTGTTTAACTACACACTGTCATATAAACAACCAGTCAGTAAAAACACTGATTTAAGTCTCACAATAAGCTGTAAACTGTATGTGTGTGATTCACTAAAAAGAATCCGCTCGTAAGAGTCATTTGTTCGGGAATCAGTGCTGTAGTTTCAGTTGCAGTGTTCCTCCACATGAACTTCATCGGAATTGAACGTTATTCAGTTCTGGATAGGAACTGGCTTGCTCCCAGAAAAGGTTATGCCAAATTCTGAGCCTTTCTTAAGCATGTTCCTGTAAAACTATAGCCTCATCACAACAGACAATGTTTACTAATGCTCTTCTACAGACAGGAGTGGGACCGGCTGTGGTCTGCAGAATATCCACCTCGAGGTTTGACATGTTGCGCATTCAGAGATGCTTTTCTGCATAGCACTGTTGCGACGTGGTTATTTCAGTTACTGTCACCCTCCTGTCAGTCTGAACCAGTCTGGCCATTCTCCTCTGACCACTCTCAATAACAAGCCAGTTCTGCCCACAGAGCTGCCACTATTCTCTGTAATCACTAGAGACTGTTGTGCATGAAATCCCCTGGAGATTGGCACTTTCTGAGATACTCAAACCTCCCAGCCAAGCAATCATTCCATGGTCAAAGTCACGAAGTCACTGCAAAAAAAAAAACTGCACATCCAACCCCAATTTCTTTAGGTTTTTCAATAAAATCTGATTTTAACAAACTCAATATAAAATTGAAGTTTGAAATCCAATTAAAATCAGATATTTTTACACTGTGTCAATCCAAAAAAGCCAGGTCATATTTCAAGTTTATTTGAGATGTATTTCATTACTTGAGATGTGTCCGAATTGAAGTGACACTAATTTTGCTCTCTTTCCTCATAAAGCAAACTGTGAGCATCTTATTAATTTGCAGATGACTTTCAGGATTGCTGAATTACTTTGCGGGTGCAACAGATTATTTTTGCATTGAGACTGCCCTTTACTAAACTCTTATTCAAATCTACAAACCATTTTGATGATGAGATCTGGAAATCGTATTGCAGAAAATAAGCTGCACTCCAATAAACCATTTTAAAATGTCATGGCTTTAAAGTTATCTCCTGTCGTTTCATGTGTGATCGTGATGGAATTCTGACTCTTCGAGAGATGTGCACATCCTCAGAGAATCGATCCAGGCCTATATTCAAAGAAAGACAGTAATGGATTTCAAAACTACCTGAAGAACAGAGGTTGTGTCACAAATTTAGAAGTTAAAGTTAAAGGGGAATTCATTTTTCCAATGTCATCTTTGGTAGAGCTCCTTTTGCACTCCACATCTGAATATTGTCATTCCCTCACAAACTACATCTCCCATAATTCTCTGCCTGGACTTATCAGCGCTCATTGTTTTCACCTGTGTCTCATTACCTTGTTTAACTCGCACTATAATAGCCTGGTTTTCACATTAATTCCCTGCAAAATCTTGTTTAGAGTTACACTGCAATTTCGAGCATTCTCCCTGGTTTCATGTCTCTTGGTTTTGGATTTCTTGCCTGTTCTGTGGATTACTCTTTTAGATTACCCTGTTCAATAAATACTGCATTTGGATCCACAACCTTTGTGTCTCAGAGCGTAACAGATATGAGCACAAATGTCCATGAAAGCGAGAGCAAATCACCTTTTGAAAGTAACTTGGCTCTTCAAATAACGATTGAATCAATTACATTGTTGCACCAATAGGTGGCGACAAGTGACTCAAACAAGTATGTCATTGAATCATTCCTTCAAGAGATTCGTTTAAAAATGCTGATTCATCCAGTAATGAAACAAGTGACGTATTTGTGAGTCATTGAATCATTAATTAAAACAATATTTTTTTTAAATAATTCAATTAATTAAACATTTTAAATAGACTAAATCAATTAACATTTTGTCAGAACCTCTAGTAAATCAGGCCTACGTTTTATTTTGTTTAGACGCTCTTGTCTTTTCAAAATCGTGGGAGAATCGTGATTTCTATTCGAAACAAACAAACACAAATTGTGATTCTCAATTTATCCAGAATCGTACAGCTCCAGCACAGAATGATATCTTGTTTTACAGTTAAACAATAAAACGTATGTGGCTCATTTCTAACGTTGGGATCTGTCGACTGGAAGGTTCTACACAATCAAGAACACCACAAAGTGTGACGTCATCAATAGCTAAAAGTTTAGTAATTATTTTCAGTTCTCTTGGTTATTTTGGGTTGCCACAAAAAAAAGATGCATTTGGTCGTGGTTCGTTTAGTATTTACAACTGTCATTTTTATGATGTATATTTGGGGATACAACTTGCCGAACCTCCAAAACAATGCTGTGTTCTGGGCTAAATTTGCTCATTGTAATCCGTAGATACATATTATGTTATTTTAAGCAGCTGAGAACTTAAAAACAGTTTTTAGAGCTGGGCGATTTTTTTCCCTACAATAAAAAAAACTTGATTTACGATTCGATTCAATTTCCCAGGACTGCTATATTTCCGATCCCTGTATCGAACTGTAATGGGCAACAGCTCTTATGACGATGCTTGACCATTCTGACATTCTGTCACTAACGTCTAACGTCTTGTTTTTGGTTCGTTTACATGTCTTTGGTCCATGTTGCGTTCATATTTCAGTCATTTCGCAGCAGAGTTTGTTTGGAAGTGGAGCGAGACTCATCTTTTCAGTGTATCAGTCCTCTTGTTTGGTGCACCAGGGTTCAGATTGCAGAAAAGTTAAGGAACTGTTTGAAACTTGCTAACTGCTAAAAAATAAACTTCTGTGGATCTTATCAGGCGTTTTGGAAGAGCACAACTGCGATGTCATAAACGCCCAGAAGTTAAGAAAACAAGCTACTTCTGCAGCATAGTTTCCATAAATGCTCTTATTTCAGTGTGAGGGAACTTTTAGAAACTTCTAAGTTTTTATAGTACATGTATAGAGCATCAAACTCAATAAGGTCAAGGGAAATTTGGTTCCTCATGATAATCCTCCTCTAAAACCAGTTTCAGTCACCCTTCTTTCATGGTTAGTGACAGATCATTGCAGTTCCCACGCTGATAGAGACACAAAAGACAGCAAAAGGTCCCAGCATGCTGCTGTCTTTGAGCCCTGCCCGCTCCCCATGCCCTGTCAAAAACAAAAAAAATAGAGTTTGAACACTTGCTTTCTGTTAGCAACAGAAACAGCCCAATCTAAATGGAAACTGGCCTTGCCTAGCAGGGTTCCTCCTCTTCTCTCAGGCTTGAGGGTTTGCCAAGAGCTGGAATCGAAAAATGTAGTCAAATTCCAGCTTTCTGAGGATGAGCTGTCTGTTGGGCGTCTTTATTCTGGTATGGTAGGCAGTGTAGCCAGAGTTCACAGAGTTGCGGTCATGACTTGAGGTAAGATCAAAAGAAAACGGCGGGGATTCAATATCAATGGGACGTCAGAAAAAAAATTAAAGCCAAGTGTGAAAAATAGGCTTCAGGAGTCTGGCCTTATTACTTGCAAATAAATTATTGAGATTGTGTGGGAATTTTAAACTAGTTAAAGCTGTGGAAGATCCGAAGACTGTCCAGAGGTCTACAGATGTCAAGTGCACGTGGACAAGCAAGACGAAGGTCAAACTGGTGTCCAGGCATAAGGTCACAATCATAAAGAGAGAGTGGCATACATCCATTTATTAATAAGCACTGCACAGCCTCAGATGCCTTCACTGACAAAGACCCTAAAAGCTGCCAATAGCTGCTGCTACAATAAGCACTTCTGGAAGAATTACTCAAGTCATTGCCGTTATGCAGTCCAATTTGAACTTCGAATTACCATCACAAATATATGTATTTTTAAGAAATATTTATATTAAATATACTAGACTTTCTGAAATATGCTCAAACATTTATACTTAATCATAACTTGATCAGTTAAACAACTGCAAGAACAGAGGAAATAAAGAGCTAATCAGTGCGTTATTGACATTGGCTTACATGAGAATGTCAACTATTTGTATGTTTTTAACCATCTGTTGAAGTTTTCATATTAGAATAAGTTTTATTTATATAGCGCCTTTCCTTAGCTCAAGGTCGCTTTACATTGCAATTTACGGTACATTTATTCACTTACACACACATTACAGTCACATAGGACACATACAGTCACATTAAACGAAATACATGTTAAAAAGATATGTTTTTAACTGAGTTTTGAATGTACCCACAGATGAGATAGTTCGCAGTGTAAGGGGGAGTGAATTCCATAATTTTGGAGCATTGACACTAAATGAACTTCCACTACTGTAGACAACCGGAAACGAGGGATGGACAATAAACCAAGTTCAGCTGATCTAAGGGACCGGACAGGGCGGTAGGTGTAAAGTAGATCAGACAAATATGGGGGTGCAAGACCGTTTAATGCCTTAAACGTTAGAAGCAAAACCTTAAAGTGGATACGTGATGCCACGGGTAGCCAGGTCATGAAGCAGAGGAGTAATGTGAGCAGAACGCCTGGAGGAGGAAGTTTGAACATACTGTAATTTAGCAATACGTTTTTTAAAAATAAAGCATTGCAATAATCTAGCCGTGATGTGATTAGTGCATGAATTAAGGTTTCAGCGTCAGCTAAATTGAGAGAAGATCGTAGACGAGCAGTATTGCGAAGATGGAAGAAAGAGTTTTTGACAAGAGAAGAAATATGAGAGCCAAAAGATAGAGTTGAGTCGAATAAGACATCAAGATTGCGAATCAATGACGAAGGCTTAACAAGGAATCCAGCAATATAAAATGAATGGTCCATCCTTTTGACTGAGGCAGCAGAGCCGATCACTAATATCTCGTTTTTTTTATCATTTAATTTGAGGAAATTCATGTCCCTAATACATGCAGTGAGTGAGTCATGCAGGGATGGCCTATCAGAGCTGGTCGTAAGGTCAATTTGAATGTCATTAGCATAGCTATGGAATTGAAGTCCATGCCTGCGTATGATATTACCAAGTGGATGTATGTAGATGATGAACAATAGTGGACCGAGAACTGAACCCTGAGGAACACCCTGTGTAAGTGAAGCAGTGGCAGAACTATGACCTTGTATGCTGATATAATACTTTCTGTCGCTGATATAGGAAATGAGCCAGGAAAGAGCAGAACCAGTGATGCCGATATCAGAAAGCCGAGAAATAAGTAATTCATGGCAGACTGTGTCAAAAGCAGCGCTTAGATCGAGGAGCATCAAGATGTTTATCAACCCTGAATGTCGTTATCCACACGCAAAAGAGCAGTTTCAGTGCTCAGTAACTCATATCCTCAATTAATTATAGCATTGTGATAAAAGAAAAAAAAGCTTTTAATTTTAAAATTGTGAGATTAATAGGCATTGAACTAATAATATTTTATTAGTATTTATATAATAGTATTTACTGTATATTACATTGAATTTACTCTTATCTTTATATTTTCAGTTTTCTTTTTTTTTGTATAGATTATAGCACTTTTTTAGGCGTTTTTATCATTGTTAATATCTGTTTATTTTTAAGGTAACTTTTAAGCTACATTTTTTAGTCATTTTATTAAACTTATTTTATTTGAGCCATTTTATTATTTCTATTTATTTCCATCTAATACATATACTTTATTTTATTACAGCTTTATTTCAATAAAAAAAAATATATATATATATATATATATATATATATATATATATATTTTTTTTTTTTTTTTTTCAGTTAGGATTGACCCAGTAATACTCAAGACCTTTGCTTTAGGCATTTGCAAGAAAATAAAATCCATGAGCACATCATATGCTAACTTCAGATTCTAAATACCAAGTTAAAAACAAAACGTGCTTGCTTTACGTGCCAATAGACAAAAGTCGAAGACCAGAAAGTCTGGAAAAATCCCCCTCACACTCTCATCAGAGTAATGTGAGAATCGAATGTAATTTGCCTTGTTTTGTAAGAATGAGACTATCATCACAGACAGATTGTTGTTAGCCTCCGATATACAGCTTATGAAGCTTATGACACCCAGAAGTATAAATCACCCAGACACATAATTGTCAGACATTATTCTTTTTACTATAATTGGAATTCTCATTAGGTTCTATTCACAATGCCTGAATCATATTTACATTTGGCAAAAGTTCTAATTTCAGAATGACACATACGGCGTGAACAGAAGTGGCAGCGAGCATTAGCGATTCACAGGACACCGGGCTAAAGCACATGGTGAATGTTGCCTCCAGCTGGCCAGCACATTTTCCCTGACCCCCCGCCGCCGAGACATGAGAGAGTAAATGGAGGCCCTGTCATCCGGAGCTGTTTCGGGATAATAGGAAATCCCAGGTCGGGGTGGGAAGCCCTGTGGCGCGAACGAGACGAGCCATCGCCATTTCCTCCGATGCGCTCGTGACAACAAAAGATTCCTCACCTAGAATAGGCAGCGAACACAACCCGAATGGAATATATCCAGCATATTAGAATACAATGGAACAGCATTTAAAGATAAGAATGGAACAAAATGAACCGTTGGAGGTCCTGAATTCAGCCGCTCCGGACACATTCATTTGGGATTGGCTTGTTGAAATGTAATCAGAATATGGAGTACTATGGGTTTTTGGAAATGCACCGTGGTAATGCCATCTTGTTCACTGAAGAAGCTCGGGATATCCTCTAAATATACACTGCCACTTTGAAAGAAGTCTTATGTTTGCAACAGTTATGTTTTTTTTATTATCATGGTGTTTTGGATTCCCTGCCCTGTCAATCATCTTGTCACCGTTAAAATCCTCCACACAATTTAATTTAATTTCCTAGCGTTTCGGAGAGTAATATTTCAGCACATTAATCTGCCAGTCGTTGGTCTCTAATGTAGATTCTCTCCTCGTGTGTTTGCATAATGATGCGTTTAAAAGACCAAACATATCTTTACAAAAGTTCACAATGCAGTTGTATAAAAAATATGTGGACAACATTGAATAAATGTGTTTTCGTCAGGTTAGATACTGATTATTATTCACTCAAACCCCTTTATCTAAACCGCCGAACTCGCACATCCTCCATATTTGTAGTTTTTAACACTTTTTGTGTGTGTTTGTAGTTCTAAACGAAACCTCGTCCAAAACGCAATTTGTTGTGAGTAATATTAGCCATTAGAGTGCGCACGGATCTGCGTTTCAGATTCTAACCGGAAAAAGTAGACCATACGGGTATCTTATTAATACTCATTTCATAATACTACGATTTGGGACACACTCATTCTAATTTTGAATACTGGATAGTATGTGTGAATTGGGACGCAGTGTTTTTGTTCGTTGTGCACTTCACTACAACCAACCATGACAACGTTCATCAAGTCTACATTCATTTAATCAAAAGTACATTAAAACTGTAATATTATGAAATATTTTTACAATTTAACAAAATTAAAAATGCATTCCTGTGATCAAAGCTGAATTTTCAGCATCATTACTCCAGCCTTCAGTGTCACATGATCCTTCAGAAATCATTCTGATATGATGAACTGATGATCAATAACATTTCTGATTATTAATAATGTTGAAAAAAGTGTAATATTTTTTGTGCAAACCATGATACATTTTCTCCCTCGGGATTCTTTGATTAACAGTGAGTTCAAACCAACGGCATTTATTTGAAATCAAAAAACGTTGTGACATTATAAATGTATTTACTGTTACTTGATCAAATAAAGAGTTATTGCTGAATGAATACTCACTGACCTAAAGCTTTTGAATAAATAGTGTATGGTAGTATTTTTATGTGATCTGGAATTTTTGGCCATTGTTACAGTATTCTCACAAAACGTTTTACAGTCATGAACATTTAATTGTAATTAAAATAATGTTACAAAGCAAAAAGGTCCTAAAATAGGCCTGGTTTGCTTTATGCAAAATATTATTTCTTATTTTTATTTTATAATTTTTTTTAGATTTGATGGTTGAATGTGAGCTGGACATGTTTTTGTGAGGTTCACATATTAAACTGCTTCACAATGGGTGCTATTATAATTCATCACAGTCCTCACGATCTTCAGGGCCTGAGCCGAGGGAATATAAAGAAGAGTCTCCAGCATTTACAGAAGAAAGAAAGGAGAAAGCAGTCCGGAATAAGGAGAAAGCAGGAAGCTCGAGTGATGGAGTGAGCACTGGGAAATATATCTGACAGAATACATTACTGGCCACTTACTAGAGATTCTGAACGCCGTAGGAGGCAAACATAACCTTATAAATAAGGTATTTACATTCATACATACATAACCTCAAAAACATGTCTTGAATTTCAGAATTAATTGTTAAAATAGACCGAATTAAAAGGTCAAAAAAATTATTCATTAAAATAATTAGAGTGGAGTATAAAATTAACAGTCCTGGACTATATAATGTTTACTAAATTATTTTTTGCAAACACAAATCAATCAATCAATCATTAAACAATATTAATTTTGTTAAAATATATTTACATTTAGATGAATGCATTTGGCCGGCACTTTTATCCAAAGTGGTAGACATCTACATCTGTTCAAAAGTTTGGGGTCGGTAAGATTTTTAATGTTCTTAAAATAAATCTCTTCTGCTCACCAAAGGCTGCATTTATTTGATTAAAAATACAAAACAAACCCAGTAATATTGTGAAATATTATTTAAATGTACAACAGCTGTTTTCTATGTGAATATATAGTAAAGTGTAATTTATTCCTGTGATCAAAGCTGTATTTTCAGCATCATTACTCCAGTCTTCAGTGTCACATGATCCTTCAGAAATCACTATAATATGAGTATTTGATGCTCAAGAAACATTTATGATTATTATCACAGTTGAAAACAGTTTTGCTGCTTCATATTTCTGTGCAAACCGTGTTTCATTTTTTCAGAATTCAAAAAGAGAAAAGCATTTAATTAAAAAAAGAAATATTTTGCATTTTTATAAATGTATTTACTGTCACTTTTGATCAATTTAATGCGTCCTTTCTGAAGAAAAGTATTAATTGCTTTAAAAAAAAATAGTATTGACCCCAAACTTTTGAACGGTAGTGTATATGTTTTAAATGTATTTGTTTGTTTTTCCGTCTCTGAGAATTGAACCCATGACCTTGGTTTTGCTAACGCCATGCTCATACTCTACAAAGTGAAGTTATTTTTAGCTAAATAAATTAAAGTGGATAATAATAAAAAAATATTAAAATATTTTTATTAAATAAAAAAAAAATACATTCAATTATTGTGAATACATTTTTATTTAAATAATAATATATAATAAATAAATTATACATACATTATAATTCATTAATTATAGTTAAAATAATTAAAGTGGAATATAATATAAAAAACGATCCTGAACTACATTTAGCTAAATTTACATGAATTAATTATTCTGTTAACATACATTACATTTGTTCATTTTAATGGTATTTCTTGCCAAAGTGAATTTGTTTACAAAAATGATTTTACATAAATAATCAATGAATAATTTTGGTCAAATACATATATTTATTAACTTTAATCATTATGTAAAGCGGAATAGCTCACAATGCATTCACAAGTATTTAAACAATGTGATGAACAAAACTGTTTTAGCATGCTACAAATAACACACCGCAGTAAATCATATTCTCCACCCGCTACTCTCGCCGTAAACGCATTCATCATCTTTCCTCGCTCTTTTTCTTGATTACCTATGATTCGGAGTTATGTCTGCCTCATTATGCTAATGAAAGCTTTTTCTGGTTGCGCTCCATGCTTGGCTAGCAGAACGCGCTGAAGTGCGAGAGCAGGAATCGGGCTCTTCCCTGCTGATTCGGCATGCCATCAGCATCCTGTCCCGCACAATATAATGATCAGCGCCCAGGTGACACACAGACACAAC
The DNA here is from genome assembly GCA_036326025.1 of Chrosomus eos. Taxonomy (NCBI): domain Eukaryota; kingdom Metazoa; phylum Chordata; class Actinopteri; order Cypriniformes; family Leuciscidae; genus Chrosomus; species Chrosomus eos. The sequence goes on from CM070841.1 coordinate 5,173,603, forward strand.
CAGCATACCACAGATCCAGCCGCGTATGCTAATGTTTCAACGCCCACTCGTCAAGCACGCCAGTGAGGGAGGCGGCATGGACGTTTACAAGGGGGTGTTGCAAACAAGAGAGAACGCAAACAAGAAAGGACAAGTTGCTATGTAGACAGTGATGGACAGGCCTAGACACAATCTGTGGACCTTTTCCACACTCTTCAATGTAGAAATCAGAGGAATTTCAACGGAAATGATTTAAACATGGTAAAAAGTGTCAAACGAAGCTGAGAATACTACATTACACGAGCTAAAAGCATGACCAAATTAGAAAAAAATATACTATAGAAAGAGGACATTTAATTTGTTTGGGTATGAATTTATTTAATTCATACATACAAGCACTTTTTAATTTTAGAAAAGTCAGGGTGAATCCTTATTAAAGGGTTCGTTCACCCCCCAAAAAAAATATTATTAATTTACTCACCCTAACACTATCCCAGGTGTATATGACTTTCTTCTTTAACACAATCTGAGTTATATTAAAAAATATCCTGGCTCTTCCCAGCTTTATAATGGGAGTGAATAGTAACTGAGATTTTGAAGGCCAAAAAAGCGCATCCATCATAAAAGTGCTCGATACGGCTCCCGGGGGTTAATAAAGGCCTTATGAAGCGAAGCTAGGCATTTTTGTAAGAAAAACATCCATATTTCTAACACGAGCGGAAGAATAAACTCTGTGATTCGTGATTTCAATCATCATACAGTAAAATCAACAAATCTTTTTCTTGGATTTAGGCAATTAATGTGGGTCATAGGCCTACTTTTCAGGTTGGAAAACCCATAAATCCATATAAACATAAAATAAAAAAAAAATCACATCCCTGAATATATTAGATTTTTTTGTCTTGCATTTATTTAAAGGATAATTCCGGTATTTAGCACTTTGAGTCTATTTTCTAGTGTGTTTTGGATGAACTAGAGTGGCGGACACAGAAATGTTGACGATGGGTCCTGTCTCGACTTTTTGACTCTTTTAGAATCGCCTCTGATCGCTTCAGAGTGGCTGTCTATGGGCATGCACAAACATGGCTTAAAACAACCCTTAACATTCGTTTTCAAAACTGTGCAACTCACCGAGTGGTTAATGGTGTTGTTGATGATCCAAAACAAGTAGCGTAGCGAAATACAGTTTCTGTCGTGTTTTATTTGCCCTTTTGTATCGAGCGGAAGTTTATACGCGGTTGTGAGGTATCTGAAAAAAAATTTCCACTATAGCAAATAACACGGATTGAAATCATACATTGCGCTGATATATTTGTTTTTAATCATCAGCGAACACCATTAACCACTCGGTGAGTGCACAGTTTTGAAAACGAATGTTAAGGGTTGTTTTAAGCACATGTTTGTGCATGCCCATAGACAGCCACTCTGAAGCGCTCAGAGGCGATTCTAAAAGAGTCAAAAAGTCGAGACAGGACCCATCGTCAACATTTCTGTCTCCACCACTCTAGTTCATCCAAAACACACTAGAAAATAGACTCAAAGTGCTAAATACCGGAATTATCCTTTAAGTTGTGGTAACAGGTCCCCTGAATTTCTTTTCAGAGCGTCTTCATATTGACCTATACAGTTCAGTGGAGTATCACAAACTAATAATGTGACTCAAACAGATCCATATGGGCACCATGTGCAATTCTCAAAGTCTACCAGCTGAAAAGTCCCGGAAACCCCTTTAAAACCATCAAACTCCACCATTCTGACCAGCTTGGTTGGTCAGCCAAGAACAGCAAACCACCTTAGACAGGTTTATGCTGGGGTTTTTGTTGTTTTTTTCCTCAGTCAAAAGCACTCTCACGTACTGGTTGTGAGAGCCTTTATCTATAGGGAGTTTTTGTATTATGCTGAGAGACTGCTGAACGCTATGAACTGTGTCTTATGTGGGTGTATTACCTGTGCTTGCGCCTCCATCCGAGCGTACTGCACCAGCATCGGCTCTCCGTGCTTCTGCATGAAGTCTCTCTGACAGCGCTCCGCCAGCGCCGGCTCATTGGGGAGGAAATTACTGGCCCAAACCTGGAGATAGACACAGGAATAGCATGAAGACGTGAACCTGCGTGGGAAGTCTCGCTAATCAGACTCTGTAGCCACAGATAAAACCTTCAGAAAAGCTGTCAGACACACACACAAAAACATTTCGCCCCCCCGTAGTAAAATAATGCTCTCTTCCGCCTATAAAAATAACTAGAACCGCAGGCTTGTATTTAACGCTGTATTTTGCTAATTAATAGCGAAGTGTGTGGCCAGCGAAGCACAGAGTGCATGGAAACCGATCCAATTATACTTCGCAACTAGTGGAGTTGGTACTTGGCGATAACATTTCTCTCATCTTTAGCCTTGTAGGGATGATTTAGGGATGGCAATTGGAGAAGACACTTTAAAACATTCATCTTTCCAGGCGCCAAAGACTGTTGGTGCTGCCCAGAGAGAGTTCTGACAACACATCCAATACATCTTCAACAAAAAAAGGGTGGTAGGAGAGTTTCTGTTTTTCCGATTCGTTTTCCTCACCAGAGCTCCCACAAGAGCTCTTCATTCACGTATCTTCCTGAGGAAAGAAAACTCTGCCATTATTCACTCCTGAGACAAATGTGATTTTCTGCATAGTGATTTAGAGTTTTTGGGAACTCAATTTCAGCTGTTTAATCTAGTGCCATGCATGCCCTCGGAAGACTCTCTCAAGTACCATGAATTTAGCACTGAATTGTTTGCAGTTCATAGTACATTAAAATAAGTCCTCCGTAATCACAAAAAAAAAAAAATCACCCTCCAGCCATACAAATAACTAGAACCGCAAAGCAGGCCTGTATTTAACATGCCAGAGACACAGGACCAGATCTTACTTTGCAACTAGGAGTTTGTACTTGGTGATAACATTTCTCCCATGTTTAGCCTTGTAGAGATCTATGACATCCAAATATCTGTGGATGTGTGTATCTGTGCGCACTTAAAAAGCTAAGCCTAAACAGAAGCTTGTAAAGGTTATCTTATAAGTTTTTAAGTTTGAATATGTAGACTGCGGAGAAATAACCAGATGAAACCCCCTGCCATTTGGGGAGGGTATGGTAAAGAAGGTAATTGAGAGCATATTGATGTATTGCACTGGTAACACCTCTCAAGTCTAGTTCAAATAAGTGGCAAAACACAAGGAAAGTAGGGTACAATGGGGCTAAAGGCGCTTTTGATTTTATTTTTTCTCTAAACCACTAAATGGAACAAAAACTTGCCGGAGCACTTTCCGAAACATCCGTTTTTCATGATGCACTTGGAAATTTGTCTGATTCTTGACGAGATCGCGGGAAGCAGCGCAAAGTTGATTCTGTGCTAATTTGATCTTATATTTGATGGGTTTTTTTTTATTGTTGTAGATTTAAGATACAAATGAGAATCGCTAAAATGATTGAATATATTTTAAAACAAAGGTCTCCATAATGATTTTCAGTTTTGTTCAAGATAATAAAAGCAACAGTTTTCCAATAACGGAAGAATATGTAAAAGTTTGGTATTTGGGGTAACAGGCGCCCCTGCTGTCGGGGCAAAAGGCACAATAGTTAACATAACAATAAACAGCCGGATGACTTTTCCATTTGTTGACATGGCATGGTTAGAATCAGTTGGTTAAAAGGGTACACGATATGCCTAAAACGGAGAAGTTTTTCCTTAGAGTTTTCCACGTACAGACGACACCATTGTCAAAACAATCCACATCCACATGGATCCACAAAAACGACTAAAACGCTGTATTCTGCTGCCAGAACATTATATGGCTATGAAACACTATAGACTGAACACGTAATGCGCATGTGCATGATGTCATCATCTTCAGAGATTCACGTTTCCGAAAAGCTTGCACTATGAAACCCGTTTTCAAAAATTGTTGTCATGTAAACGAACAGCCAAAATGCATAAAAAGTTTAACTACATTAATTTATTTATATGTAATTTAACTTTATTTGCCAAAATTATTTTTGTATTTAACATTAGCATTAACATTAATAAATGCGTTTAAAGTATTGTTTGTTGTCATTTCCTAAATTGTAATGTAACCTTATTTTAATGAAAAATACTGTATAACAGGATCAAGGTTTTGTAAGTTGCTCAAGTTCTTTGGCAGTATCCATCCCAGATTTAATTCGTTGCAGCAATATGGCAATTATCTTCTAAAAGAGACAGAAAGAGAAAAGACACTTGAGCTTGTGAAATGTCAAGGTCACGGTCTCGTACTGGCTTTGCATGTTTAATCCAAACCTCCACTAGAAACATAATTTCCTTCAGCTGCAGTACACCTGCCAACCCCAGCGTTACGGGATCTCTCATCCGAGACCCAACTTTGACCCAATAAAAACTTCATTACATCTGATTGCTGTGGTTACACTTAAACTTTTAGAAATGCTTCCAACAGCATTCAGAGGTCTAATAAAAAGTCTCTTTTCAACAGCAACGGGTAAAGTTGTGCAATAGATGTGTCTATTAACGTTCAAAAACGCTACGAGCGTTTCATCATTGCAAACTCACCAACTGTTGTCAAGGATTTCTCAACATCGTAAACAAAACAGGATGAAACAGTCGGAAAGACCTTATTTTTTTCCTACAATGACTCATGGAGCTACATGGAAATGAGGCTGTTATGATATGTGGCCTACAAATGCCAGAATGAATTTGAACATTTTGAGATATCCCCTGCATGCGCGGCCATTGATGTGACAAGTTTAAAGCTCACAGTCAATCAATGAGAAGCTAATTCTAATTCTTGTGTACGTATCCATAATCCATCATAATCCACGAGGGAGCAGTTGTTATAATCAAGAGACAAATTTCTGTTTGCCTGCTGCCAAAAATAATTTAAAAAAGCAACTGTGAAAAGGAGCTCTCTTGCTAAATGATAAATTAGGCTCTCTGTAAGAACCGGGAACTGAGTCTCCTGGGTTACTGATTGCAAATATAGAAGTATTTCCACAGTGTTTTTTTAAAGCACGCTCTTCTGACGAATCTAATATGTACCTCTGAGAGATTGTTTGACCTCAGTTTTCTGGCGAATCATTGATTGGGGTCTTGAAGTCAAGCTCCACCGCTCTAAATGCACACGTGAGACTGCTCTGACCTCTCGGCTTAAACAAGGTTTTGACTGAAGACTCGCATCAAAAGACACGAATGGCTGAATACAACTCATTCCTGTTCTTCTGTAACACTATTAAAACTGGCCCACAACTACTGACAACTTTTCTTGATGGATGCGTTTTTATTTTATAAAGTAAAATTACCATGTAATAATTCTTGTGGATTTTGGGGATACAAATTATGATTATGATTTACAAAAAAAAAAGGAAAAAAGAAAGAAAAGAAATCCATGTTTTTTAAACTTGTTTTGTAGGGCTGCACAATTTGACCAAACATTTGTGAATATATATTAGTTTGGCTATAATAATAATATACATTTTATTATAGTATTATTATGAAATAAGAAATAAAAATAATAAATAAAAATAAATAAGACTAAGAGCGGTTCATAATCCCTTTATGCTAGAATTAAAAACGAGGACCGTGACCACGCCCGGCATGGCGCAGCCGGGGCCCTACCCTGGAGCCAGGCCCGGGGTTAGGGCTCGTATGCAAGGCCTGGTGGCCGGGCCTCCCCCCATGAGGCCCAGCCAGGCTAAGCTCAAATGAGCGACGTGCTGTGGAGGGACTGTAAGGGGCCGGTGCGAAGGAGGGGGCCTCGACAACCGATCCCTGGACACTGAAACTAGGTTTAGGGACATGGAACGTCACCTCGCTGGCGAGGAAAAAGCCTGAGATTGTGTTTGAGTTTGAGAGGTACCGAATAGAGATAGTCGGGATCACCTTCACGCACGCCTTGGGCTCTGGAACCACACTCCTTGAGAGAGGATGGACTCTTTACCACTCTGGAGTTGCCCATGGTGAGAGGCGGCGGGCTGGTGTGGGTTTGCTTATTGCCCCCCAGCTCAGCCGCCATGTGTTGGAGTTTACCCCTGTGAACAAGAGGGTCACTTACCTGTGCCTTCAGGTCGGGGATAGGTCTCTCACTGCCGTTTGTGCCTACGGGCCGAATCTCCGTCATTCTACTGGGGGACTTCAACGCCCACGTGGGCAGCGACAGTGACACCTGGAGGGGGGTGATTGGGAGGAACAGTCCCCCTAATCTGAACCTGAGCGGTGTTCTGTTATTGGACTTCTGTGCTAGTTTCAGCTGGTCCATAACAAACACCATGTTCAAGCATAAGGGTGTCCATCAGTGCACGTGGCACCAGGACACCCTAGGCGGAGGTCGATGATCGACTTTGTGGTTGTTTCATCTGACCTCCGGCCATATGTCTTGGACACTCGGGTGAAGAGAGGGGCGGAGCAGTCAACTGATCACCACTGGTGGCGAGTTGGATCCGATGGCGGGGGAGGAAGCTGGACAGACTCGGCAGACCCAAACGTACTGTGAGGGTCTGTTGGAAACATTTGGCTGAGTCTCCTGTCAGAGAGATCTTTAACTCCCACCTTCGGCGGAGCTTCAACCGGATCCCGAGGGATCTGGAGATATTGAGTCAGAGTGGACCATGTTCTCCACCGCCATTGTTGATGCGGCCACTCAGAGCTGTGGCCGTAAGGTATCCAGAGCCCGTCGAGGCGGCAATCCCCGAACCTGAAGGAGGAGACCTATCGGGCATGGCTGGCTTGTGGGACTCCTGAGGCAGCTGACGGGTACCGGCAGGCCAAGCGGACTGTTGTGGAGGCAAAAAAACGGGCCTGGGAGGAGTTCGGTGAGGCCATGGAGACATGGACTACCGGCTGGCCTCGAAGAGATTCGGCAAACCGTCCGGCGCCTCAGGAGATGGAAGCAGTGTCCTACCAACACTTACAGTGGAGGTGGGACAGCTGTTGACCTCAACTGGGGATTTCGTCGGACGGTGGAAGGAAAACTTCAAGGATGTCCTCAATCCCACGACACGTCTTCCATTGAGGAAGCAGAGGCTGAGGGCTCGGAGGTGGACTCGTCCATCACACAAGCTGAAGTCACTGAAGAAAAAAATCCTTGTGATTTCTCTTTAAAGGTCATGTTAAAGTCATAAAACACTGTCAGTAATCCATTGTGTCCATTAATCCAGAGTGAAATAATCAATAAGATAAAACATGTATCACTAAAAGTGGCCAACAGAATTGAGGGTGAATAGTGAATTGGATCCTGAGGTTTAATTTTAAACTATTTACATATTTGTGTTATTTTAATATATAACCTTCAATAATAATTTTATTTAAATAATTAAAATGAATAATATATAATAATTATATTTAATAATAATATTTTATTATTTAGAATAACATATATCCACGAGTCACTAAGAGCAGTAATGTGCACAAAGAAAGTGAATAGGGTCAATACTTAATTTCACCTGGATTTTAAATATCAGTAAAATCAAATAATGACCAGAGAAATCAGTTATGCTATAAAGTTTCAAAAGAGTTAAAACAAACACTTGGGGCCAATTGTGTTGAAATCATCAGAAGAAAGAATGAAAATGACTTGCATCACCTACACCCAACATCGCTGCTTTATTTAGGGATGTAGATGATGTGTTTTCCCCCTGCAGTTCACTTTTATAACATAGCTGAGAGAAAAAAATCAAGGTTATTCTTTCTAAGGCTTCAGCAACGAGACCCAACAAACATCTGGAACCGAGCAGCACTTTGTTTGTCCGTGTTTATTCTGCTTTTCGAGACAGTGGGCCAGAATGTCTGAGCTTGCTTGGATTTCCGAAAATGATGGATTTTGAAAAGAAAATGAATCATTACTCGTGGGTCACATCTCCGATCACCTCATCATATTTAGGGTGATTTCTGCAGGGGCGCTCAGAAGTGGCCAGTGCCTGCATTAAAAGCAGATGAATAGCGGAGGCTTAAAGAAGACTGAAGGATTCAGTGTTTACAGAATATGAATCGCTGTTGGACGGCTTTCAGAGATGTTTTTTCCAAGTCGTGTTTCCCTGATATTGTGGGAAACTGTGGAGCAGAAGCACACCTGCTGTTCACCAATAATTAGGCAATTAAGATTTGCTTAGTGCAAAACTGTGTAACATCAAGCCTCATTTATGAAACATAAGCAGAGCAAATGTCTGTGTAAATTGTTCGTAAAAATATGCTTATGTAAATCAGCGCCGCCACTACTGAATCTACAGCGCAAAACATTTACAGATTTATGAGACAGATCTTCTTAGTGTATCATAATGATACAACAAACACATCTAATTCCAAATGAGCCTTATGAATATGAGTCCTCATTTAAGGGAATATCGACCCGATAGTGTCACTCATAGTTACCACAGGCAGAAAACAAAAGAACAGAAAGTGTCATCAGCAAAACTAAAAAATTATTGATTTTGAAGATGTTGAAAAATATAGCTTTCAGAATATGGTTAAGATTGTGAATATGGGCCACATGCTGAATGTACTGGGAAATGAGCTCTGATTAGGACAGCTCAAAATATGCTTTATTTAATTCTTTTTGTCATTGGCGTTTAAATATCAGGAGAGTTTTATACTTTTACGGCAGTTAGAGATCCATCCGTGTTAGATATAGATTCGGGTTACTGAAGACTCGAAAATCTAATAATGATTGGAGAAACATTCAGGCATTTAAGGGTTAAAAAAGTATCTAGACAAGTTGTTAAAAGTCCATAAAAAGTCTGTGTACAAATGTTTTGCAAGAACTCTCTTTAATGTATTTATTATTAAAATTACTAAAAACTTAGACATTTGGAAATGGAATTGTTTTTGTTTTTTGCAAAATCCTTAATTGACCTATACATAATGTTATTTCTACACTTATTTATATTTTTAATTAATATTTTAATAAAAAGGTTAAAATTGCTTTATTTTTATATCAGTTTTCATTTTGATATAGTTTAAGCTTTAGTTATGTGGTTTTGAATTTTTCTTTTTTTTATAAGCTACTGTGTAGCTTTAATTTTTTTCAGCTTTACTTTTTTATTTTCAGTTTTAGTTTTATTAGTTGTACTACTTCCAATTGAACTTTTATTTCTATGGAAGCTTGTTTCCACCGCTGAAAATCTAAATAAAAAAGGTAATTTTGTCTTTTTATCTCGCAATTCTGATTTTTTTCCAGCAACTGCGAGTTTATTTCTCAGGATTGTGAGTTTATATCTTGCAATTCTGTCAGAATTGCAAGATATACACTGGATGTTGTGACTTTTATTTTTTCTCCAAATTTTCTTCTTGCAATTCTGAGGGAAAAAAAGTCAGAATTGCAAGATATAAACTCACAATCCTGAGAAAAAAACTCGCAGTTGCAAGAAACGTTGCAACTACATTTTATATTTTTTTATTCAATGGCAGAAACAAGCTTCCATATATTTCAGTTATACTTGCCAAGGCAACATTTATAATGTTTTTAGTTTATCCTTCCAATATTTATATATTATTGTGGGTTTTTTTTTTACAAGATTATGCTGAGAAAATAACAAATAACAGTTTAATAGAAGATATTTTATGATTGGTAGACATTCTGCTCATTTGCATAAAATTCAATTGTTCTCACATGACTAATAGTCACTCACTGCTGTCATAAAGCATCTTACTGGCCATAAACATTTGAACGGTAGCATACACTGTATATTTAATCATAATCGATCATGCATGTCATCTGTACTTCATGGTAACGACAAACAATATTTGGAATGTGAAAATAAATTGAACCTGTTTTGTGTACACATTATAAGTGAACCTAAAAGCGAGTGACTAAACGTAAGCCATACTCTGCATTACAAATGATTGTACAGAATAGCATTCCTCTCATGTTTCATGAACAAGACCCGCTGAAGATAAAAGCCTTCTGGTCATTTTTCGGGGTTGTGAAACCCTGTCAGTGTGAGCGCACCTCAAGTGGGGGTGTTTGAGTACAGCAAGTCAACAGGTTCTCCAGCCCGAGGTGATGACTGCTTTAAAAAGCCCTCTCGGTATCATCATTTTCATAATTGCCTTCACGCCGTTCACATGAAGGCCTTTAGTTATGTGTACTTAATGACAGCGCTATTCCCTGCGAGCTCCACGCAACCTTTGAGGCTAGGAAAGTTCACAGGTAAGCACTTTGCTCAGAAAGCTATTGAAAATGAGGTGGTGCGCTTATGCATTAAACATCAAGTCCCAGCAGACACTCGAGAAAAACACTCGTTTAATCCAGTCCATTTTCCCGATAATTCCAATTAAATATCTAAAATGAAATAAAATCCTTTGCGTCATGTGAAATCATAAAGCTCATCTCTCTCTCTCTCAAGTTCAAGTTGCTTTATTGGCATGACATTTGGAATTAGTATTGCCAAAGCATTTTAAATAACTATATTTAAATAAGGAATGGAATTACACCACCAAAGTAATAAAAGAAAAAAAACAGAAGAGGACAGTCGATATAAAAAACAGCATACAATATATCTATCATAATATTAATTATAAGTAATTACAATACAATAAAAATATGTAAAGCAAACAAGTGCAAAGGATTAACGATTTCGTATGTGTGAGGTATACGCTTATGAACTTTCTATCCATCAAATAATTCTGAAAAAAAAAAACTGTTTTCAACATTGAAAATAATAATGAATGTTTTTTCAGCATAAAATCATCATATAAGAATGATTTCTGAAGGATCATGTGACACTGAAGACTGGAGTAATGATGCTGAAAATACAGCTTTCATCAGAGGAATACATTACATTTTACAATATATTCACATAGAAAAGAGTTATTTTAAATTGTCATAATTTTTCACAATATTACTGTTTTTTTTAATCAAATAAATGCAGCCTTGGTGAGCAGAAGAGACTTCTTTTAAAAACATCTTACCGATCTAAAACTTTTGACCGGTAGTGTACATATTTTCATGTCATTCTCTCCGAGTCATTTAGAGTAAAGAGTAAGACTGAAAATTTTAGTGCTGCAAATTGTGGAAAAAATATTCCCCTTGTAGTGGTATACTTGGGACAGCAAGAAGAAAGTATTTATCGTCCTCTTTTTGCTTCAAACCACAGTGTCTATAGTCTCTGTTTCTCTTGGATTTCTAGGATTTCTTCCTTTCTCTGTTTCTAAGTTATGGTCGATATTTTAAAATAATGTAATTCTTTTAATTATTTATTTGATTTATTTTAATGAGTAATTTGCCAATTTGATGGTCGTTTTTTGGGTCCGGAAAACACTGAAATTTGGTGTCAAATTTGATGTCAAATTTGTTGTTGTTTTTTCATCATAATTATACTTTAGATGTTTGTCAATCTCTTTATAAATGTCAGGGTTGTGGTTAGAGTTGAGTATATTTAGAGGATGAGACACTGTGTGAGTTTCATTGGCCAGGAGGGCTTTGTATTTATAGATTCAGTATCAGATTGACTGAGGTGATGCCAGAATTGAACAGCTCTTGTTTGTATGTCAGTATTTAAAGCCTTGTTTATACTTCCGTCTGTCTCCGCTGACAGCGCACGCTCCTCCCCAAACGGACGAGGCTTTTATACTTGACGCGCTCGCTGTTGTACTATTCTTTGAAACCACAGGGGGCGACTCGGAGTAATTGTCCTCTAAACCATCAGGAAGCAGCGGTGAGAAGAAGCTGCACACACGACGATGTTTATTTCAGTACACTTCACCAAACCCACGCCAAAGAATCATGTAAAACCAAGTAAACCTTGGGATTATTACTTGTGACATTAGAACAAAATATATGGATATGAGATATGATATATATGGATATGAGAAATCCTTTATTTTCATGAAAAAGGCTTATTTTTGCTATTACAGTCTCATTTTGTAAGCAATTGAAATTAGCATTAATAATTATTATAAGCAATTAATTTGGACAAGCACAAACTGGGTGCCTGTAAGATGGTACAGACGGACCTTCTCGGCCAGAATCGGTTCGAAGGCATGCATCTTTGGAAGTGGAGCCGCACGCAAAGTTACAAAAAAATATTGTGCATACCGCCACACAAAGGCCCTGTCCCAAATGTCACTCTAAACACCTGTAGTCTTCCTACAAGTCCGCACTTTCGTGACGTAACGCCACTTTGACTGTCGCCGGGAAGAAGTCTGCAGTGGAGCTCGCATTAGTGCGGGGTCGGAAAAAGTGCGCATCGACGACGCATATCGACCGCAAAGGGACTCATGAGCACCCTTCTTACATCTAAAATGACAAACGGGACACCCTACGGTCTCATGGACTTACCGGATACACGTACGCGGCACCCAGTTCAGCCCTACAGGCAAAATCCCTTCAAGACAAGTCATTTCACTCGGCGGCCATCTTTGAAACCCTCTAGGACATCTATTTCAGACAAGAAATTGCAGCTACTATCTTTCTGAATGGGGAAACATCAAATTCTCCTAGACTGTTGGCCAAGCTTACGATTGAATTTTGTATTTGAAATCACCAATGAAATCTGGCAACAAAGGTCTCATAAATGTTGTTTCTAAACGCTCGAATCATGACAGAAAACGACATTTTCAGGCTGGATCAAGCTAATGCGCAGTGGAAGCGCTTCTGACTGTTTCTATAGGAACCGGAGCTTCTAGCGATGACTTTACCAATCGCTGATTGGCTCTTATTTAGAAATAAGTCCCGCCATATTGAGCGTTGCACTTTCCCCATTCAAAACAATAGGAGTGTTCTATAGTCTTTGCTACAGGCGTTGTTAGAAGTGCCTTTATTTACCCTTAGAATATTTTTTTTTACAAATTCCAGCTGTGTTCTTTCTATAAAATATCGATCCCATCCAGTAGAACTGGTTTAATGATCGCGAGACCTTTTATTTTGCTTTGATGGCATAAAATGCCCTCAAGCCCTCTCATTCAAGGCCTTAACAGCGAGACTAAAGCCCTCTGATGCTGAGATCTCAATGCCCACGTAAGTGTAGCTAGTCCTGTGTTCAAACACTTCTCCATATGTGAACTATTACATGTTTCCCTGAGACTTGGCCTTCACCATGACTCTGGTTTTGTCCAGGTTTACTGTCAGTGTCCATTCCTTGCTCTCTCTCTCTCTCTCTCTCTCTCTCTCTTCTCTCTCTCTCTCTCTCTCTCTCTCTCTCTCTCTCTCTCTCTCTCTCTCTCTCTCTCTCTCTCTCTCTCTCTAATCTCTTCATGTCGAATCTGGCATGACTTCAAACAAGCCAGTCCGATTGGTCAGCGGTGTGTGTGTGGCGATATACGTGCATCTCCTCAGTATTCTGGCTGCTGATTTGGATGCCAGGAGTGATGAAGGAGGATTCAGGAACGAGGGATGGACTAATCGGGCAGTCTTCACGCACCCGTCCCGGAGCCCAAGAGGCCGCGTTTATGAACCTCTGTGAAATAAAACGCCAGACAGCGGTCCATCACTCTCTATAACAGTGAAGCAGAAACCCGTAAAGAAACACGTCTCACAGTCAGTAAATATGCTAGCAGTGACAGCATCAGAGACATTCAAAAGAAGCGTGGTGCTATGATTTTCAGGCCTGACCCGCAGGCGATTTTTGGGGAAGCTACAGTTCTCCAGAGTTTGCATATATCCCTGTTCTTAACAGATGGCTCAGATGATTGACGTTTCCTGACGTACGCTTACGCTATTTATTTCCTGCTTGGGTCGGAGCCCATGGAGAGCGCTAGATTGACTTGCCGTTTCGAAAAGCATCAGCCGGAGATCCAAGAGAACGTCAATCACACCTCACTTCTGACCGGCAATCTCTCTCTCTCTCCTTGCCATTTCTCTGCTATCGGCCCTGCTGTGTATGTAAATTCATAGATAAGACGACATTATACACAACGTGTGTTTATGCAGGGATAAACCAGAGATGCCGTCACTGGGGTTGGTTTAGGAAATGGAGTTGGATCATAAAAAGAGAAGAAAATATCCCTCTTCTTGAACCAGAAGTTCGTCAAATTACTTGAGAAGACCGTTTTAAATGTATACATTCCCTTCATTTAACAATCATGCCCTGTATAAGTAATAAACTATTTTTTTTTTCTATTACAGTTATAGCATTTATTTCAATATCTTCTAATTGTCTGAGCCATATCTTCTAAATGCCTCGTAGGCGATGCTTACAGATTTTGAACCGAGACCTCTCCGATCCCAGTAAATAAATAATTAAATATATTATAATTCAAACAAGAAGATGTTAAATAAAAGAAAAAAGACTGTAGGAGTGTCTAGCACTAGCACTATGTTTGGGGTCAGAAAGATTAATTTCAACATTGATATGTGATGACAAAACACTTGTAATTATGCATATGTATAAAAAACAAAGTGAACCTGGTTTGTGTTCACATTACACAGTATAAGTGAACCTAAAAGTGACCTAAACGATTGGTGGACTGGTTTAAAGGGTTTTGTAGTGGTAATACATGAGTGATATATGACTAATGCCGCTAGACTTTGAGGACGCAGAAGCTAAAAGGTCACGCCGTGACGAATCAATTTGCTTTACAGGGTTAAGAGTGCAATCACAAACCAAACGGAAGCTTTAAGTGGACCAAAAAGTTCATTTAAACTGTCCCAGACCTTAAAAGATGCTTCAGATTTTTTCTTAGGTCCATTAGCTGTAGGGTTTAAGTCCATTCTCCATTCAATATTAATTTATTTATCTTTTGTGTATGTGTTTGTGGACCAGATCCACTTGAATATTATTAAATAATAATTATAATGATGATAATGCACTCACACAAACATAATAATCAATGAACTTTGTGCTAGGAAGTCGTTTTAACCAGTCTACATGCAATGTTGCTCTTTTTCTGAAACTCCTAAACACTATATTAATTATAATCATTCTTATTGTTATTATTTCTAATATATCTCACAAGAGTCTGGGTTTAGTTTGCTTTAAAGGGTCCGATCTCCTTTAAACATTCACACATAAGCTAACATTCATACGAGCCCTTAAATGAGACAAAAAGCGTGAAAAGTCCCTGAAATGAAGTGTTTTAAATTTCCAAAGATAACGTCTCCGCGAGTCTGTTTTCTGAGCTGATGTTTAGGGTTTGCACAGGGGTGGGTGGATACGGATGATATGAGAAAGCGTGGGACAGACACAGATCACACAGCTCTCGCTCGCTCCCTCTCCGCAAATACTCTCATCCCGGAGAAGGTGGGCAGCCGGATACACGCGGCTTATCCATCTCTCCCAGGGCATGCTGGGTAAAGCTCAGCTCCTGCCGGCTGACAGAGACCTAAGCCACACAGAGCTCCGGTCTCTCCGCGGAGGGCCACACACGTACTGGGAGGGGGATTTATTTACTCATATTTAGCTGCGTCCATTGATAAAATCATATGAGGAACTTAAGAGCGGCTTACGGCTGATGTTATCTGGGCTGAGCCCGTGTGCGCTGGGAGGGTGATTTATGCTCGAGGTCGTGATTGATGTCACGTCCAGCACATACTGGGACGAGGGGTGGATGTGTTGTCATACTGACACTGTGATGCATGAACGAGCTGTTGCCTAGGAAACTAGTCTAATGTGCTGGGTCTATTAACGTTTAGGGGAAACATATTCAAATATTGTGTCCTGTCCCAGATTAATATGCAGAGACAAGAACAAATTTGACTTTTAAAATGTTTAATTTAGATTTTATTTACATTTATGATTTTTATTTCTTTCTTTTTTTTTAAGTAGCCTATTATTTTTTAGTGTTTTCTAGTTTGAAGTGTATTTTAGCTTATTTTAGCATCATTAGTGTTAGTATTTTAAGGCTGTCAAAGTTATGTGTTCTCAACACAGTCTTATTATTATTGCTGTCCACTGTTATTATTGTTAATTAATACTATTAAAAACCACAATGTAAAAAAAATATATGATTAATAAGTTATGACAACATATGTTTTTAACTCAACAAAATAAGTTAAGCAAACATTTTTTTTAAGTTAAACAAGATTCAACTCATTTTTAAAGTCAAATTAATGTGATTTAAGTTGTAATGAATATCCAAGCTGATTGTACTTAAAAAAATTAAGCCAGCAAAAATTAAAATAATTCAGTGCAGTGTCCTAAATATTAGACACATAAATATTAGATGAAAAAATTAAATGAAAATAAGAAGTTAAATAAAATATGTTAAGGTTTTAAGTTGAAGTAGCAAAATTATAAAAAATAAAAAAAACTGAAATTAAATTAATTAATTAAAGCTACGCAGAAATATTTTAAATATATATATATATTAAAAATGACAAAAGCACATAAAAAACAACTACATTTAAATTAAAATATATAAATAATACTAAACAACACTGCTGCTATCTAGAAAATTGAAATTGGTTTTAAGTTTTATAATATGTATGAAAAACTAAAAGTAAAGTAAAAAAGTAAAATCAGGTCAAGTCCATTTTTATGTAATTTAATTGTGATGAGAATACTTTGTTTTCATCATGTATTTTATTTTTATTTCAGTTAAAATTGTATTCCGTCTCTGTTAATGATAACACACTAGTTAGGCTTAACCGATGGTGTCAGTCATTTTTACATTTGCATTTATTATAGTTGCTGCATTACAAATAAAAAAAAAAAAACATTTCTCACAACTTCTGATTAGGTTTACTTTCCCCAGCCAACTAAACTACCGGTATATCGATCACAACCTAACAGTACACCGGCACCAGACATCAGATTTGATGAGGCTAAGAGAAAAATGAAAGGCGGCGAACTATAAATCTATGGTATGAATATTAAACCTACATTCCTCAGGTGTGGTTTATTAAAAAGAGAGTATTATAGGGAAAACATGAGTGGTTTGTGGCAGTTTTAAGTCAAACCATCTCAAAATCCTCTACTGCCCCCTAGTGGAAACCTCAGCCGTACATGAGCACTTAATGAATTGAGTGAGAGAGGGAGCTCGGTGTGTGGCAGACCCAGCGAGTTTGTCTTGCTGCGCTGTCACGGCACGACAGTGACAGGCTTCCTGTGCTTAGAAGAAACAAGGGGGAGACAGACAGCCTGGAAAAGGGAAACGAGAGGAAACAAGTTCCTTGCAGCTAAGAGTCAGAGCAGAAACATGAAGATGTCAATAAAACGCACACGCTATGAAACTGATAAAAGCAGAGACATTTTCCACCCCTTTGCCATCCCGCTTGACTCCGAGACCGAGAGTCATTTTCTAGTGGGAAGACGGATTCGGTGACGTCCTGGCCCTGACATGTCCTGGCTCTTCCAAGCTTTATAATGGCAGTGAATGGCCGTTTCTGTTTTGTCCATAAAACTGCATCTATTCATCATAAAACTGCATCTTTATAAAGTTTTAAATATTTATATTTTTTGTACACGAATGTATCGCTTCACTTCAGAAGGCCTTTATTAACCCCCCAGAGCAGTGTGGAGCACTTTTATCATGGATAGATGCAGTTTTAGGATGGATGCACTTTTATGATGGATAGATGCACTTTTATGATGGATAGATGCGCTTTTATGATGGATAGATGCGCTTTTATGATGGATATGCACTTTTATGATGGATAGATGTGCTTTTATGATGGATAGATGCGCTTTTATGATGGATAGATGTACTTTTATGATGGATAGATGTGTTTTTATGATGGATAGATGTGCTTTTATGATGGATAGATGCGCTTTTATGATGGATAGATGTACTTTTATGATGGATAGATGTGTTTTTATGATGGATAGATGTGCTTTTATGATGGATAGATGCGCTTTTATGATGGATAGATGTACTTTTATGATGGATAGATGTGCTTTTATGATGGATAGATGCACTTTTATGATGGATAGATGCGCTTTTATGATGGATAGATGCACTTTTATGATGGATAGATGCACTTTTATGATGGATAGATGCTTTTATGATGGATAGATGTGCTTTTATGATGGATAGATGTGCTTTTATGATGGATAGATGCACTTTATGATGATAGATGCGCTTTTATGATGGATAGATGCACTTTTATGATGGATAGATGCGCTTTTATGATGGATAGATGCACTTTTAATGATGGATAGATGCACTTTTATGATGGATAGATGCACTTTTATGATGGATAATGCTTTTATGATGGATAGATGCACTTTTATGATGGATAGATGCACTTTTATGATGGATAGATGGCTTTTATGATGGATAGATGCACTTTTATGATGGATAGATGGCTTTTATGATGGATAGATGCACTTTATGATGATATATGCACTTTTATGATGGTAGATGCTTTATGATGGATAGATGCAGCTTTTATGATGGATAATGCACTTTTATGATGGATAGATGCCTTTTATGATGGATATGCACTTTTATGATGATAGATGCTTTTATGATGGAAAAGCAGTTTTATGATGGATATATGCACTTTTATGATGGATAGATGGCTTTTATGATGGATAGATGCACTTTATGATAGATGGCTATATGATATAGATGCTTTTATGATGGATAGATGCCTTTATGATGGATATAGATTAGCGATGCTTTTATGATGGATAGATGCACTTTTATGATGGATAGATGCGTTTTATGATGGATAATGCACTTTTATGATGGATAGATGCGCTTTTATGATGGATAGATGCGCTTTTATGATGGATAGATGCACTTTTATGATGGATTATGAGATGTGCTTTTATGATGGATAGATGCACTTTTATGATGGATAGATGCGCTTTTATGATGGATAGATGCGCTTTTATGATGGATAGATGCCTTTTATGATGGATAGATGCACTTTTATGATGGATAGATGCGCTTTTATGATGGATAGATGCACTTTTATGATGGATAGATGCCTTTTATGATGGATAGATCGCACTTTTATGATGGAAGATGCCTTTTATGATGGATAGATGCACTTTTATGATGGATAGATGCCTTTTATGATGGATAATGCACTTTTATGATGGATAGATGCCTTTTATGATGGATAGATGCGCTTTTATGATGGATAGAGCACTTTTATGATGGATAGATGCGCTTTTATGATGGATAATGCACTTTTATGATGGATATGCACTTTATGATGGATAGATGCGCTTTTAGATGGATAGACGCACTTTTATGATGGATAGATGCGCTTTTATGATGGATAGATGCACTTTTATGATGGATAGATGCGCTTTTATGATGGATAGATGCTTTTTATGATGGATAATGCACTTTTAGATGATGGATAGATGCCTTTTATGATGGATAGATGCGCTTTTATGATGGATAGATTGCACTTTTATGATGGATAGATGCATTTATGATGGAATAGATGCACTTTATGATGGATAGATGCACTTTATATGATGGATAGATGCACTTTTATGATGGATAGATGCACTTTTATGATGGATAGATGCACTTTTATGATGGATAGATGCCTTTATGATGGATAGATGCACTTTTATGATGGATAGATGCACTTTTATATGGATAGATAGCACTTTTATGATGGATAGATGCCTTTATATGATGGATAATGCACTTTTATGATGGATAGATGCACTTTTATGATGGATAGATGCACTTTTATGATGGCATAATGCACTTTATATGTATGGATAGATGCAGCTTTTATGATGGATATGCACTTTATGATGGAAGATGCGCTTTTATGATGGATAGATGCAGCATTTATATGATGGAAGATGCACTTTTATGATGGAATGCACTTTTAATGATGGATAGATGCGCTTTATATGATGGATAGACGCACTTTTATGATGGATAGATGCCTTTTATGATGGATAGATGCATTTAATGATGGATAGATGCACTTTTATGATGGATAGATGCACTTTTATGATGGAAATGCACTTTTATGATGGATAGATGCACTTTATGATGGATAGATGCCTTTTATGATGGATAGATGCACTTGATATATGATTATGATGGATAGATGCCTTTTATGATGGATAAGCACTTTTATGATGGATAGATGCGCTTTTATAGATGGATAGACGCACTTTTATGATGGATAGATGCCTTTTATGATGGATAGATGCTTTTATGATGGATATGCACTTTTATGATGGATAGATGCTTTTATGATGGATAGATGCGCTTTTATGATGGATAGATGCACTTTTATGATGGATAGATGCACTTTTCTGATGGATAGATGCGCTTTTATGATGGATAGATGCGCTTTTATGATGGATAGATGCACTTTTATGATGGATAGATGCAGTTTGACTTCAAATCAGAAACTGACCATTCACTGCCATTATAAAGCTTGGAAGAGCAAGATCATTTTTTAATATAACTCTGATTGTGTTTGTCTGAAAGAAGAAGGTCATGTACACCGAGGATAACATGAGGGAGAATAAAACATGAACTAATTTCATTTTGAAGTAAACTATCCCTTTAAAGACCTATTCCAGCCTTAAAAAAGAGCACTCCAGATGGTCGAAGACTGCAGGATTCATCTTAATCTGCAGAAAGGCATTCGAGGGCTTTCTGCCTCAGAGAGTCGACAGGGGCAAACGCTAATTGGGAGGAGGGGCAGAATGAGGCAGAAAAAGAGGACATCAATGAAGTAACAAGGTTACGGTGTACCTGACAGTGAGGATGGGGGTTTGAACAGCCCATCGTGGCTCCTTTATTCTCAAAGATCTGAAACACAAGAGAAAGAGACATTACGTCCTGTCAAAGAACCCAGACATAACAAGCCACAGCAAACGTTATACAAGCTTACAGAAACAACCCAAAACATGCTGCCGGCAGACAGGTGCAGACAAAACATGCACTCTCTTATTAAGACATGACGAGATCAGAGCACATGTTGCTGTTTGAGAGGAAACATCCTGTCTGAGGGAGTTTTAAGACTTCCTGGCACCTCCCTCAAGGGTGATATAAAAGGATTTGGGCAGGATCTGTCCTTGACTACTCCACTTGATAAATATTGACTCGGGTAAAGTCACCGCTCTTCAGGGTCTGTAAATTGCAAAGACGAGGCGAAACACGTACTCTGATGTGTTTAACAGAAAGGGGAGATAACCACCACCGGTGTTATCCGGAGGAGTCGGTGACCGATAGTCTCCAGTGGGAAAAATGCAGCAACGTCCCAGTGGATGCTTCTCCGATTGGACTGAACTTTAATGTACCCTAAATTAATGATAATTATTTGTTTCAACCTGGATTTTTTTATTATTATTACTTTAATATGTTCCTTGAGGTACACTTATAAATGTTAATAAAGTTTTATGCACAAAAAAATATATATATTTTGAAAAATATTTTTTCATCAAATAATTGTATCCCTTAAAGCTACACTGTGTAACTTTTTTTAGTTTATTCTTAGCTAAAAACACTTAGTTCTTTCAAAAATATATGTGCTCATTAATGTATATTTACTTCGTTCAAGTAATAAAGTATTCTCGGGAGTGTATAATATGCCATTGAAAATACATACGGGTAAGGGGTTCTAATGTCGGTCGCCATGTTGCCCCTCCATCTTGAAAGTACATTAGCCAAAGAGGGACATACCCGTTAATTCAAGCTTCGCCTTTCACATTTTAACACACGTGGGTTAGCACTCGAACTGCCTAACACTCGAACTGGAAGCCATGTTAATCTTGGACTACATTGGCCACCGTAGGAGTTAAAACGAAATCGGAATTGAGAGGACCAGAAAATAATATTCACTTGATGGTCATATACCTTTTCACCGCTAGATGAGGGTAAAAATCACACAGTGTAGCTTTAAAACTCATCTTTGATCACCAAAATAACAAAACCTTTTTTCTTTGTAATTTTTTAGTTATACCTTAAAATAGCTTGAAATGAATTCTAAAAATATGCAAATTAGCCCCCGCCTCCACTCACACAAGCTCAGAGATCCACTGGTTGGCGATCACACTTTGATCTGATTGGTTACAAGGTAGTTTATGGCGTCAAAAACACCAGCAATTTCAAACCGGGTTTTTGAGACTGTCTTTGGTTCACTGCAGTTTTAAGGAGCAAATACTCGTTGTATTTGGTGCAATGGTGTTGACTGATGAATTTACACATAGTTTCACTTAAAGCATATTAAAAACACCACATGGACATATAAACAACATTAAAAACTTTATTTTCACCACAGGAGGACTTTAATCAATTATCTGGATTTAAATAAATAAGAAAACAAACAAAGAACGCTAGGTGGAATAAGTGTGTAACTAAACACAAAACCCATGCTTCTGCGGCCTTGAAAAAAGGCTAAAGCACAAGTGTTTTGAAAATTGTATCCATATTAATCTATGTCATTTACAGACAAAGCCTTATGAAATTAGTTTATTTGCGAGTTTGTGATGTAGCTGCTGTCAGACACAGCTAACTGCTTCATCGGTCAACAAAAGTTTATTTGTAAACTCTCCATTACACTGCACCTCCTATACAAAACAACCGGCAGTCAAATGCTCCAAACGAACATATAAATCTCAGATGCGATCCATGACATCATTAAAAATTATCCATCCATTTGTTCCTGATGCTAGTATTCTGCAAACGATGCTTTACGCTTCCATTTGTCCTGTTGTCGACAGACTATATCAGAAACTGAAATCTGTATAAGGTATCCAGTGTAGACAGCATCAGTGTTTATAATGGGTTATATTGGCTTTTGATGCAACGCTCACATCCAGTGTGACGTGTGTGAGCCGTTAAGTGTCTGAATGCTAGTGGACTATGATGCGATGATGTAAAACTATCCGTCGATGTCTTGCTCTAGAGGCAGTCTTATGACTGTTATGGCAGTCTTATAAACTGGTTCAATTTATGGCATTTCTCATTCATTCTATGGTATCCGCAAACAGTGACTGACTGTCGCACAACTCTGAACGAACTTCAATGACGTCAAGGCTATAATGTGATTGGTTATCAAGGCACACGTGATCCAAGTTAGCCGTTACGTATGATAGCCCAATGGTAGAGCCACGAACCCTCGTAACACCCAATAATAAGACCATCTCTGTTTCTAGTGATCCTGCAGACCCTGATTAGCTGGTTCAGATGTGTTTAATTGGGGTTGGGGCTAAACTCTGCTTGAGGATGGTCTTCAGGAGCAAGACTGGATAGCCCTGCTCAATGGTCTTGTGGACTTTACAGAATTGCACCTTTAGGGGTAAAACAACTTGTCATTGGAGAAGGTAAAGGTACAACTTTATACTTTATCTCCCCTTACAAGGTGCATAACATTACTAGTAATATGTTCCCTTAAGGTACTACTACAAACCTTTTAGGGATAAATCAGGTACAAAGATTTCCTTTTGAGAGTACGGCCCAAAAGAACACGCTGTGTCCTAAAGGTACATTTCTGAGTTATTTTTCTGAGAGAGTACAGACACAAGCAAGTCAGCACCACAAGAACGCAAGTCATTGTATCAATGCATTAAGTGTTTTGTTCAGCGCTGAACCTCAGTGATTGCCCATTGAGAGGTTCGAACCTGCAAACTTTCGGCTACCAGCCCACAGCTTTGACCACTTGAATACACCCTGTACTTATGCTTATAAAGATCATTTTAACTGATGGCACTGCTCTCCTTGCTAGTTTGTAGCTGTTATCACAGCACCAGTGCATTGGGAGAGGTATTTGTACAGTGTTGTAACTGTAATGTTTATTGTATTTCTGCACTCCCGGAGAATACTCTCTTCTTGTATTAATTGGTATTGACTGTGTTGTGTGGTAGTACATGAGTGTCCTCCCCTTATTATATATCTGTTTGTGGGAAAACTGCAGGACTAGTAGTTGTTTTACACCTGCCGTTGATCACGGTGACAGTTGTTGTGTTTCATCAATACATTTGGTTGATACAATATAGAGTTAATTTTGGTTACACTTTATTTTGATGGTCCACTTTAGACATTCTAACTACAAGTAAAGTTGCAACTACATGTCAACTAGACTCTCAATAATTTGCAACTACATGTCAACCAACTCTTAGAGTATTAGTAGAATGGTAGACTAGAATACAGATTCGATAGTGTTGATGTCCATTGTCTACCCTCGAACCATCTGTGAATAAGGTACGTGAAAAGGGAATTGGCTTCTTATGTCCAAATATTGCTGTCTATATACATTTGGATGAGTCACTCCTTTCCTCTGATGAGCTAAATCCAAATTAATATTAGGCTTCTTTAATTTCCAGGGAGATATAGAATTAAATTGTATTTGGTTTTAAATGTTGACATGTAGGTGCAAAGTTACCTATAGTCAGTATAATGTCTGTTGAGGAGCATCAAAATAAAGTGTTAGCAGATATTAAGCACAGTCTACTAATAGTCTAATGAGAGGTAGTTGACAATGACATGAAGTTGCAAAGTTATAGTTAGTAGAATGCCTAAAATGCTATTGTTTTCCCCAATACGGGACACATGAATGTTGAATAATTATGAATAGGAATAAGAAATAACCAGCAACAGCTGGCCAAAAAAACAAGATTTTGTGTTCCATTCACATCTATTCATGTGCATGTAAACAAGGGACCGTGGATATAAAGGAATATGCATGTTACCATTGAAAAAATCAACTAATAAGACATAGAAAATGATGATATTGCACATATTGTACAAAATTTGAGGACAAAATCCTTATATGAAGGTTAGCCAATCACAACCAAGGCCATTCATCTACAGAAGAAGCAAAAAGGCTGTAAAACAGTCAAATAAAACTAATTTATGGCTATTTTTAAAGCAAGAAACATAACTAACATTATAAGTGGGCTTTGGAGAAAATCATTAAATGATAAAGTGTGTAGGGTTCTGTACCATTAAGCAGAATTCCTTAGTTAAACTGAATCTATAGTCTGTCAAAAAGCAATTGAGGCTCAGGAACTCTCTCACGCTCATAAGTTAACTATCTTCTGGCACAAACATCTTAATTCGCTGCATTCATATCCCTGGAAGCCTTTGAAGTGCTCCATCATTCCCCTGCAGGAGCATTAATGTGTCCAGAGAGGCCAGAGGAGCGCTCCACACCGCCTGCCATTGATCAGCGCTGAGACGCCCTGACTGAAGAGCATCTCCCAATTGATCCAATTAGCACTGATGAGGAAGACTGGGACAAAACCCAATCGAGTGGCGTCCCTGCCTCTGTCTCCTTTAAACACACACACTCTTATGCAATCGCGTCCCTGTGACTCCTTCACTTCTACTGGGAAAATTTCTTCTGGCGACAAATGGTGCAAATGTTTCATTAAATTGCTACACCCCCTCCAGAGAGAGTCACAGTGAGAAAAAGATCATGTCTCGTTTTTAAAAATGAGTCGTGTGTCTTACGGCTGCATTTTATTGCAAAATGGATTTCAGTGTTTTGCTTGTGAATGCAAAGTAACAGGTGCAGCAGAAACAGAGGAGGTACTAACCTGCACCCATGTGTACGCATCACCCAGCTCCAGCATCAGATCCGCCCACCTGTCAATCACTCTGCGGATCTCTGCAGGATTCATGAGCGGGAGCGTGATGTCAGACCAGGGGTGGAAGCACATGACCTTACTGACAAACACACAGGAAAACAACACATCTGGTTAAAAATATCCTATCCTATCTATCTCTCTGTCAATCTGACCATCTATCTATCCATCCATTCCATCCATCCATATATTGATCTATCTATCTATCTATCTATCCATATCCATCCATCCATCCATATTTGATATATCTATCTATCCATCCATCCATCCATCCTATCCATCATCCATCCATCCATCATCCATCATCATCTGTCTGTCTGATCATCTATCCATCTATCCATCTATCTATCTATCTATCTATCTATCTATCTATCTTCTATCTATCTTCATCTATTATCATACTATCTATCTTTCTGGTCATCTATCCATCCTCCATCATCCATCCATCTGTCTGATTCTTCTATCTATCTATCTATCTATCACTATCTATCTATCTATCTATCTATCTATCTATCTATCTATCTATCTATCTATCTATCTATCTATCAAATTAAAAAAATTGCTTTTGTCCATCATCTGTACCTGTCAGTCTATTTATCTGATCATTCATCCTTCCAGTTCACTTTCCTTCTGTAGTCGTGATCTAAGCAGCGTTTATCATAAAACATACAGTGCACATGTTACACTTCACCTTCAACAATCACCCGGCAGAGTTATGAATAAATTCATATTGTTCTTCTGTCTATGCTCAGCCCTGAACGAAACCCAACAGCTGCGGCTGCAAACTTTCCAAAGTCTCCTCGTTCAGGCTTTATGTGGGGCAGCCAGTTCCCTCTATTAAGTGTCCTTGACTTGTTTGTGCCTCGAGCGCTATTCTTACTACTTTGAAAACAATGTCAGATCCCAGAGCATTAGAGTTGAGCGTCAGTTGGCAGGGTGTGTGTGTGTGTGTGTGGCCTCTTCTGCTACGCCACTAATTGGATGGTTGCACACACAGGTGTCGTTTCTGAACAGCGTCTGTGAAGTGAAGTTCTCTTCTGCACTCAAAATAGTGCATAAAACGGACCAGCGTGGAGTCGATAAAGCACTAGGGATCATGAAATCAGGATAGACGATTCAATGGTGTCTCTCTCATAAGACATGTCCAAGTGACAATCACTGTGTGCACATATAAAAGGCCTGAATGACTGGTTACAAACATACACATCCACTTCTTTGATGACCGCACCACCTAGTGTTAACAATATGAAATTGCCTCAAAAAGATAAAACTCATCTGTAGAGTTATTAAATATTGTCAATATCACACTTTGTCTGATTTGTCTTTTTAAGCTGCCGATGTATTCAATTTACTTCACAGCCAAAACGTTGGCAAATCCTGAGTATTGTACAACTCAAATCCAGCATGTATTATGCATTTATATATATATATAATAGAAAAATAAAGTCATTTAAAAAATTACAATTCTTAAATATTAATACCTGAAAACTTGGACAAGTTTGTTGCATAATTAGTGATTTAGCAGATACTTGTTATACAGGGTGAAGTGCACTTGAAATGAACTTTCCCTGGAGTAAAATGTTGTTAAAGAGGGTATATGTAAGAATTGTCATATAATAATCACATTTTCACCATCAGTGTGTGAACAGCTTGTAAACCAAACTTAATAAACAAGACCTTCCCCATTATCCATGAAAGCCTTTAGACGTTCAGATTAGATCCATTACACACATCTGTCTGTATTTATCAAGAAGATCTGAAGATCTGCTTCAGTCCACACTAAAACAATTTCCTTTTGAAAACGCATCTTTTTCTCTCCGTTTTGGCCTTCCGGTCACACTGAGATGGCGTTTTTGTCCTGTGAACACTGAGCTTTTTGGAAACACTTTCCAAGTGGATCAATTTGAAAATGAGGGTATTTTAAAATAATGACGAATGTTAGTCATGTGAACTGATAGATATGCATGTTTATAGTTCAATTGTGTCCGTTACGTGCTATTCACTGTCACACTGTTGCTAAAATATGTTACTCTGTACACTCTTCATATCACAGTTCTGCATTGATGATAGAAAATTTACTCACATTTGCTGTCCTGCGGCAAAACAAGAGAACAGTGGCGTTTTAGACCAAATATACAATGGTGGGAGAGTGCGACCTGGATAACTTTATTATGTCTGAGCTTTCATGAGGGTGTACGCATGCGCTGTAAGGAGAATTTAGCGTTTTCTGATGTTTCAGTGTGAACGAGAAACGTTTGGAAACGCTAATTAATGCTTATGCAATGTTCAAGAGCTATTCTGTACTGTAATGTCAATATGTCATGCAAAGAAAAGGTATTTATTCAAACTATAGTCTCACATAGCCAGATCTATATAGTCTTAAAAATACTTTAATAAGTGTGATTTTAATGACCTCATTTGTCGACATGAAGCCGGTGAATCGCAGAACTGGTGCAAACATATCCACATGGCTACCATCAGATGCTTTAACTGCTGTTTTCACACCGCTGTTATTTTTGTTGTGTGTTTATTTTGTTGCTGAGAGGAAAGCGTGCAGCAAATATTTGCATATTCATCTAAACCTCACTCTCGGCAGTTTGGATGGCGTCGGGATGTTAGTTAACAATATATAATATAACTGCAAAGGTATTTGCAACTTCTTTTTTTACTTCTAAGCAAAGAACAAAGAAAAACTTTGCAGTGAGTATATCGGGGCCTTGAATCACGTTCAGTCTCGTGTGCGTTACGTGTGCGAGTACGAACAATAAGTTGCTGGCTGCAGTTCAGTTAATGGCCACCGGTGTCGCTAACAATAAGGGTTTCTGAATTCTACGTTTAGCATCTTTAACCCTCAATCGGTCCTTGGGGTCTATATGACCCCAATCGACTTTTCCTTAATAAAAAAAAATGGTTCCCTTCATCTCAGTGGAATAAAACTTTGTGACTTTTCCTACATTATCTATATATACACACACAAAAAAACTGGGCTTGATTCGGTTGTTCTATAGGTATGTAAAAAAAAAGTTTACAAATCTGGTCTTCGGGGTCAATATGACCCCACATTGAAATGAATGGGAAATGCGAAAAAAAAAGAAAGAAATTTCTTCATGTGTCAAAAAGAGTCATTAAATCCAGCCTAAATCTGAAAATTTTCACACAGAAATGAAGGCCTAGTAACTAGAGGATAAATGAGATGTAGAAAAGACATGCTCACTCACACACACACAAACACACACACACAAAAACACACACATGTATGACTGCCACAGAGAGCATTTTTATAGAATTTGGCACAAATGCAGAACAAAGATATAAAAAGGTGAGACCTAATGCATGCACATTGCACACGGACACACAAACACACGCACACGCACACACACACACACACACACACACACACACACACACACACACACACACACACACACACGCGCGCACATATGCATTCTCTCTCTCTCTCACACACACACACATATGCATTCTCTCTCTCTCTCACACACAACCACACACACACACACACACACACACACACACACACACACACACACACACACACACACACACACACACACACACACACACACACACACACCACACACACAGAGAGAGACAGACAGACAGACAGACACGCTCTCTCTCTCTCTCTCTCTCTCTCTCTCTCTCTCTCTGACTCTCTCACACACACACACACACACACACACACCACACACAACACACACACACCACACACACACACACACACACACACACACACAGAGATAATTTGTATCAAATTTGGCTAATGAATCAGCCACACACACATGCAGAACACGTATGAGTGAGACCTAATGCACACTCACACGCAGAGAGAGCAAGAGAGAGATGAGACAGAGATCAAATACAACTGACCTTTTCAACTTTAGAAAGTTTACGTTGATATGTAAGAGCTGGAACTGTGTTTTGAAAACAAAGAAATTGTTCCCAAGCAAAAGCTATAAACGAGGGTCTTTGGTGTCCTGCACACAGTTCATTCTGTGCTGGCAGTGTGGCAAAGAGGTACACTCTCCTCAAGACACTGGACTATTTGCTGGAAAAACTGCAAAAGAGCCATTTGTGCTACTCACACAGTGTTCTTGTGCCAGATGTGTGTGGACTGATTGTTTTACCATGTGTTTTACATATAGTTTTTTTGTAGCTTGTTATTGCTTTTATGTTCAGTGTTCAGAATGTGATTGTACATTTTTTTATTGTTATTCGATGTTCTCTCTTCACTCCTGTTAATTTTTGCATATTGCTGTTGGTTTTATTTACATATTTATTTAATTTCTTTTGCATTCTCAAGTTAATTATTATTATTTATTAACTACAATCTAACTCCAAGTCTTGTCCTTTAGGTGTGTCGTATGTGGCATTTTTCTGTCAAATTTCTGTGGCATTTTGTAAAAATAGGCATCTCAAAATGCATCAAAAACTAAAAAAAAAATCTACTATTTGAAAGAATATTTATTTTAAATGTCTTTTCTAATGTTTTTATATATATAAATTCACAAAATGTATCACAAACGTTGTGAAACAAGCAGTTGGCCACATCCAGTAAAATGAATGGCTCTCTATTGCCTCTGCTGGTCAAAACTATTTCTTTCTTAAACTGTAATAATTTTAGGTTTATCTCTAACCAGCAGATGCCATATTTCTACACCTAACACCTAGATCAATATCCAGAAACAAATTAAATTAAATTTAAATCGTCATTTAAGTGATTTTTTCATAAAAATGTAATATTTCATATGCAAGCTAATGGTGTAGTTGAGGAATTGTGTGGTAAATGGGTATAAAAGTACTTAATATCTCCCAAAACACAGCATTAATGAATAGATGAGAAGTAAACAAAAAAAATGATATATTATTTGTATGATTAAAAATGTATATTTTTTTGTACAATTACTCTATTATTGTTGGGGTCATATAGACCCCAAAGACCAGAAGTGTAAACAGGAAACGAAGACCTTATGAGGGTTAAAGGTTCTCTAAGCGATCCTGGGTGGCATCACTTCTTGTTGACGTTCGAACTATTGTCAAACAAAACGGAGGCTAGCTAGACCTCATCCGCGCACTAACCCCTCAAACCCACCCCCAAACACTTCTTGTCGGTTATTGGCTGGAACAGTTTGTTATGTTTCTTAGAGCGGGTCGCTAGAGTTTGTTTTTGTAGCCGTTTGTGGAGCCTGGGGTGTCTGCAGAGACCGCGTTTTTTTACAGTGTGTTCAGGGGACAGGCAGCTAGCGGATCATGAGTAGATGTTTGCTGTATGTGACAAAAAATGTTTTGGCCATAAAAACGTGTGACATCGCTTAGAGCACCTTTAAGTGTCCAAAAAATGTTTTGGTTACAGATCTTTAATTACTCAATCATACATAAATCATTTTAAAGATAAACCAAAAACACAAAACCAAAGAGAGAATGTGACCAATGGTGATTTTATAAATAATCCACATAGTACACTACCACAGCAAGACGCTGGTAAATCCTTGATCTGACTCAGAACATAAAATCATTGAGCTCTCGCCTCTCAGATAACACTCTCCTGAGGTCTCCCAATTCTGGTAGCACAATCAATTTCTACACACAGCACGATTAAAACAGGGAAATAGTTTATTAGCACTGCTTCACATGGGCCACGAGGCACAATAACTGAGATAATGCACTGTGCTAACAAAGGATCCCTCAGTGTCGCTGCGATCTAGGGCAATCTGTGCTAATGTGCTCTGGAAAAAACTAAAACCATTATAACGAAGAGCAAAAAACGATTTTGTTCTAACTTTTTTGTTTGCTTGTTTGTTTGTTTTGTTTTATGCAACAGACCCCCAAATTTGATGATCCCTTTGCCAGGGACCCACCATCCTTAAAAATAAAGGCATCTATATGGTATATATATATATATATATATTATATATATATATATATATATATATATATATATATATATATATATATATATATATATATATATGGTATATGGTATATTTATTTTATATTTTTTTTTATAAATGTTTATGTCTGGGGCTGTCAACAGAATAAAATATTTGTAATTAATCTCTTGATTTCCAGCCAGTTTTTTTAAAGGAAAAATAAAACAGTGACAATAATAAAGCAATTATTTCTTTACTTACTGAACTTTTTATTTATAAATGTACTTATTTTATTTTAATCTTAATAAATAAAATGTATGTATTTATTTGCTTATTTAACATATTATTTCATTTTACTAAATAAAATGTATGATAGTACTTTATTTTACAGTCCTGTTTCACATGAAGATATTATTTATGTACTTATATTAATTACAATAACTGGGTATAACTAGATAATAACCCTGAAACTAACCCCAAACCTAACTTTAACCCCTGTAGTTTCCTTATATTACTCATGGCATGTAACCCTATTGTAGGAGACTCCAAAACAAAATAAGGAAGCTTTAAAATAGGATGTTTAACTTAACCATCAATACTAATTAGTAAGTTTAGTTCTTAAGGAGAAGAAATAAACTGCTCTCACCAAATGCCTCTGGCTGCTTTGCTTTGGAAAAGTGGGTGATGATCTGAACCTAGAACCAGTAATAAAGATTATCAGCAAATTGTTAATACTGGAAAAAAAAATCCTGCATTAACGTACAGCCTATATTTGCACATTAAAAGTAAAAAACGAAATATTATTACAAATTAAAACAGCTGTTTTTTTTATGTGAATATATAGTCAAATGTAATTTATTCCTGTGATCAAAGCTGAATTTGTCATTACTCTAGTCTTCAGTGTCACATGATTCTTCAGAAATTACTCTAATGTGATGATTTGATGATCAAGAAACATTTCTGATTATTATCAATGTTAACAACAGTTGTGCTGCTTCACTTTTTTGTGTAAACCATGAACAAGTTCAAAAGAAAAACATTTATTTGATATTATAATATTATTTAATATTCTAAATGCATTTAATGTCACTTTTAATCAGTTTAATGCATCCTAGCTGAATAAATGTATTAATTTCATTAAAAAGAATCTTACTGTCTCCAAACTATTAAATGGTAAAGTGAACATGGTACTAAATTTTTACCAGGTAACAGGTCCAAACAATTATGTTACAGTTATGTTAGTAGATCCAAATAATATCCAGTAAAAACTAATGCATAAACAGCAGAAAGTGTGTGATTGAGTCGTATGGCAGTGAATGTGACAGAGGATCATACCGGGGTCTGGAGCGTCAGGCTGGAGAGCAGGGAAATCATTTTCAAACATGAACGTGCTGTCATAATCAGGATTCACCTGAAATAAAAGCAGAGGAAAATATCACATGACTGATGTAGCCTGTGTTTAATCAAAGACTGGTGGATAAAACATCCCAGGGCGCTCTCTTTCATTCAGTTTGTTCTTCCTCAGGTTGACATATTTGAGTAGACAAGCTGCTTCCAGCCAAATGTATATCTGAATGAAGAACATCATCAAACAGTGCCAAAGAGTTCAAGAGTGCATGTTTAACATCTTGTCCGATTGTAAAGTAGCCTGGCAACATTCTTTATTTTAATTATTCATTAAATAATAATATCCAGGAATGAGAGAGTCAGCCAAGAACATTTGTCAAGCTTAAGAGAGCGCTAAAAAAACAGTGCCACTGAATATTCATTGGCATATAACTCACACAAGCCGGCAGAGGGACGCCAGACACGTACATTCAAGGAAAAAGGATATCAACGTTTTTTTCTGCTTAGTCAGAGAACGCTGTATAATGACTGCAGACACATCACTTTCCACAGACAAGATGATGATGTAAAAAAGCACCCATAATGCTCCAGGCTGAGCCAGAGGTGTCAAGAACAGTGACAATTCTGTGATTAATTACTCACACTCATGTCGTTCCAAACCCGGAAGTCTTTTTTTCATCTTGGTAACACAATGAAGATCTTTTTTTTAATGAAATCGGAGTTCTTCTGTCCCTCCATTTACAGCTACAACTACCACTTTGACGTTTCAAGAAGTTCATAAAGAGATCGTAAAACTAATCCATATAGAGACTTGATTGCTTTACATGATGAAGATATTTAATTTAGTCTAGAATGAACCTCATTGGTTCTTGCTAAAGCTCAAACGTGCTGCGTAACACTAGAATGAACATCATTGGTTCTTGCAGAAGCTCAAACGTGCTGCGTAACACGAGAATGAACATCATTGGTTCTCGCTGAAGCTCAAACGTGTTGCGTAACACGAGAATGAACATCATTGGTTCTCGCTAAAGCTCAAACGTGCTGCCTAACACGAGAATGAACCTCATTGGTTCTCGCTGAAGCTCAAACGTGCTGCGTAACACTAGAATGAACATCATTGGTTCTTGCAGAAGCTCAAACGTGCTGCGTAACATGAGAATGAACATTATTGGTTCTCGCTGAAGCTCAAACGTGCTGCCTAACACGAGAATGAACCTCATTGGTTCTCGCTGAAGCTCAAACGTGCTGCGTAACACTAGAATGAACGTCATTGGTTCTTGCAGAAGCTCAAACGTGCTGCGTAACACGAGAATGAACCTCATTGGTTCTCGCTAAAGCTCAAACGTGCTGCGTAACACGAGAATGAACATCATTGGTTCTCGCTGAAGCTCAAACGTGTTGCGTAACACGAGAATGAACATCATTGGTTCTCGCTAAAGCTCAAACGTGCTGCGTAACACTAGAATGAACATCATTGGTTCACGCTGAAGCTCAAACGTGCTGCGTAACACTAGAATGAACATCATTGGTTCGCGCTAAAGCTCAAACGTGCTGCGTAACACTAGAATGAACATCATTGGTTCGCGCTAAAGCTCAAAAATGCTGCGTAACACTAGAACGAACATCATTGGTTCTCGCTGAAGCTCAAACGTGCTGCGTAACACGAGAATGAACATCATTGGTTCTCGCTGAAGCTCAAACGTGCTGCGTAACACTAGAATGAACATCATTGGTTCGCGCTAAAGCTCAAACGTGCTGTTCATTCATAGAATGAACCTCATTGGTTCTTGCTGAAGCTCAAACGTGCTGCGTAACACGAGAATGAACCTCATTGGTTCTCGCTGAAGCTCAAACGTGCTGCGTAACACGAAAATGAACATCATTGGTTCTCGCTAAAGCTCAAACGTGCTGTTCATTCATAGAATGAACCTCATTGGTTCTTGCTGAAGCTCAAACGTGCTGCGTAACACGAGAATGAACCTCATTGGTTCTTGCTGAAGCTCAAACGTGCTGCGTAACACAAGAATGAACCTCATTCGTTCTTGCTAAAGCTCAAACGTGCTGCGTAACACGAGAATGAACATCATTGGTTCTTGCTAAAGCTCAAACGTGCTGCGTAACACGAGAATGAACGTCATTGGTTCTTGCTAAAGCTCAAACGTGCTGCGTAACTCGAGAATGAACATCATTGGTTCTTGCTAAAGCTCAAACGTGCTGCGTAACACAAGAATGAACCTCATTCGTTCTTGCTAAGCTCAAACGTGCTGCGTAACCGAGAATGAACCTCATTGGTTCTCGCTAAAGCTCAAACGTGCTGCGTAACACGAGAATGAAACCTCATTAGTTCTGCTGAAGCTCAAACGTGCTGCGTAACACGAGAATGAACCTCATTGGTTCTCGCTGTAGCTCAAACGTGCTGTTCATTCATAGAATAAACCTCATTGGTTTTCTTGCATGAGTCTAAACGTGCTGCGTAACTCGAGAATGAACATCATTGGTTCTTGCTAAAGCTCAAACGTGCTGCGTAACACGAGAATGAACCTCATTGGTTTCTTGTAAAGCTTAACGTGCTGCGTAACACGAGAATGAACACTCATTGGTTCTTGCTAAAGCTCAAACGTGCTGCGTAACACGAGAATGAACCTCATTGTTCTCGCTGAAAGCTCAAACGTGCTGCGTAACACGAGAATGAACCTCATTGGTTCTTGCTAAAGCTCAAACGTGCTGCGTAACCGAGAATGAACCTCATTGGTTCTCCTGAAGCTCAAACGTGCTGCGTAACTCGAGAATGAACATCATTGGTTCTTGCTAAAGCTCAAACGTGCTGCGTAACACGAGAATGAACCTCATTGGTTCTCGCTGAAGCTCAAACGGCTGCGTAACACGAGAATGAACATCATTGGTTCTCGCTAAGCTCAAACGTGCTGCGTAACACGAAATGAACCTCATTGGTTCTCGCTGAAGCTCAAACGTGCTGCGTAACACAAGAATGAACATCATTGGTTCTCGCTGAAGCTCAAACGTGCTGCGTAACACGAGAATGAACTCATTGGTTCTGCTGAAGCTCAAACGTGCTGCGTAACACGAGAATGAACTCATTGGATTCTCGCTTGAAGCTCAAACGTGCTGCGTAACACGAGAATGAATCTCATTGGTTCTTGCTGAAGCTCAAACGTGCTGCGTAACACGAGAATGAACTCATTGGTTCTCGCTTAAGCTCAAACGTGCTGCGTAACACGAAATGAACCTCATTGGTTCTTGCTGAAGCTCAAAACGTGTTGCGTAACACGAGAATGAACATCATTGGTTCTTGCTAAAGCTCAAACTGTGCGTAACATAGAATGAACTCATTGGTTCTTGCTAAGCTCAAACGTGCTGCGTAACACGAGAATGAACCTCATTGGTTCTTGCTGAAGCTCAAACGTGCTGCGTAACACGAGAATGAACATCATTGGTTCTTGCTGAAGCTCAAACTGCTGCGTAACACGAGAATGAACCTCATTGTTCTTGCTGAAGCTCAAACGTGCTGCGTAACACGAGAATGAACATCATTGGTTCTTGCAGAAGCTCAAACTGCTGCGTAACAGAGAATGAACTCATTGGTTCTTGCTAAAGCTCAAACGTGTGCGTAACAGAGAATGAACCTCATTGGTTCTTGCAGAAGCTCAAACGTGTGCGTAACACAGAATGAACCTCATTGTTCTTGCTGAAGCTCAAACGTGCTGCGTAACACGAGAATGAACATCATTGGTTCTTGCAGAAGCTCAAACGTGCTGCGTAACACGAGAATGAACCTCATTGGTTCTTGCTGAAGCTCAAACGTGTGCGTAACACGAGAATGAACATCATTGGTTCTCGCTAAAGCTCAAACGTGCTGCGTAACACAGAATGAACCTCATTGGTTCTTGCTGAAGCTCAAACTGTGATGCGTAACACGAGAATGAACATCATTGGTTCTTGCTAGAAGCTCAAACGTGCTGCGTAACACGAGAATGAACTCATTGGTTCTTGCTGAAGCTCAAACGTGATGCGTAACACGAAAGAATGAACTCATTGGTTCTTGCTGAAGCTCAAACGTGCTGCGTAACACGAGAATGAACCTCATTGGTTCTTGCTGAAGCTCAAACGTGATGCGTAACACGAGAATGAACATCATTGGTTCTTGCTGAAGCTCAAACGTGCTGCGTAACACGAGAATGAACTCATTGGTTCTTCGCTGAAGCTCAAACGTGTTGCTAACACGAGAATGAACATCATTGGTTCTGCTAAAGCTCAAACGTGCTTGCTAACACGAGAATGAACTCATTGGTTCTTGCTGAAGCTCAAACGTGTGCGTAACACGAGAATGAACCTCATTGGTTCTCGCTGAAGCTCAAACGTGCTGGTAACACGAGAATGAACCTCATTGGTTCTTGCTAAAGCTCAAACGTGTGCGTAACACTAGAATGAACCTCATTGGTTCTTGCTGAAGCTCAAACGTGTTGCGTAACACGAGAATGAACATCATTGGTTCTTGCTAAAGCTCAAACGTGCTAGTAACACAAGAATGAACATCATTGGTTCTTGCTAAGCTCAAACCTGTTGCGTAACACTAGAATGAACATCATTGGTTCTTGCTAAAGCTCAAACGTGCTGCGTAACACGAGAATGAAATCATTGGTTCTTGCTAAAGCTCAAACCTGCTGCTAACACAGAATGAACCTCATTGGTTCTTGCTAAAGCTCAAACGTGCTGCGTAACACAGAATGAAATCATTGGTTCTTGCTAAAGCTCAAACCTGCGTAACACTAGAATGAACCTCATTGGTTCTCGCTGAAGCTCAAACGTGCTGCGTAACACTAGAATGAACATCATTGGTTCTCGCTGAAGCTCAAACGTGCTGCGTAACACTAGAATGAACATCATTGGTTCTTGCTAAAGCTCAAACCTGTTCGTAACACTAGAATGAACATCATTGGTTCTGCTAAAGCTCAAACGTGCTGCGTAACACTAGAATGAACTCATTGGTTCTTGCTAAAGCTCAAACTGTTCGCGTAACACAGAATGAACTCATTGGTTCTCGCTGAAGCTCAAACGTGCTGCGTAACACTAGATTGAACCTCATTGGTTCTTGCTGAAGCTCAAACGTGCTGCGTAACACTAGAATGAACATCATTGGTTCTTGCTAAGCTCAAACGTGCTGCGTAACACTAGATTGAACCTCATTGGTTCTTGCTGAAGCTCAAACGTGCTGCGTAACACGAGAATGAACCTCATTGGTTCTTGCTGAAGCTCAAACGTGCTGCGTAACACAGAATGAACTTCATTGGTTCTTGCTAAAGCTCAAACGTGCTGCGTAACACGAGAATGAACCTCATTGGTTCTCACTAAAGCTCAAACGTGCTGCGTAACACAAGAATGAACACCATTGGTTCTTGCTAAAGCTCAAACGTGCTGCGTAACACTAGAATGAACATCATTGGTTCTTGCTAAAGCTCAGATTATATCAAAAATATTTTCATTTGTGTTCTGAAGATGAATGAAAGTCTTACAGGTTTGGAACGACATGAGGGTGAGTAATTTATCACAGAGTTTTCATTTTTGGGTGAACTATTTAAGAAAGCTTTGAAAAAAATATAAAGTGTAACAAAAAAAATCCTATCAGTTGAAGAAATGGGATGAAACGAGACCATGGAAGACAGTGAGTTGCTCACCTCTCCATTAGCTCTCACACTGCCAGGACAGAGGGGGTTGTTGGGGTCATGTCGTGGGATGTTGTCCGCTGACGGTTTCTCCACCTGTCCTTTCCACGGACGCTTCATCCGATGGGCCGAGACCAGAACCCATGAGTCCCGCAGAGGATTGTACCTTAAATGCTGGTGCTCTGAAACAAACATCAAGATTCAAAAATAATTTGAGTTAAGGTCAACTCACCAAAAGTAAATTTATACCTCACATAATTTATTTGAAATGTTTTTCTAGCAAATATGAATTAAATTATGCTTACTTGCGCGTTATTTACGGTTGTTTTTGTGATTGGTTTAACTTTAAATGTAACAGCCAGGCAAGACTTTGCCACTTCATATGTTAAAATAATTTTTTGAACTTGTTATTTTTGGTGATTCGCTGGAACTACTTGTGTTAGTATCACCTTGAGTCAAATCCATTCAATTTGTACATTTAAATTTAAGTTATAATATTGTATTATTATAAATAAAAAATTATAAATTATTTATCATTTTATTATTATTAATAATAAAATATATTGATTTATCCTTATGAGTCACTCGACTATACCCCCTGTTGCGTGAGTGGTGTATTGCATTTCACGCATCGCACGTGACGCTTGCGTCTGCTTGCGTCCACCATAGACATCATATAGGTAGACGCCCTATCGACCGCTACTACCTATTGGCACGGACGAGAATTGGAGCCGCCATCTTAAACCGGTCATCCGCTCCGCTCAGTGTAATCTGTTTGGCAGGTGCAATGAGCTGTCAGCGCATTAAATTAATCATATCTCACTGAATACTGAACTGATTTTCACGCGGGTTTTTTTGCTGCAAAGGTCATTCATGTAGCTATGATACAGGACACATGGTTCGGCGTATTTTAATATCCATATTAGGCTTAACAGTAATATAATATTCTCATATAGACTTAGACAGACTTTATTGTCATTCAACAGTACATTCACAATATACAGTTGAGCGAGATTTCGTTGCAAGGCTCTGAATAAAAACAGAATACAGTAAAAGAGAAACAGTATAAATATAAATATGTCCAATATATAAAATACCTATATCTATAAAGTGACCAGACACAATATGTGTGATGAAGGATATAATGTATTTTATAAATCACAGACTATAAATATAATAAAGAAGCAGAAACAGATAGTTGCAGTAAAGTAAATATTAATTTAATAAGTTGAAGAAACCATTTTTGACTTGTGACACGCGCACTCTCTCTCTCTCTCTCTCTTCTCTCTCCCTTCTCTCTCTCCTTCTCTCTCTCTCTCTCTCTCTCTCTCTCTCTCTCCTCCTCCTCCTCCTCTCTCTCCCCTCACACACACACACACACACACACACATAACGCAGCTACCGAATCCACCGGACGCAGCCACCTGTAATAAAAAGTGAGAAAGCACCTCTCTCCATGCCGTGAGAAAGCACCTCTCTCCATGCCGGGTGAACACCGGCTGATGCAGTAAACAGCATTTCACAACGATTTCAGTACAGTAATAGCAAATATCCTTGCTCATTCTCGATTACCTGGTAATATTCTATTCACAAAATACAACCAATAGTACGGTAATGTTAAGACTTACTTGTGAAAAGCCCTATTTTCGATGGTCCGGCGATTAGAACAGGAAAATGCTCCACAATGCTCTGGCATCTTATCTGCTGCCACGCAACGAAACTAGGAATACGACCGGTTCAAGATGGCGGCCGTATTTCTCGGTTTTCAGCGGCCAATAGGGCTTCTAGTCTTTATATGATTTCTATGGCGTCCACTGTTTAGAAAAGGAGCGCGTTGCTCGCGTTGACTTATGTAACGGCCATCACATGACTCGTCTAGCGAGTGAACTGTTTCATTTCAGTGAATCCAAAAGACCGGAGTATGAAACAAAAACTAAAAATGGCCATTGCATCTAAAATGTATCTGTGAATCATGCAAAGATCAGAAAATAAATATGCATTAGTGTCAATATGTAAAAACATTCCTTACCTTTAGGGTCAAACATGGGTTTACTAATACTGTCCATCTTACTGTTACTGATATACGTTAAAAAAATGATCCTGTGGATACGTAATCTATCCGATCAGCCGTGATGGGTTTTAAACATGAATTCGTTGATTGTTTCTTGCTAGAGTTTCACGTTTTCATTTGATCTTCCTCCTAACTATCCTGAAGGGAATGAGGCTGCGCATATAAAACGCAGTATGTCGCTTTTAAAGATTTATAATTAGAACAGTGTTTCCTCGTTTAAAGCTTTCTCGAGAAGGTAAATAATACACAATACATAACTACGTTGATTTATTCGATATGTTTCACCGTATCAATAAAGGAAGCTGGTGTATTTTGCGTATTTTGGTGGCATATTGATAATAATGATGCACCTTCACGCCGCCTTCTTCCTTGTTGTTGAGCCCTGTGCGATTTCATTGGATTAGAACTAGCCGTTTGTGGCAGCTGATTGGTTGTCGCAGATGTTACGTCACCTCACGTCAGCGCCCGTCACCTTTCATGTGAGCCATGCTGTGTGTCTGAATGAAGTCTGTTTAATGTCTTTTGTAACCTCGGACAGCTTTTTACTTTTAAACACTCTTTTGTGGTCGTGCTACGATGTCTTTAATAAGAAATATTCTAAAGATGGTGGTGGTTCTTGGTGTTCTGGTGTTGACAGTGCAGTTTATAAGATACTGGATGGCAAGTAAACAATATGTCTTTACTAAAGAAGATGTTGCCAAGTTAGCCAAACAGTATGCAGGTGAGTTAACACGAATAACACGTTTCTGTTCTGAAGTTACATCTGTTGCTAAGATACTGCAATGTGTGTTCTCTGTAGCAATATTGTGAATTATGTAATACATACAGTTATATATAACCTGTTTAGATTTATATTGACTTCTATTAATAAAACGCTAAATATAACAGCTGAATACAACTTTGAAGCCTTGTGTTGCACGGACTATATATATATATATATAATATGGGTCAATGGCATGACCGTGACGTGTATATTTTTGTGTCCAAGTGCAGTATTTTCTTTTAAAATAATTTTATAAATGAATGACATATCACTTTATTCTGTAAAACCTATTTAGTTTGAATACATTTTTAGCACATTTTAATAATAAATATTATTTAATGTTTTGTTTCACCTTTTTTTAACTTAATTTGTCAATGACCCGTTTACTTATATTACCAATACAAGGAGCAAAATATTTTAAATGGCTGAATACAACATGCTACTTTGAAGGCCTGTGTTGCACATACTATATACTATATTAAAGTAACACACAAAGCTGTATTCAGCTGTTTTAAATATTATTTCCCCCTTGGTAAGCAAAGTTAAATAACATGATGGACTGACCTTTAAAGACTGATATTACCACAGTTTCAATTTCTTTTGATGATGGCAATGTGTGTATT
Organism: Chrosomus eos; assembly: GCA_036326025.1. Classification (NCBI taxonomy): domain Eukaryota; kingdom Metazoa; phylum Chordata; class Actinopteri; order Cypriniformes; family Leuciscidae; genus Chrosomus; species Chrosomus eos. The sequence goes on from CM070841.1 coordinate 5,215,367, forward strand.
ATCTTCCTGACACTTCCTTTAAAGCAAAACTATGTAACATTGTTTACCTTAAAATAATGTTTCCAAAATCTTATCAGTGGTTCATCAAGTCGTAACAGGGTGAAAGGCACTTCTGCCATCGCCTGACGGGGTCTGTATCGCTTTTACTGGCACTATGTAACTTCGGGGTTCGGGTAGGAACTCGTGCACAAAAAGAACTACAAAACTCGACTGCTTTACGTCAAGCGCTACAATAGTCATTATTTCGTTTTTCTTGTTTCTGATGTCGCAATACATAATCCTTTCATGAAATCATGTAACATACTCTAGCTTGTCTGTGGACATCGTTCATTCTAAAGCCGGTGCTGGGTAAACAGCGAGCGTGCGTGCGACGGTAGGCGAAATTATTTACGACAGCGGCAATGGACAATTTCGTTTCCAACCAGTAGGGCGACCGAAGAGGAAAAGTTACTCGGTGTTGCTTTAAAGTCAGCGTGACACGGAAGTTGCGTTACCTATGGTGACGTATATCAGAGTGAAACGGCTTCTCAAACAAGAACAAATGTAGGGCTGGATTTGATGTTGTCCGTGGGGAATTGATTGGATGGTTGTGGTTTGCTATTGGTGGATTGCATGTGAGTGACAGGTTGCTCCGCCCTCTAGCCAGTTAACGCATCATTAGAGTAGAGAAGAGATGCTGCAAGAGGGAATGGGAAGTTAGTTTGATTAAAGATTACAAAGTACATGAATGTAACAAAAAAAAGGATGTGCAATGTGCATGAGAAAATTATTCATAATAAATACAGTACTTTATATATACATTTTATTATAAAATGTATAATAAAAAATGGTCCGTTTGGATTTCAGATTGACTATAACTTGCCTGATAGATGTTTAAAAGAAAGAAGCTGTCTAATGTGCCTGTGTTTGTGTTCGTAGGCCAGGATCATGACCAAGCCTTCTCTAAGGTGGTGGTGGAGCTGCGTAAGAGGTATCCGGGACACATCCTGCCTGACGAGGACCTGCAGTGGGTGTTCGTGAACGCCGGTGGGTGGATGGGCTCCATGTGTCTCCTGCACGCCTCTCTCACAGAGTACGTGCTGCTCTTCGGGACAGCAGTGGACACAGGTGGACATTCAGGTAAGTTGAGAGGTCATCTCCTCCAGTGTGGGGGGGGTAACAAATTGAAAGTAGTGAGAGTTATGTAATCGGATTACTTTTTTCAAGTAACTAGTAAAGTAACACATTACTTTTAAAGGCCCCATGAAATTAAAATGTAAGGTTTTTTTAGCTCTGAGTATGAATATGTTAGCATTAAAGGTGCCATGTGTAATAATTGAGGTAAAAATATCCAAAAAATGAGCTACACGCATCAAAAGAATGAGAAGAAATAAGGGCGATGATGTCATTAAAAAAATGAAAAGTTATAGTGTTGCAGAGATATCAACCTAAATTAGCATTAGCATTACTAGCGCCGGCCCGACAGTTGTTGTAATACCAGTTTCGGCCATGGGAGGCGGTATGTGGGCAACATACATAACCACCAGCCAAACTGCAACACACGAATAACTCGCACTGCTTGTATCTCTTTAATCTCTAAAAATCTCCAAATGCTCCACGTGAAACTGCGGTCTTACTATCGTGTCAATTGATTTGATTAATATGCGCGAGGGAGAGAGAGCAGGACCGCTCTCGTGTTGTTTGAAGACGTGAGAGTGTGCGCGCGCGCGGCCGGGGCTCTCTCTCTCTGTCTCTCTCTCTGTCTCTCTCTCTGTCTCTCTCTCTGCTCGTAAACGCGCCCTGTCAAGCGCAGCGGCAGCAGTCATTCTAGTCTACATCCCTCACCGATCAAAATAGGCTTTGGCGGGACAAAGCGGACTATTTGACGGTTTTAGAAGATTAATAACCTGAAACTAAAAAACAGACTAGAGTAGGCCAACTTTCTGGAGGTATACTGCCCCCATCTGGTATGGAATATGTGGAGTTTTAATTGATTTTTTGACAGATGGCACCTTTAAGGTTATGAATAAGCTGGTGTGTTCCAAATCAATGAACAAATTCGCATTTAAGAAATGTAAGCATTGAAAAATTATGCTGCGTCCCAATTCGCTTACTTATACTACGCCCTTGTGAAGAAAAAGTACATACTTTTGAGTACAAAAGAGTGGGCAAGTTTTGGGAAATACTATCACGTCATCTTTAACTCTGCCGCGTGCATCCTGTCGCCGTAAACTGCCCTGTCAATCATCTTGTCACAGTTAAAATCCTCCATTCAATCTAATTTGATTTCCTACCGTTTCGGAGAGCACGTTCATCTGCCAGTTGTGGGTTTTTGCAATTTGAATATAATGATGCATTTAAAAGGTAATGGCTAAACGTATCTTTACAAAAGTTCACAATGCTGCTGCAATATAATGTGGACAACATTGAATAAATTCATTTTCGTCAGGTTAGATACTGATAATTAATCACTCAAACCACTTTATCTAAACCTCTCTACATAACCGCCGGACTCGAAACCTCCATGTCTGTAGTTTTTAGTTTTTTTATAGTTTGTAGTTGTAACCAAATCCTCGTCCAGCGCGCGATGGGTTGTGGGCAATATCAGCCGTTAGAGTGTGCACGAATCTGCACTTCAAATTCTGACCAGAAATAGTAGACCATCCGGGTATCTTTGAAACACTCATTTCAACATACTACGATTTGGGACGCATTTAGGACGGATATAATGCGAATTAGGACGCAGCATTTAGTCTTTTATTTGAAGGCTTTTTATGAAATCACTGCTGACTTCAGCTTCTCATCACATCTTCTGTAAAATCAAATGATCTCTAGAATTTAAAGCTTCGCCCCCTATGCTATAAATAACACCTGGCCAAAGCAACCGTTGACACGTCACAGAGCAATATGGTTTGGAGATGTGTGTTCGGTTGCTCAAACGCTCCAGTTTTATTCCGTTTTCCAACTGTATGCTAGTTAAAGGAACATGCCGACTTTTTGGGACTTTAGCTTATTCACCGTATAAGTAACAAGGTCATATGAGGCACAGCCATCTTTTAACCGTATACATACCGGGAACTATGTTCTCAGAAGGCGAAGCACTACTTGGGCGGAGTGATTAACACAACTCTCCGAGCGAACTCTCTGCTCCTCACCACGGTGCGTCTCAGGTGCTGCGAGCAAATCACTCCGCCCAAGTAGCAGTGCTTCGCTTTCTGAGAATATAGTTCCCAGTATGTATACGGTTAGATGTCTGTGTCTCATATGACCTTGTTATTTGTACACACTATGACTATACAAATCAATCACAACATATAAATAGGAAAATATTGGCGTTATTTTGTCACTTATTGGGAGTAGTATGCTAGCTGAAGCTATTTACTTCCAGTCTTTGTGCTAAGCTAGGCTAGCGGTGGGTGCGCCAGACAGAGTGACGGGACGCACGGAGATGAAATGGTATGGACTTATCTAACTCTGGGGGATACGGTGAATAAGCTAAAGTCCCAAAAAGTCGACGTGTTCCTTTAAAAAGTCGGCGTGTTCCTTGAAAAAGTCGGCGTGTTCGTTTAAGAATGAAATAGCTTTAATGTATTCACACCTCTACTATTGAATCTAACGCATCATCAGTGCTCTGATTCACTTCCATGGTGCCGTCAAGTACGACTTGCAGTCTGTGAGGTAAACTAAATGCTATTGGCTATTTGAAAAGGAGGAGGAGCCATTCAATATGTCCCACCTTAGCTTTCTGTTTCAGTGAAAATTATTTCAACGCATCATACAAAGCTGCGCGTTCCTAGGAACTTCAGTGGGCCTTTAAATTTACAACATTATATGAGTTATTTATTCATATTTCCACATTCACACAGTAGATGTTTTGCCACAGGATTTCTTGAACGTTCACTTACTTTTGTATCTCGTTCAGGTCGCTACTGGGCAGAAATATCAGACACTATCATTTCGGGAACGTTCAGGCAATGGAAAGAAGGAACGACTAAAAGCGAGACTTACTATCCAGGTATAACAGCCATACGTCCTCAGCACATGCTCTGAGCTTACAGTGATTTACCCATAAAGCTTCATGTGTTCTGTAATGGCAGGTGACACTATAGTGCATGCGGCGGGAGAGGCGACCTCGGTTCAGTGGAGCGCTGGGACGTGGATGGTGGAGTACGGTCGCGGGTTCATTCCCTCCACGCTGGGATTCGCTTTGGCCGACACCGTCTTCAGCACACAGGACTTTCTGACACTATTTTATACAGTTCGTGTTTACGTGAAGGGTATGATCCTGGAGGCGAGCACTTTCCTAACTGAGGCCAGCGTCCTATGAAAACCACACCACGCTGTACAGTACGTCCCGTCCCTTCGTTATTCGGATAATCGATCACAACGTCAGGTCAGAACCGACGACGTGTTGAATTGGATGTATGGAAAGAAAGCACTTAATGTAATTATTTTCCAACTATGAAAGTTTTTATTTTCCATACTGTATAAAGAGTTTATCAAATGTCTTTTCCAAAACATATTGTTCGACACAAAAAAATGTGTGTGTGTGGGGTCTAGTGTCTGTGTCTGAACATGGCAAGATGTTTTAGCAGCTAAATACTGTCCAGAAACGATTATAATAACGAGGTATGGATAAAAGTTTAAATAATAGTTTACTGTATTTCAAAATCACACTCTTTGCACCTTTAATATACTGTGAATATTAATTGCTGCTTTGTTTTTCATAAGATACATTTACAGTTTAAAACTGATGTTCAGCCTGCAGAATAAACCATCAATTAATATCGTTGAATAAGTCTTTTTTACTTGATTAACCCTCTACAGCATAGCATTGCCCTCAGGCAACAGAAAGTTTTCTTAAGCCCTATGTTCAGTAATTTTTTCTTTAAATGATTGCAACCAATTAGAATGTTTGAAAAAGTATCAAAGAACAGTCCAATAAGGTTTGGGAGTCACCATCATTACCATTTGAAGGTGGGACGTCCTTTTCTGGCACATGGTCACAAGAGCACATGTTGTGAGTTGAAAGCAAGATTATCTCTTTAGTGATCTTATTTAAAATGACATTAACTGTACATAAAAATATGTCTGTGTGTATGAAGGTGTAGAGAAGCCTTCTGGCAGCTTTTATTACGTTTTTTTTATTTTGCATGATCACAAATTCAGTTTTTCTTTTGCCTCAAGGCAACGTTGTGCAATAAGGGGTACTTTTCAAGGATGTTTTGAACAATACTTTACAATGGCAAATAATGTGTCACAAGAAGGGAAGATGCAGGGTTCCTGGGTACACAGTTGGGAGCATGACATTGTCCAAAATGTCTTGGTATGATGAAGCATTAGGAGTTCCTTTCACTGGACCTAAGGAGCCAAACTCAACCCCTGAAAAACAACCCCGCACCATAATCCCCCCTCCACAAAACTTTACACTTGACACAATGCAGTCAGGCAAGTACCGTACTCGTCCATCGGATTGCCAGACAGAGAAGCGCGATTCGTCACTCCAGAGAACACGTCTCCTCTGCTCTAGAGTCCAGTGGTGGCGTGCTTTACACCACTGCATCCCACGCTTTGCATTGTACTTGTTGATGTAAGGCTTGGATGCAGGTGCTCGGCCATGGAAACCCATTCCCTGATGCTTTCTACGCACTGGTGTTCAGCTAATCTGAAGGCCACACGAAGTTTGGAGGTCTGTAGCTATTGACACTGCAGAAAGTTGGCGACTTCTGTGCACCTCAGCATGCGCTGACCCCGCTCTGGGTTGCTGTTGTTCCCAATTGCTTCCACTGTAATAATACCACTAACAGTGACCGTGGAATATGAGGAAATTTCACAGGTGGCAACCTACCACAGTACCATGCTTGAATTCACTGAGCTCCTGCGAGTGACTCATTCTTTCACAGATGTTTGTTGAATCGTCTGTATGCCTACAGTAGATGCTTTATTTTATACAACTGGGGACATGGAAGTGATTGGAACACATGAATTCAATGATTTGAAGGGGTGTCCCAAAACTTTGGGCAGTACAGTTTATATGGGGATGATTAGGATACATAAAGTACATGATATGACGATGCACTACATGATACAAACCTATGTCTCTATCAAATCAAATAGATCGATGAGTTTCAAGTGTTTTCCCCTTTTTACTGTTTAGACATTTTTCAGATGTGAAAGTTTTATTTTCCATACTGTACAAACAAAGAATTAACCAAAATAGATATTTATGTTTAAAAATAGGAGTTTGAGGGGAACAGTGCCTTACGAAAGTATTCATACCCCTTTATTGTTTTATTTTTTTTTACATTTCATATTGCTGTCTTATGTTAAACTACTTTTTTATTTTCCACATCAATCTACATTCCATTCACCATAATGACCAAGCATAAAGCTGATTTGTGACAACTTTGCAAATTTATTTAAAAGGAAGAACTGAAATAAGTACATTGCATAAGACTGTTCGTATAGTTGAAGCGCCTTCACAGCCTCAAGTCTGTTTTTTGTATGATGTGACGAGCTTGGCACATCTGCATTTGGCGATTTTCTGCCATTCTTCTCCTCAGATCCTCCAACGCAGGCTCTGTCATAGTATTTGTACTTCGTTACTTGACACCTCTGTGGTTTGTCAAAGTTGTAATGTGTGGTGGTAACTAGTTAACTTTTTAGAAAGTATCAATTGCTCAACGAGTCAGTTCCTCAGTGAAGTATTTTTAAAAACATCAATAAAAACAAAACAAAAATGTATTTAAATCGAAATATTAAGTGAAATGATGTAATATCGTGTGCTTTATCTCTCTAAAATGTTGAGGTACACTACACATTTTCTGGGCGGTATTTTTATATTTCGAAATAAAACAAGCCAGAAATCCTTCCATCGTCACGTGCCTATAGAACACTCCGTGACGTCACAGAGTACAACACGCTCAAAGTGCGAGAGCAGTGAGAGAGTTGACCGAGAGCGATATACTGATTTCAGATACTTTTAAATACCGATTTAGACTTAACATTTGCTCACAGAGTTAACACACACACATTAACAGCATCATCACACATCTGTGTTGTTCACTGAGTGCTGTGAAGTTGAGAGGAGCTGCAGTGACTCTGATTCTGTCAGCATCGCGGAGTCGACAGCTGAGACCATGGAGAACAGCCCAACAGGTGAGATGAAAGTGACAAAAATGTATCATTTTACACATTTATTAAATATAAAGTTATTGCTATGTGCATGGCTTGACATTAACACCCGCCAAATGCAGTACTGGCCACTTCGGCGGGCTGAATTATATACATTTTTCAATTGCAGTTTTTAAAAAGACATCTGAAATAATAAACTTAGTGCAAGTTAGTGTTATAATTTTTTCAAAACGATACTGAAATAGACTATCTGAACGAACGAACGAACACACAGAAATGTATTGTTTGGTTATCCACAACAGGAGGGCAGGTCTTCAGTTCAGAGCAATGAATTATGAATTCAATTATTTATGGAATGTTATTATTTACTATGAGAAAGGAAATGAAAAAGATGTATCAGTATTGTTTTGAACATGAAAAGACAAACTTAATTTACAGAAGGTGCCATGTTTTGCATTGTATGATAAGCGAGTCTAATGTGTCTTAAAGTCCCCATGAAATCAAAATTGACCATACTTACTTTGTTTGCCTAAATTGATCGTTTTGTGGTGAACAATTCATCCATGCAAGTCAATCCACACAAAAAAATTTTTTGGCTTCGTAATCTTTAATCAAATTCTGAAAATGCCCCTCCCCCAACATGACATCATGACTTTTGCGTAAACATACACGCCACTTTCAAGTCAAGTGGCTTGTTATTTATACGCATTTTCAGCTATCCGCGTGTATGCGTGTATATCTACGCCGTTATGTCCGAGTGATTCCGCGTGTATGTACACGCTGTTAAAAATCCGAGCGAAATAAAGCCAAATTTTGATATACATCTGAGGGAGCGATATTTTTCTTACTAGGATGGTAGGGAAAGACTCATAAATGGTATTAACCAGTGACGGGTAGGTTTAGGGACGGGGTTGGGGTAGGTCATATATTTATATATACAGTAATGTAACGTTAAGTCAACGGCGTTCATAAACACGCTGAAAAGCGATTTTGCGTGTTGATAGCACGCCAAAAATGGAAATACGAATTGGCGTGTCATACATACGCAGTTTCATGATATCAGTCTGCCTCCCCTCTGCACTGGAGGACCTTGCCCGATGACGTAGGCTTGACGGTTTAGGTCTCTGCTTAACATCCGTAATCACGCCCCTCCAACTGACAGTAGACAGGCACACACACAGAGCGGCAGACAGCGTGTGAAAGGAGAGATGGCGAGGAGGTGCATTTTTCTAGATCCAATCAGGTGCTAGTTGGAAAAAAAAGCCACGCTCACTATTTTGCCTCATTTAGTATTTCGTTTCTCTCGGAAATACGTCACAGCACTGGAAAAAGTCGTTTGCAACTTCCGGTTCACGGGGACTTTAAAGGTGCTCTATGTAACAGTTAGCGGCCTCTAGCGGTGATGTTTCAGATTGCAACCAATTTTTATAAGAGCGCTCGTGCTCGTACTCATAGACAATACCGTCTATTACGCAAATATTTCGGCGAATACTAGGCGGATTCGGGGAGCACCGAGCTCGTTGGGACCATCTAGTCGAGCTGAAAAGAACCATATAAGTTACATAGTTTGTGGTGGTGTTTTCGCGGAGATATTAGCAGAAAACCATCGGGTGCGCTGAAAAATTGCGGACGGCGGTGACGTCACGATCTCAGAAGAAATCGCTCGTATCTCTGGAACGCAAAGACCCAGAGAGCTCAGATTCAGGGGAGGAGGTCCCAGGGGGACCCTTGCCCGAACGCGCTAGAGTGGCGGGCCTCGAGGATGCCCCCTATCGGATCGCCGTTCGCTGGGACGGCTATAACTCGGGGAGCCGGGCGAGTTGGACCTCGGGGGTGGGCTCGTTCGAAAGGCCCCGTCCAGCTCTACGAACGATTCGAGTCTTGGGAATATTGATTAAAGATTGACCGAGATATAAGCCGAAAAACGTGCGCCTTTAACCGGACGTAACTCCCTGACCGTCTACAATAGACTGTATATAAAAAGAGAGGCTCGGGAGCGCGCATGCACGTCACATCCGTTGGATTTCGCGGTAAATCCGACCCAGAGACTTTACATATAAATATGAATATTGGCCTTCAGAGGTAATAGCAAAACTCGACAAGTGGATCATTGTAATGTGTGATTAACCCCTTCACACACAGGCAATAAAAAAAGGATTCATTTTAGTAGAAAAGTTCCACATAGCACCTTTAAAATAGTTTTTATGAAACTTTCTTTTGCTTTACTACATTGCAAAGCATAATATCAGACTTTTTTATCCACTTCACAATACGAATGAAGAATTTATAATGAATTTATCTTGCCACTGAGGGATGTAGGCTAATGTTGTCTGTGCATTATAGCCTATGAAGACAACTCGAACAAATTTTCTATGAAACACCAAGCCAATCAGAGGAAGTTTGGACCGGAGCGATATCTGCTTAATGTGTTTAAAAAGTCAAAAACACAAATTGTCAAATGCAGATCTTCACAAAATTGTGGCCAGTATGTTGGAAAACCATAAGCCACTGTGGCTGGTGAGCAAAACAGTGAATGTCAAGCCCTGTTATGTGACTAATCTTTGTAGTGTTCTTGTAGTTTTCAATCTTGCACTGGTCCTTTGTGAGTTCATGGCTTGGTGTTTGAATTTTGGCCAAGTTCAGGAATATGAACTTGCAAAAGTGCCATTTATTTTTTCTTTAATTAATTTATCACATAAAAGCCACGTTTAATTTTCAGGAATATGTTTGTTTTTCATCTGTGGCCATTTGGTTTTATAATAAATTTTCTTTGTTTTAGGAAACCTTACAAAAGGTAGCAAGAGGAAAGGTAGCAAAGTCCGTGCTTTCTTTCGGAAAGTATGGACGGCTGTAAAGCCCACTTTCCTTCTCCACGACCCCAACAGAGTGGTGTCTCTTAAACCACAGCCGGATCTAGAGGATCCCGAGCTAATGCCCGTTTCAAGTCCTGTCAGGAACAGGCCAATGCCGGACGCACTTCCTGAGCTGGTGTGTTTGCCAGGCCAGGTGTGTGAAGATCTGGAGTCCCCGTGTGTGTCAGGAGTCTCCAGGATCCAGCAAACACTGAACACAGATCCTGTTGTTCCTGAGCTGGTGTGTTTGCCAGGCCAGGTGTGTGAAGATCTGGAGTCCCCGTGTATCCCAAGTTCTTCCAGGATCCAGCAAACACTGCACACAGATCCTGGCGTTCCTGAGCTGGTGTGTTTGCCAGGCCAGGTGTGTGAAGATCTGGAGTCCCCGTGTGTGTCAGGAGTCTCCAGGATCCAGCAAACACTGAACACAGATCCTGGCGTTCCTGAGCTGGTGTGTTTGCCAGGCCAGGTGTGTGAAGATCTGGAGTCCCCGTGTGTGTCAGGTTTCTCCAGGATCCAGCAAACACTGAACACAGATCCTGTCGTTCCTGAGCTGGTGTGTTTGCCAGGCCAGGTGTGTGAAGATCAGGAGTCCCTGTGTATCCCAAGTTCCTCCAGGATCCAGCAAACACTGAACACAGATCCTGGCGTTCCTGAGCTGGTGTGTTTGCCAGGCCAGGTGTGTGAAGATCTGGAGTCCCCGTGTGTGTCAGGAGTCTCCAGGATCCAGCAAACGCTGAACACAGATCCTGGCGTTCCTGAGCTGGTGTGTTTGCCAGGCCAGGTGTGTGAAGATCTGGAGTCCCTGAACACAGATCCTGGCGTTCCTGAGCTGGTGTGTTTGCCAGGCCAGGTGTGTGAAGATCTGGAGTCCCTGAACACAGATCCTGGCGTTCCTGAGCTGGTGTGTTTGCCAGGCCAGGTGTGTGAAGATCTGGAGTCCCTGAACACAGATCCTGGCGTTCCTGAGCTGGTGTGTTTGCCAGGCCAGGTGTGTGAAGATCTGGAGTCCCCGTGTGTGTCAGGATTCTCCAGGATCCAGCAAACGCTGAACACAGATCCTGGCGTTCCTGAGCTGTCGTCTGCTTCATATCCCTCCAGTTTTGATCTGGATGACAGTGAGTCATTATTACTTTTGTTTATATTATTTCTGCCATATGTTATTTTCTCTGATCTATTCTTTGTATTATTACTTTCAGTTATAATTCTGATTTGACATCGCTTGAGTTAAAAATCTAAAAATGATATTTGTTGTACTTCATCTTTAATTGCATTGATTAGTACTTGCAGCTCTAATTATCATTCACAGAGATGTTTATAATAATTTTAGTAACACTTTACAATAAGGTGCATTAGTTAACATTAGTTAACTACCTTAGTTAATATGAACTAAGAATGAACAATACTTTTACAGCATTTATTTATCTTAGTTGATATTAATTTCAACATTTAATAATACGTTATTAAAATCAAAGGTTATATTTGTTAGCATTAGTTAATGCACCGTGAACTAACATTAACAACGATTAATAACAAATGTATTGCTCATTGTTAGTTAATACATTAACTAATGTTAACTAATGAACCATATTGTACCATTATTTTCTATGAATGTTTCTTCATTTTAGAAAAAGCTAAGAAAGGGAGGAAGAGGAGAGCAGTCCAGGCCTTCTTCCGGAGATTAGGCAAGGCTGCAAAGAATCTCTTCCTCTGCCACGACCCGGACAGTGTCCAGCATCTTACACCACAGTCGCATCTGGACAACTCCCAGCTGGCGCTTTTCCAGGTTTCATCCGAGATCATGTCAGTGCCTGAACCGGAGCCTGAGCCGGAGCCTGAGCCGGAGCCTGAGCCGGAGCCTGAGCCGGATCCTGAGCCGGATCCTGAGCCTGAGCCGGAGCCGGAGTCGGGCCAGGTCTGTGAGGATCTGCAGTCGCCAGTGCAAGCGGAGGCAGGCGATCCAGAGGAGTTGCCTGTCGGACTGCAATACGGTGAGTAGGGGTGTAACGGTACATGTATTCGTATTGAACCGTTACGGTTCGAGGCTTCCGGTTCGGTACGCATACAAACCGAACGATTCCCCGAAAAATTCATTTTTCCTGCCGACAAAATCCGCGCTGACGCGAGCGCGACCACCACAACATTGCGCAACATCACATGGCAAACGTAATGAAAGCGGAACGAAACTGCGCTACTCATTATATTGTGCATTACGGACCGTTTATCAGTTCGGACCAGCAACATAGATCTGTCTCTATGAGCGCGAGCTGATCTCGATCAAGCGACACTGTTACTACACAGCGCTAAGAGATCCAGTAAAGAAAGCATTTGAATTCGCCACTGAAGTAATAACATTGCTGCGAGATCTAGTGAGAAGCATTCACATTTCTCTGTTATTAATCGTAGATCTCTATTAGATCAAACAGCGCTGACGTGGAAACCAGGAGAAACATTGTGCCGTGAATGAACTAGTAATAATAACGTTACACCATAGTAACACTAAAGCCCCTTTCACACAGAGATTCCGGAAAATACACGGATAATGTGACCCGGCATTTGTCCCGGGATTGTTTGATTTCGGTTCATTCACACTGCCAGTGATTTGGCGGGATCTGTGAGTGCGTTCACACACAACCCGTTAATGTCCCGGAAAGCCGCGTGACGTCAGGATGAGACGTGTAACGTACGCGTCGAAAACATGTGCACGCGCGCACCTTTCCACAGAGCTGGCGAACGATCGCAGCTTCGGCGCGGATTGTGAGGAGCTCCTGTCTCTGCCTCATTCCAGTTTGCAGACATTTTTTCGTTCTTTCTTTGTTGATGACGAACACAAACTTTCTTCTAAAGGGGGTCGCACACCGGACGCGCAGCTCGGCGCCGCGCCACGCAGCGCCACGTCCTTTAAATTCGAACACATTTTTCTCTATGAGAGTACACACACCGGCGGCGCCTTTCGGCGTCTGTCCGCGGCGCCCAGCAACGGCTCTGGACCGTGTTCAAAATCCTGCAGCGCCACACGGCGCCATTTACATAGTTATATATTAAATTTACATTTATGTGTCTCAAATAGTAGTAATGTATATACGGACTTAGCCCTGTGCTGGAATATACATTTAGTTTTATATTTATTTAAAGAAATCAGAAAATTGCTGATGTTATCAGATTTTCAGGTGAGAGTTGTCCTAGACGTGGCGTGGCGTGGCGCTGAGCTGCGCGTTCGGTGTGCGACCAGCTTTACACACCCCTTACGGCATTGGTTCTGGCTTTTGTTCACACAGCCGCGTTCCAGGTCTGAACACGGCAATGTTACTAGGTCCTCAACCCGGGATCGATCCCGGCATCAATCCCGGGTCGTGTTTGCGTTCACACAGAAGGCGTTCTGGCAATTTGCCGGCAATTTGCCGGGTTCAAAGTGCTGTGTGAAAGGGGCTCAATTGTAACCAGTTTGGCTGGAATAGTGAAATGCTTTCAAGTACTTCACACATCTTTTTCCAGCACTTCAAAACTCAAATATTATATAAATATTATATAAATAAATATATATTTAAATGTCATTTTTAATGTGATGACCAAAACAATATTTATTCATCCTTCAAAAATTACCCCCATTTAAACCTGAGTTCCAAGATGTAGGAAAACTCACACTTATATAAAAAAAAATTCTTTTAATACATAGGAAATTTCTCTGGCATTTCTTTCTTTTTGCTGTATCGAAAACGTACCGAACCGCGATTTTTGTGTATCGTTACACCCCTAACGGTGAGGCATTATTATCTTTGCTTTATGATATTTCTGCTCTGTTCTTTCCTACTATTCATTATTTATCAAAGGAATCTGCCTCATATATATATATATATTTATATATATGTCTATGTTCTTTGTCCTGTGTGTTTTCCAGGAACTAGGATATCTTTTTTTTATCTAGTGGGTGAAATGATAGGATCAGGAAGTTTTGGCCTGGTTTATGAAGCAAGCCACGTATTTAATGAGAGAATGAAGGTAGAGCACTCTTATTGAATTCAACCAACATTTTGCTCCTGATGTAGAGATTTGTGTCATCTTTCTTCATTTAAAAACAAACAGATTGTAGTTGTGCAGACTTTAATATGCTTGGAAAAAATTCACAGTTTATTTTTTTTGCCATTCACAGGTTGCCATCAAGCATATACGCAAGCGTGAAGGGGACCGTTATCTGGACACTGTAAGTTGACAAACCTAAATGAGATTTGGTTAAGTGACGAGTATCGTCAATTCCTGTTGCTAACATAAAGCAGTAAGTCAAGAAGATGTGAATGTAAATCCAAGTTACAATTACATAAAAATACAATGAGTTGAGTTTTGCTACTGTGTTTGTTGATTTGTTTGTGTGTATCCTGACATTAAGCACTTTGGTCAACTGTGGGTGTTTTTAAATGTGCTATACAAATAAACTTGAACAATCTTCAAATTTTCCATCTAACAAGTTACTACTCAAGGCCAACTAACTGTTTGTGTTTCTCTCTAGCCTGATCGCTCCAAACCTGTGCTTGCAGAAGTGGCACTGATGCTGCGTTTGGGACAAGCTCCCTCATGCCCCAACATCATCACATTACACCACTGGATTGAGAACGAGAGAAGCTTCAATCTCATTATGGAGAAACCCGATCCATGCCAGAACTTGCGGCATTACATCCTGTATTCAGACGACATTAGCGAAGCAAAAGCACGCTGGATGATACGTCAGTTAGTCCACGCTGTAAAACACTGTGTTGATCGTGGAGTTTTCCATGGGGATATCCAGTCGGGGAACATCCTGGTGGTGACGGACGACAGTCTGAAGCTCAAATTGATTGACTTCGGATGTGGTCGTCTAATTAGTAGTGAGGGCTTTAACAGCAGTGAATATCGAGGTGCGTTAGCAGTTTGTGTTAGCATAGCAGAGTTTGGAAATTGTGTGCAGTGACATTGATCACTGTATTATGGACACTTACAAAGTCTCTCTTTTAGGAGCACACCTGTACACCCCAGCTGAGGTCATGATGGACACCGTGTTCTACGCCGAGCCAGCATACGTCTGGGCCGTCGGTGTTGTGCTGTTTGAGATGCTGCACAGACATCTGCCCTTTAAAAACATGAACGGCATACTGCATGACTATCTTAACACGAGTCTGACTTTATCCGCAGGTAAACACAACAGACACCTCTGCACAATCTCACCCAGACCGCATAATGTCGGCCCACATCTGGACCGTGTGATCCATGTGTACCAGATGTGGGCCGGATCTGGGCCGACACTATTGCTGTGTCTCAATTCGCCTACGCCCTAAAAGTATGTACTCTTTTTGTGAAGAAAAAGTAGATACTTTTGAGTGCGTAGCAAAAGAGTACACAAGCTTTGGGACAAACTATCACGTCATACAATCGCGTCTTAAACGGTTGCTCTCTGTCATAGTAAACTGGCCTGTCAATTATCTTGTCAAAGATAAAGTCCTAGGCAGGGTAGGTAGGTTTGAGAAAATAGCAGAAAACTGCTGGATTTTGAAAGTATCCTATACAAACTCTTTTTTTTAACACTTTTTTATTTGATATTATTTGATTCGGGATATTTACATAATCAAATAATGACATTTTATATGGTAAAACATGTTCATAAATCGGGAGTATGCGGAAATATTGAACATTATTTCACGTATTTCAACATAAGTGTTTCTCTAAGACTAACCCGTGCCCTCTCTAAAACTTCCCAGCATGCCGAGACCTGATTTTCTGGTGTTTGTTGCGTGATCCAGCTGAGCGACTGACGCTAGAGCAGCTGGAGAAACACAGATGGTTTGATGCATGATAAGAAGAACCAGATCCCGTGCATCATTCAGACGAGAACAGGTAGTGTAACACAGAGAAGTAGGAAAATACATTTGCCGTGCAAAGCAGTAATTTTGAATTCTGTATCGTGTATGTGACCAGGATGTAGATGATGTACAAAAGACAAGAGGACAGCTCCATCAAAAAAACCCGACAGGACTGAAGTGAATGAAAAATGGCAGCGTTGACATCAGGGCTGGACCCGAATATTCGTTCGGTGGTTTGGTATTCGATTTGAAAATGTGACATTCGAATATTCGGGTTTTTTTGTTTGTTTTTTTCTCACACCAGGGGCCCGTTTCTACGGAGCCCCTAAAGGGACCTTGGCAAAAATAAAAAAAATAAAGACTATTGTGCGCACGCACATTATATAGCCTATATTGTATATAAATACTATTATTAAATGAGCAAAACTTCAATATTTAATATCCAATCATTTTAATTATCACAACTAAAGTTTTAATTTTACTAAATTGAATAAGCTCAACATTCAGCATTCAATCTGTCATTCAATTGACAGAATTTATCTTTAATTTACTAAAAATTAAATACTATTTTACTTTAAAGGATATTATTTTATATTATGAAAACAATGTTAACAAAGATCTTGAATACATTGTTAATTTATTTATAGTGTTGGCAAAATTTTATATCCATAAGCAAAAATATTTAAATTCATCCCCAACTTAAAAGGTGAAACTAATATATAATATAGACTCATTAAATGCAAAGTGAGATATTTCAAGCCTTTATTTGTTATAATTTTTATGATTATGGCTTACAGCTATGAAAACCTTTTCACAATATTCTAAATTTGAATTTGGGGTTTTCATAAGCTGTATACACTTTTACAAAAGGAACATAAATCGTCAATATCAGAGTATCTTGCAATTAATGTAATTAATTAATCCTGATGTACTCGTTACATCATAAGAAGAATGGCATCTACGCTAATTTAGTGTCTTTGTTTGTCCCGAGGTTTTCCTGCAGCCTGCCGGATCCAGGCCGTTTCCAGATCTGACGAAGGACCTTCGCCTGGACCCGAAGACAACGCTGTGCTGAAGTGCTAACTAGCCTCTCCCTATGGAGGAACCCTAATCCACTCTACAGATAAAGCGCTGTGAAATTCCGGTTTCGCGTCCCTACCCCGAAATGATAAAATTAAATTCTGCATCAAAATTTATAGGCAAGACAAGTAGTTTTTTTAGGCATGGTTTGTAGCGAATTACAAACCTGCGCACATATATTCAAACGCACATAATTATAGAATCATTTCTTAATGCGCATGTGAATCAGCGTTTATCACAGGTCCGCGTTTTAAAGTCTGTTTAGAGAGAACGGTGTCGTCTTAGCGGCTCCTAATTTAAAGGGCACCTATTATGCCCCTTTTTACAAGATGTAATATTGATCTCGGGTGTCCCCAGAATGTATTTGTGAAGTTTCAGCACAAAATACCCCACAGTTAATTTATTATAACCATTTGAAAATGTCTTTTTTGGGGCCTGTTTTATAAAGAGCTGTTTCGGTGTATACCACCTTAAATGTAAATGAGCTGCATATCCCCGCCCTGCCTTTGGATGAGGGCGTAACTTGATACCTATGGCAATAAGCAGTCGGTAAAAGCAGAAGCTGAGAGTGAGTGAGAGACCCGCTGTTTTATATTATGGCATTCAGCCGTACATGTTTGAAAGCATATGAAATAGCTACGTATTACAGCTGTTATACGTTTTTACTATTACAGCTATCGAGATTAACGAATCGTGAGATGTTTTTAAAGTATTTAAATCTATTTCCATCACATAAAATGTTGAGCAATGCTGTGATGAGCATTGAGCAAGCAGATGACAGTCTGTTGATCGCACGAATTGAAGATCTTATCATTGCAACGCAGTTTCTTCACTCTCTCTAATGCTTTAACCAATGTGAACACGATGATGTAAATACAGTAAGAGCTTCGTTGTGCAGTGTAACAGCGTCATTGATTTCATAACAAGTTTGGCAAGAGTCCAGATAAACTCGCGCTGTGTGGAAAGATTGTTCTTTGATCGCTTTCTGTATATAATTTATTTACTGAGAGAAGCCTGCTTGATATTGTCCCAGGTTAGAAAATAAGTTTGTGGTGAAATGGGCAGAGCAAACTAATGGTATGAAAAGTCCTCACATCCCCTGCACAGCCTGGAACATAACATTTATCTGCCATTTTCCCTATGATCCTCGCTTGTTTCGATGGTTCGGCTGTGCAGTTCCGCCTGGCATTGAACATGGGCTGGCATATGCAAATTTATGGAGGTGTACATATTAATGATCCCTACTGTTGCGTCACAGTCGGTGTTATGTGGAGATTCGCCTATTTTTCAGGGGTGTTTTTTTAAAAAACGAGATTTAAATAAGGAGAAAACAATGGTGTTGTTGTGCCGCGATATGTTATGCCCTAAATTAATACATGATTAACTAACTGTATTTTTCTATGTACATTTCCGAAATGCACTTTCTGTAAAGCTGCTTTGAGACAATGTGTATTGTGAAAAGCGCTATACAAATAAATTTGAATTGAATTGACTGTATGTCATGTCCATGTACTGAACTCTTGTTATTTAACTATGCCAAAATAAATTCAATTTCACATTCTAGGGCACCTTTAACATAAAAAGATAAGTATGTGTAAATATAATATTAAGTCACTTAACACTTACCCTTCTTTTGACCCAGAAATATTTGTGTTGCAAACTTTTAAATTAAGGGAGTTACTGAGCTCTAAAGTGTCAATGTCACGGTGGTGGTGTGGAAAGACAGGCAGAGGCAAAGGCTCCAATTCAAAATATTTACTTCGAAACAAAACGAAACTGGTACAGGCATGAAGACAGGCAGGACACTCACAAAACACAGTAACATTAACTAGAACCGACCAAGACAGACTGAACACAAGCAAACTAAATACAAGTCCAACTGAAGACTAACGAGGTGAAAACAGGTGACACAGATGATTAAGACGATGAACAGGTGGATGATTGAGGGAGTGAATACAGGTGTGGAGACAAATAGGATTCTGGGAAGTGTAGTGAAGACGAAGACAGACAGGTGCAGACGAAGACTGTGACAGTCAACTTGTTATTAATATGATGTTCCTAATATTGTTTTGGGGAGTCCCCAACAACAGTTTTACATGCATGCAAATGACAAAAAAACACTTTGATGATGAGTAAAAATGATTCGCTTTATTCTCGGATATAACTAACTAACTACTTTGAAAACCTTATACTTGACCCACATAACACATTGATTAACAAGTTATAACCTGGTGTAAAAACGAATGTGCTCATCCGACCCTGCGAAGCATTGTATGCCAAAACGGGTTTGCAGCTGTAACTCTTCCAGTTGGTGTTGGAGATACCTAATCTTCCGATGCAAGGCTTCATTCTCGTTGGCCATCTCATTTGCCATCACTGCCGTCGCTGGAGTCACACAGTAATCATGATCAGGAGCTACTGTTTCCATCTTGGACTCCAAGTTTGCAGTCAAGACCGGGGAAAGGCTCTCTGACCTCGGCTTACGCTCCCAAACATTAGGTCTTGGTGTGGGTAGAGCGTACTCATTCCAAGAAAAGAGAACCGGTGTAGCTCCTTTTTGTCTCCTTATCTCCTTAACCCCCCTGCAGTCACTACAAAGTCTCCCGGCTGAAAATGCCCGCTACACACACGAGTGGTTTTCTTAGGGCTGAAGCTGTCCCTACGTATCTTGAGCCCGTACCACAGTATCTACGGGAAACGAGTGAAAACTTCTTATCTCTGAGTTATAGCGTGACGAATTACTACAAAGAGGTACACAACAATGCAATGCCGACTTTTTCACCCGTTCGAAGGCCCATCGCCTTTCTTTAATCCTGAATCCACTCATTCTTAATTACTAGTTAGATCTTAGTGTCGATGTCAAATCTCTTATTAGCAGTGCGGAAAAGCTTAAACCGGAAGTATTGACGCGCATTCTCATATAGCGGTAGTTGATAGGTGCCATCAATAGCGGTTCTTGAATAATGTTATTTCCAGCCTAAGTTAGTTTTGATTGATTCACTTCCGTCGAAATGATCATTTGTTATTAAATTATGGGCCACTAAGACGACACCGTTCTCTCTAAACAGACTTTAAACGTGAACCTGTGATTAACGCTGATTCACATGCCCCTTAACCCTTTATAGGGCACTCATTGAAATACTTGGAAATTCTAAATTTCAACCATAGAGTGTTATTTGAGAATATTATTAGACTTCTAAACATTTGTGAGTTTTTAAAAATATATATATTTTTAGGTTGGAAATCAAGGGCAATGAAGTTACCATATATGGTTCCTCGCCAGTCTAGGGTAATTTTTTTCCCCTTCAAAAGTGTATATATAAAAATAAAATAAAAACACATAAACTTGTTACAAACATAAAAATATTTATTTAGGAACATTTTAAATTATTATTAGGAACATTTTGAATTAAATTATTATTAGGAACATTTTAAATTATTATTAGAAACATTTTAAATTATTATTAGGAACTTTTTTTTAGCCTGGCTGCTGGCTTCCCCTTCTTAGTTGGCCTCTTTGCTTGTGGTGCTGGTTCTTCATCGTCGTCGTCGTCATCGTCATCATCAAGTACCTCAACTGCAGGCTGCACACACATTTTCTCTTGGCAGAGGGGCCTAAATCACTCTGGCCTGGAGTGTCTAGGTTGTGGGTGGGTGAGAGGAAGTCATCACCACATCATCATCTTCCTCCTTAGAGCCCTCATCATCACTGATGCTGGGGTGGGCTGGCACAACTGTCTCCCTCTTGCCGTAAAAGGTTCTCGTAGATATCTGCAAAGAACAGAGAGTACATTTTTGAGTCAATATCAAGCCCAGTTTGAGTTATTTGTTGAGTAACAGTGAAGTGCAGATCTACTGAAATATAAATAAGAAAAATAAGTGAGTAACATTGGACTGGTCAGTCATAACACTTAAGTGCTAAAAATATAAATCCTTTGAAATATTACTCAAATTATATATTTTTTTTTTATTTTAATACATTAACGTAATTTGAAACCAAATTAATGAATAGGGTATTAATTTATGGTTTGTGCTCCTAAGAACATCTAATATGATTCATGTTTTATAAATGCACATTTGTGCATTTATAAATGTTATAAATAAATGTATACATTTATAAAAGATCTGTACTACTGATCTTTAGTATGGTCAAGTACTGGTGGTACCACTTATTTTAGCAGTAATAAGGATCACAGTAAAAAAAACACACCAATACATGGCATTTGACTATGATAAAAACTGTTTCAAGGGCATAAAACTTACACATAAAGTGTAAATATATAATAAGAAGTGCAAAATATCATAATAAGTATTAAAAACGGTTATAAATGTCATAAAACTGACCAAAACCACACATATTTCAATATCTATGGCTTGAAAATGTCTATAAATGTATTACGTTTTCCACTGGATCACTTTATAATGTTATTCAAACCTGTGATAACATCCAATGCACTAGTAAATACTATTGTCCTACGTTATAATCATAGACTGTGGTTATAATGCATTATTTGTAGAAAAAAATTACCCTAGTACGGCTTTTCTATACGCATAGGGCGTATGTCTAAATATGGACTTCCTATCACTTGCGCTAATCTTACGTGAACAGGGCGTATGATCAAATATGGTCTCACCATTTTTCATGCCACAAATGTCACTACTTTCAAGAAATCTATGCAAACAACACCTATCTCAACATGTTGCACAACTATTCAACCATAGAATGTGTGAGTTTCATCAACTTACCATTTTTGTTTTGAAGTTATTAGCGCTGATGTGGGAGTAGGTAGTAGCGCATAACCTCACTTTCCAATATCCGGAACAACACTGAAGTTTGAAATGTCCCGCGCAACTTCTGATTGGTCAGATACCATGGTGTGACTATCAGTGACGTAGTCTGATCTTCGCTGATTGGCTAGGAGAAATCCATGCGCTCATACGACAACGCAAACAGGCAGGGGAGGGTCAGTTTGAATGCGCGATTAAGTTACCAAATATGGTTCCTCGCCCGATAAAGGGTTAAGAAATGATTCTATAGTTATGTTCGTTTGAATACAGGTTTGTAATTCCCTACAAACTATCCCTAAACAAACTACTTGTCTTGCCTATAAATTTTGATGCAGAATTTTATTTTATCACTTCGGGTAGGTACGCGAACAGAAATTTCCACAGCGCTTTATCTGTAGAGTGGATTAGGGATCCTCCATAGGGAGAGGCTAGTTGGCACTTCAGCACTGCGTTGTCATCGGGTCCAGGGCGAAGGTCCTTCGTCAGATCTGGAAACGGCCTGGATCCGGCAGGCTGCAGGAAAACCTCGGGACAAACAAAGACACTAAATTAGCGTAGATGCCATTCTTCTTATGATGTAACAAAGTACATCAGGATTTAAGGGAAGTGTTCCCAGTTCCTGCTGACCTAATCTATGCAGCCTAATATTGAATTATAGAAGTCGATAACGAATTATGTGAATGCTAGCTCAAAGAGATGTATTTTTAGTCTAGCTTTAAACTGGCAGACTGTATCTGCTTCCCGGACAATGGTAGGAAGATTGTTCCAAAGTTTTGGTGCTAAATAGGAAAAGGATCTACCGCCAGCAGTTAATTTTGATATTCTAGGTTATTATCAATTGGCTGGAACTTTGAGATCGCAATAGATCACTATTTAGACCTACTATCATAAGCCGCTTTCCAACCGGAGGGACTTTTGCAGTTTCTAGAACCTAACGTTCCTATAACCCTTTTTTTCGCGTGTTCCAACCGGACTAAGTTGGGGATTTTTTTAGTTCCTCAGACCATAGTTCCTATAACTCTTTCAGTACCTAGTCTAGAGCGAGGACTTTTTTAGTTCCCTTTCCCTAGGGAACCAGCTAATTGCTAATGCTTGCTAAACTTACCCGTCGTTTTGTTTGCCTCCTGCACTCTGCTCTTCTATCTTATTCCATCATATTACTTAAGATCATATTACACTGGAGCCTTCGTCTACTGTGTTTCTCTGTACAGAACTCAAGCATAGTCTTTAAATGACGCCGTTCGTACTCCGTTATTAAGGTCCCAGCAAGGCAGAACAAAAACATTGCGATAGCCTCCTCCATGCTGGTTTGTTGTTGTTGTATGTGGCCGCGCTACGTCTAGTGATGACGCCATAAAGACCGCCGCCGTGCTTGCGTCACTCCCTTACCCCTCCTACCAGTTCCTATGGCCACTTGGCCAGTGCGAACGCAAACAGCAAAACCGAGTTTGGGGGAGAGTAGTTCTTAGAACTGTTTAGAAGTGGACAATCCCTATAACTTCCCTTATAAGTTCCTGTAACTACTTGGTCGGAAAAGACCCATGAAAGCCGTACCATTTTTGGCTGATCAGTGTGTTTGGATTCGTGACAGGAATAGGCAGGGACGTAGGAAATTGTGTAGTTGTTGGGACCCTATGCCTTATGTTGAACTTGGGACACTGAGGAATACTGGACTTGTGTACCGGATGAAACCAGAACAAGGAGGACAGGAAAAAGTTTTGCATCGAGATGTTCTTAAGTTGTGTTCTACACCTGAAGTAGTCAGATGCGCGCGCAACCGCGCATTTCTAGTCTACAGCAGCACAGTCAGAGACGGAGAATGGCAGCAGAGAGAAAGAGGAGTGTTGTATGGTGGTATTTTCAGGCCGAAAATGAGACAAAGCGACTTGTACCATTTGTAGAAAGTCTTTAAAATACAGTGGCAATACAACTAATTTGTACAAACATATGAAAAATCACAGACCAGAAAATGCAGAGCTGCAGAAATGGAGAGAGGAGGAGAGATGGCGTTATTTTATTCTCATTATATCTTATTACAATGAGAATTTTTATTTATTTATTGTGAAGTAAAACTTTGTGACTTTGTTTATTTAAGAAAAAAAATCCTGAAAAGAAGTGTGCTAAAAAGGAGAAATGTTATTTTATTCTCATTATATCTTACAAAGAGAATTTGTTTTACATTTTTTATAATATCTGTTGTGAAGTAAAACTTTGTGACATGTTTATTTAAGAAAAAAATCCTGAAAAGAAGTGCACTAAAGAGGAGAAACATTTTTGTTAACATGCTACTTGAAAAGAGAATTTGTTTTTACATTTTTTATATTTGTGAAGTAATAATTGTGTAACTTTGTTTATTTAAATAGAACAGAAGTAACCAAAAGTTGTTTCTGAACAAAAGCTTTTGTAGTACTGATTTTAACTGATTAATAACCCAAAATGCAAATCACAAAAACAAATTAAAAGTCATGAAAATTCATTTAGATTTAGGTTGAAGACACATCCACCTTAATTATTAAAAAGTATCAATATCGGTATCGGTATCGGCGATACTGGCCCTGTATTTACTTGGTATCGGATCGATACCAAATCTGGCGGTATCGCACACCTCTGATAGCAGGGACTGTTGATGTTTTATTGTGGGGGGTGTGATGGGATTGAAGTATTATTGTGATGTTTTATATGGATGCATTTTGATATTGATTTTCTTTTTTTTTCTTTCATTGATCAGTGTTTGTGTTTTGCTCTCTTTTTGACATCCATGACGGACTAATTATTAATTCAGCATAATAGTCCGGTTATGGAAGGGTGGAGACTGTTGCCCTTTAAGAGCACACTGTGGAGACTGAGAGCATGGTGTCGTATGTGACAGCGTTTAGTCGCCTGTGGGTAACGGAGAAAGTTGTACGTCCTGCTGTGGTGCGCAGACGCTGGTGTCTGAGAAAGTGCATGAAGAGCGCGTGGTCGAGGTTTGGTGAACACGACGGCGGCGCAGGCGAATCACGTGCACAACGCTGGCATTAAACTAGACTGGGTATTGGGAACTGCTACCCGGTCATATTAGGAGTACAACTTCAGTAACTGAGTTTTCAAGAGCAGATCAATGGATAAAGACTTTTTGTAATCATTCTACCAGTCAAAAAATAAACGTTTTCAAAATATCTTCTTTTGTGGTGGATGTATAATCCCCTTAAAGGGACATTGTGAAGGAATTTCTCCCATCTATAGCGGTGAAATTGTTTTTTTTGCATTCAAACGAATTGCCTTGATTTTTCAAATGCGTGTTGCATCTACGGTAGCCGTTATGTACCTTTCAAGAAGAAAGCAGGCATCTTCAGCGTCTCTTTTGAAATCTTTCTCCTGCATTAGCTCTTTCCACCCGGAAAAAGCTATCCCAACATTAACTCTTGTTTTTTGTTATCTCCGGTTTACATGTTTCATGTTTCCTTTTACGTTCTATTATGGACTTTATGTATGGTTCGCTATTAAAAATAACAGTGCAATGCAGCCTTTTAAACTTGCCGGGGCAGTGACAAGCGCCTCTCACTGCTGCTCCTCCATTTCTGCTGCTTTCAGTTACGCTGGCTCTGGCTCTGAACGAAAACGCGCTGTAGAAACGCGTTGGCCTAGTACTTTTTGTCCCTCTATGTTATTATAGTTTTTCAAGATGGCGGAACTACATGGAAGCCTCCGTGGACCTACCCGTCCCATGTATATGTCACAAGGTGACGAACTAGAGACGGAACTAAACGGTCCGCGGAGGGATGTTTCCACCCGGAGCGGTTTCAACCGAACATCAAGCCAGCCTCGGATGAGTAGCTACCATAGTAACAGCAGCCGCTGATCGCAAAGTGACAGCAGGTGCGGCGCATTAAGCGACTGTTTGATGATTGGGACATGCAGCCTTTGGAAACAGATAAAAGCAAAGCTTTGAGAGACCGAGGTGTTGTGTGTTTTGGGTTGCGGTGGCGTCCTGACTTTTGTTCTTGTTGAGGTGGGCTGAGAGATTTCTGTGGGACAAATCAGCTGTCGAAGTCATCTACAACATATTATCGAGTCCACTTACCTGGGTGAAGATGAGTACAAACCTTCTACTGGCTGTATTGCATGTGTTTTACACACGAAGATATCATATATGAGGAAAAGTGATATAGAAAAGGGAGTCTAGATGCCTGAAGGAGAAGACAGCTGTTGTGACTAGTGATTGTAGTCGCTAAATTCTTCTGTCTTACTGCCCCCGCTGTCCAGAGCGAGGAGGTGGGCCGTGGCCTTAAATTTCACAGAGTGGATGAGAGTGACGTGTGTTAATGCTGTGTCCCACCGTGTGTGGTTAAAGTGAAGTTACTGCATGCTTACTGTACAGAATTCTGTCACGTGCCCATCGGTCTTGCCTTGAGTTTTCTGAGGAAGAGATTAAGTGGCAGTGGATTTTAAGCCTGCTGTATTCTGATTCATCATTGATGTTGTCCTGGAGAACGGAGGAAATCCAGTTATCTGTTGTTCTGAGTGTTTCCCATCTGAAGCCCGTTGCATTCTGTCTCACCATTGCTGTTGTGGAGAACGAAGGAAATCCAGGTGTCTGCTGTTTCGAGTGTTACATCTAAGGCCTGCTGACTTTAGGAGCTGGTCGACTGTCTGGACTTGCCCATGTGCCAACCAGTCAGCGTTCTCGCCAGCCCTCCGAACCTTCTGTTACCTGTTGTATTGGGAAGAACCAACTGTACTTGGAGTACTCACCTGCTGCCCAGTCGACGTCCCCCTTCACATAAGCTTCCTGCAACTGCTGTACTGGGAAGAACCAACCGTACTGTGCAGTCGACGCCCCTTCACAGCCGTAAGCCTTTTGCACCTACCGTATTGGGAAGAACCAATTGTACCTGGAGTACTCACTTGCTGTCCAGTCGACGTCCCCCTTCACAGCTGTAAGTTTTCTGCACCTGCTAACAGGGAAGAACCAACCGTACTCTAAATACTTACTTGCTGTCTAGTCGATGCCTTTTTCACAGCCGTAAGCTTTCTGCACCTGCTATACTGGGAAGAGCTAACCGTACTCGGAGTGCTCACTTGCTGTCCAGTCGACGCCCTCTTTACAGCCGTAAGCTTTTTGCACCTGATATACTGCGAAGAACCGACTGTACTTGGAGTACTTACTTGCTGTCCAGTCGACGCCCCCTTCACAGCCGTAAGTTTTCTGCACTTGCTATACTGGTAGGAACCAACCGTACTTGGAGTATTCACTTGTTGTCCAGTTGACGCCCTTTCCACAGCCGTGAGCCTTCTGCACCTGAGAGACTGAGAAGAGTCAATTTTACTGAGGGAAAGCCTCTGGCACCTGAGAGACTGAGAAGGGTCACCCGTGCTCAGAGTACTTACCTGCTGTCCAGTTAACGTCCCCTTCACAGCCGTAAGCCTTTGGCACCTGAGAGTCTGAGAAGAGTCGACTGTACCGATTACTTACCTGCTGTCCCGTCGACGTCCCCCTGCAGCCATTGGATACTGAGAAGGAAGAAGTTTTAAATTAGGATTTACAAATTCTTTTAAGTCAATAAAGTCTGTTCAATTTTTACCTCGTTGTTCTGCTTGGTTTCTGGTCTGCTCCTCAGTGGTACTGGCTAAAGGGAGGGTGTAGACTGAGTCGACCCTCCGACCTGTGACATATATAAAGATAATAAATTCTTCGTTTACAAGGATAAGTCCGATAATTGGCAGAGGTATTTGTACACCACTGAGGACATATTTATGAATAAAAATATTGATTTTAGATAATAAAATACCTAAAAAGTATGGTCCCTTTAAAGGCAATCAGAGTAATATATTGCCTTTTGTCTATAGATGCACATGTATATATATATATATATAGTTTTTTTTGCAGTGTTTCATAGTTTTAGTTTTTCAGTATGTTTCACATTAATGCTTAAAGGCATGAATAATAAACAAACTTTTTTTTTACAGGAACAAAGGTGCATACAAAGATTCAGATTTCAGGCAGCACTTTTAAAATCTGCGATTAATCGTGATTAATTATTTTAATCAACTCACAGCTAGCCTACTTTTTATGTTTATAATGCACGTTTTGATTATTGATGCACAAAGAAGCATGTTACAGAGTCTGTTTTTTTAAGCCTCGGTTTACAAAGTCCAAATTACTGTGATAGTGTTTGCCTGTTATAAATTGTAATTGTTGTATTTTAATCATTTTCAGTGCTTCCCTGTATTTATGTGATTATATATGCAAATAAATAAATGTATTTGATATTTATCACAGGTATGCCAGCATTTAAGAAATTATAATATAATATAATTAGTAGTCCTCAGATGTGATTGGCTGAACGCTTGATTTCAGCCTTGTTACCTTTGCTAATATTAAAAAATTCTGCATTACCTTGTGCTGTTCTACCGGTTGCTTCCATCGATCCATCGATGACTTCCACACATTATCTGAGTTTTCTTCCATTCAGTTAATTCCCCTGTTGTCTTTGTCACAAGACTGTGGTCTTCTGCCAGGAGCATCATGGCAATCTGCTGCTGTCCAGAATCAGGTGGTTTGTCTTCGTCTGGCATCTCAGCTGAGACCTGTCCACTATGGGTGACCCTAGCAGTAGTTGTGAAGTACCAGTGGCGTAGCTCTCAGCATCACTGATGCACACAAGCCCTCACAGCACATCAAGCTGCAAACCTTGTGAGGGACCCTAACCTAACATCCGCATATCAACCAACTACTGAAAACATCCCAACAACCACGTAGCAATGGATGAAGTCCAGAAACTGCATAAAACAGGTTAACAACAACGCAACGCATAAAAACTTGGCAAACACATGTCAACGCACAAGAAACCAGCCAAAAGCTCCTGACAACCACGAAGCAAAAAGATAAAAACCACTCGGAACAACCTAGGAAACGCATATCAACGCACTGACAACCACACAGCAATGTGCAATACACTAACTTTTCAAAAAATAAAACTTACTCTATAACTATATACAGTATTTACATACGTAGGCCCCGTTGTGAAACACTTCAGCCTCCATGTGACACCGTGATGATTCAGTGTCTGGGCTTCTTTCTTCGGGGTTCCTCAGGCAGGGGCTCTTCACTGATGTCCACGTGGATTTGTGGAGCAAGGCTTCTTCTGCCGGGTGTGGAGAAACTCTCAGTGACGAGGACACGTCCGTCGGGCTGCTCCGTCTCCACCAGTGAAGGGCAGGTGAGTGTCTCCCACAGCTGCTGCTTGATCGTCAGGCCCAGCTCAAGACTGTAGGGACGGGGCCGACCAGAGCGAGTCTTCATCATGGGCTCCGCTACAGAACGGTAGATGTCCCGGTAGCCCTGCACGCTGCTGCCGTGGATGGAGACAGGCCCTTCCTGCTGACACGTGTCCACTGAAGAGACTGAGGCTGCTGGACGGATGTCGGGAAGGACAGCAGCGTTCTTCAGGTAGCGCTCCTCCAAATCGCTGGATCTTTGAGCTTCCGCAGGGATGCAGCAGTAAGTGTGATCCAACCTGATTACAGCTGCCAGATGTGAAAGCTCACGGGGGTCTGGAGTGGAAGAGACCCCCTCCACTAAGAATCCCCTCAGGTGAGTGGGAAGAGCCCTGGTTCTTCTTGGGCGACGATGCTCCATGATGATAAATCAAGAATAACTTTCCAAATTGGACAAATTTGAATTGTAGAGTTGTGAGAGTAGACTTCAAGACTTCAGGGACAGTTGTTTTTATTTCAAAAATCAACACATGCTGCTGGACTGACATAGAATGTTGAGGCTCATTTAAATGTAAACAAACAACACATGATATCAACTGTAATGCACTGTGCTTCTCTATCTGTGTGTGTGTGTGTGTGTGTGTGTGTGTGTGTGTGTTGTGGTGTGTGTGTGTGTGTGTGTGTGTGTGTGTGTGTGTGTGTGTGTGTGTGTGTGTGTGTGTGTGTGTGTGTGTGTGTGTGTGTGTGTGGTGTATTAGTGGTGTCTGTTAAGGCCAGCATCTCTGTTAGCTGTTAGGAACCTTGCTATACAGTGCTTCATAAATTAATCTCTGAGTTAAATGAATCTTTCATGTGAACAAATCATTCTTGCTTTAGGCCCACTCATATATTTTGTTCACTGAAGTCTCTTCCTTTTGAAGTGCACAACTGCTTTGGTGGTTTTCCCTGCGTCCACAGACTGACAATAGCACAAGCCGTTTGCATTGGAGTGTGGCCTGTGAATGGGCGTTGCAATGGTTATGAATCTGCTAAACGAATATGTGTTTGGAGTCTGAATGAATCTTGTTTGTAAAGGAATATACAAGCAAATACAATGTTGTTCGCATTTTATTTATTTATTTAATTTCTTCGCATCTTTTTCTTGCTTGGTAAATGTTCAATATAGTTGACCAAATAAAGCAAAAAAACAAAATGTCTGCTCATATTATTGCTTTTAACCTGTATCTTGATTTTGTAAGACTAAAAAAAAAATTTGTGAGCAAATTGAAGAAACAACATATGAACCAGAAATAATGAGTGACATTGAAAAATCCAAACTGTAGGTTCTGTGAAGATTTATAGTGATCTTTAATCATATAACGGTTTTCATTTTTACTCCATCAAAAAATTAAATCAATAAATAATAACTGTGATTGATGTTTTCTGTTTTACATTTGTTAGCTTGTGTGATGGCAAACAATTTTACATCACTGAATAAGAGACAAACATGTAGGCTACCAATTGTCTTTAAAGGGTATTTATTTTCTTGCAAGAAAAGGCCAGCAGTCACACACACAGCATGGCTGCAGAGTGAGCATTTACAGGAGGGCATGCATCCTTCCTTCTTTATAGTGGACTCCAGTGGTGTAGTCTATGTGATACGCAGGTAGGCCTATACGCCGTATACCCTCAAAGAAAGGTCAAGGATTTCCGTATACCCACTTAAAAAAGCGTGAGGATTCGTAACTACATCGTTTGGAGACAGACCTTTCAAACTTTCATTCATAAATTCACCCGTCTGTGTTTGCGCAGCAACACGGATCGAACCGCGGAATCCAGTCACAAATAACTAACGTCACGGAATTTGGCCGTTTTTAAATGAATAAATCAAAAATAGGGATGTACAATGAATCAAATCTCGATATGTACTAGTGTCTATGAATATTAAAGTTAAAAAAGACTGCTATTGAAATAAACTCTGCATGAGTCTGTGAATGAGCCCTCACTGAAGCGCGCGTGACACTCGTGGTGTTTCAGCGTCTATGAGAAGGACATGCACACATCTAAACTTCATCGCAGAGCTTTTATGAGAGTCACCATTCACAAGAATTTGACCATTTCATTTGATAGAACTATACTGCCCTACAAAGCCAAAAGGCAGTAACTGCATTTTTGGTCAAAAATGAGTTAATGTCATTTTTGGGATATTAAAGACCTCCTTTATCATGTGGATAAATATCTATACTCAATTTGACTGTTTTTTCAAAAAAATAGAGGGTTGTGTTCACAGTAACTCCCAAAACCATACAAGCAACCATGGCAGAAAGCGGTAACTGCAGTTACCATTCTTTGGCTTTGATCTTCGACGCAAAAGTCCAGTTACGTACTCTGCCCTACAAAGGCAAAAGGCAGTAACTGACCAGAGTGTCAAACTGAGAAAAATGACTTTAAAGTTTTTTGTTTTGTCCACACAAATGTATTATAGGTAGAGCAATGAAAATCTGGTGACTTGTTGCCCAGATGAAGAAATGTGTGTATATAAAAAATCTTGAGCTCAAAGTTGACCTTTGACAATTATTTGTCAGATACTGTACTCTGCCTTTGTATTATTTACTAAAAAATAAGGAGTCGTGCAAAGGCAAAAGGCAGTAACTGACATATAATCAATATTTGCTTACCACCATTTAGAAGATAATTAACTGATCACCTTCATTAAAGTCTAATGATCATGGCATTTGTTTTAGATGACACACAAATACTTAGACATGTCGTTGTTGCTATCCTGTGCTGGGAGTGCATTCAGTTGGAGTCAATGCGTAAACTAAAAAACTTCAATTTTGTGTGCAGCAAAACCAGCAGATAGGTGACACAAGAGTGTACAGTGTGAATAAATACAACAACTATCTCTGATAATTAAAAACAATCATTTATTTGAAAGAGAACGCAAATATGTCAGTTACTGCCTTTTGCCTTTGCACGACTCCTTATTTTTTAGTAAATAATACAAAGGCAGAGTACAGTATCTGACAAATAAGGGTCAAAGGTCAACTTTGAGCACAATATTTTTTATATACACACATTTCTTCATCTGGGCAACAAGTCACCAGATTTTCATTGCTCTACCTATAATACATTTGTGTGGACAAAACAAAAAACTTTAAAGTCATTTTTCTCAGTTTGACACTCTGGTCAGTTACTGCCTTTTGCCTTTGTAGGGCAGTATAGTCATCAATTCGTATCATATAGGCCTACACTCACAAACTTTAAAGTCTTCAAGACTACCTGTCAAAATAAAAGTTTGGTATAACGAAGAAAGTATAACTGAAATATATTAAGCTACTATTGTACAGTAGAGTATACTTCAAGTAGGCCTAATAATAATAACAATAGTTGATTAAAACACACAGAAACTCAAATGTCTTCATTACAACCCACCAAAATAAAAGTTTGTAGAGAGAACGTGTGTAACTTGAAGAAATTATGAAAGGAATTGCATAGTAAGATGTACTTTTTAAAACAATAATCAAATCTATTAAAACATAAGTTTTCACATGTTTTAATTTAAATTGAAATTTGTTTAAATAGATAGAGGTTATTTATCCTTTCGGAAAATTGTTCTGCCCCATTCTGATACATTTATACAAAAGACAATTTGACAAGAAAGAATATACAATTTCCCCCACCCTACCACACCCCTATCAGGACAAAAGACTCAAAACCTACACACAACTAGAATAATAAAGTGTAGTTGTGCATACTGTCACAGTCCAGCTGGAAAGAAAGTGAATGGTGCTATTTAAAGTGTTGTCCTGCAGGTAACTTCTTATTCATCAATGTGATACTAGAATGAATGACTTACTGGCTCGATTTGTTTGGAAATAAGGTAGCCTATACCTTCTCCCTGATGGCAACACCTGGTGTAGGGGATGTGACATATCTTTATTAATAGCTTGATCTTTCTTCAACACCCTTCTTACACAGGTAATAGCCATACTGTCTAGTTTTTGCCCGCAACCTTGCTGGCCAAGTTAACTGTCTGTTTCTGTTGGTCACTGACAAAGAGAAATACCATTCAACACAACAAAAAAGTAGCATGCTCTACACAAATGAGTGATAAAAAAGTAACATCATATCTCTATCCACTCTAAATTGTCAGTCTCTGCATAAAGTACAGCCTCTGCAGCCCCTCTTTATTGATGTGTCGGTATTACTGTTCCATTGCAACTTATTATCTATAATTGTGCCCAAGTACTTGTACTCGGCTATATCGCAACATCCTCTCCATTTATAACCAAACACTGGTGGGGCTGGCCGGCCCCCAGTTCTGTAATCTATTATTATTTCCTTTATTTTCTTGATATTTAGAAGAAGACAGCTGGACCTACACCAGTCTGCAAATAGATTCACCCAGGCCCTTTAGTCTCATCACTATTCTGTAGGAGTGTAACAAAACTGACGGTTCGGTTTTCCCACGGTTTTGACGTCTCGGTTTGGTTCGGTTTAGAAAGCTAAAATTGTTTTGTTTTTTAAACAGTGGTTTAGTGAAAAAAAAATGTCTTTGTCTTTAAATTAATTCAGTTACAATTAATTTAAAATAACTGTTTTCTATTGTCCTATATTTTAAACTGTAATTTATTCCTGTGATCAGAGCTGAATTTTCAGCCTCATCCTTCAGAAATCATTCTTATATTCATTCGAAAATGTGTCTTTCGCTTTGTCATTAGAACAAAGTAATTTAAAGGAAATTAACATAACCGCAACGCGCGCGCGTGTGTTCTCTCTCTCTCACACACACACACACACAGCTCATGTCGCTGTAGGCTCGTGGCATGAGTGCCTGTGTGTTTATATCGCGATGGATCTCTCTTATCAAGCCATAAGGACTGCTAACCAGGCCAGAGAGGCGGTAAGAGCTCGTGTTGTTTTCTCTATTCAACTTTGATTTTACAAAGTGTACCTTGTTGAGCTACAGTAAATGTGCTGAAATATTGGAATGAATGCGTATAAAGAAACGAGTGTATAAACTCAAATAATTGGAGGTACGAATCAAACCGAGTGTAATTTCAAAAAGCCTTTTAAGACCCCATTTTTTCAGCATTATTAAGAGGGCTACTTAGTTTATTTAGCTACTAAATAAGCTTGTTTACAGCTTACAGTATATGGTCTACAGCCGTTGTGGGTCCTGTGTTGCTATAGCAACCTGTCAGGCTGCTCGTCGTCGCAGTTCCTTAATGTAAGCTTTGGCGGCTTGGCGCCATCTTCCGGATAAACACAGTCTATAGTGTAGTTTGTGAACAATATGCTCTTTATTGAAATGTTGCAACAATAATATAGCAATTCAAATAAAAAATGTATCATGGTAAAGTCGTGACACGTCTTAATTCGAGGCTTATAAGCCTAGTCCCAGACTAAAATGCAAGTTTGAGCTGTTTTAACTGAAAGCAACTTGCACGGATACCATGTCAGACAATTTTGTCTCAAGATGAACACCAGTAATGTGTTTTCTAAGGCATTTTATAAAAGCTACTTAAATGCCCTAATCCTGGCCTTGTCTGTGAAACCAGGCCTAACAGTTTCTTGATAATTGTATGAGTTCATGGTCTTCTTTTAGGATGAGCTGAGAACTGAAACGCGCAGGAGAAATTTGCTGGTTCTGATTTATCATTATTTACTGGAGGAGGGGTGAGATTTTCCTCTAAACACTTCTCAAATTGACATACTAGTCTCAAACGAGAGAAAGAAACGCATGTAAATACATTTGAATGCCTTTCTCACACAGGTATATGGATTCAGCCAAAGCCTTAGAAAAAGACAGCAGTTTTGGTTTATGCCGCTTCGAGGTGTGTGATAATGTTGACCTGGACACGGTTCTCGTGGAATATGAGAGTTATTATTTTATAAAGTTTCAGAAATATCCCAAACTAACCAAGAAACTGCCTGAACAAGGTGAGAGTTTACTCTTCGTACTGTAGTTATTTTACTCTTCATAATAAGTCACTTTGTTATGTTCTAGTATGTTTTTGCATGTACATTGATATAGTGTATTAATATTTGTTAATACCAATAATGAAAGTTATTATTCAGTGTTACTTCTTTCTTTATAGGAGACAGTCGGCTTGTCAAGAGTTGTGGTAAAAGAAGGTATGTACAGTACTTTTAGCACATGGATATTCAAGGACTTTCTGTTTATTGACCGTGTGTTCATATGTGAAAGGACATCATCATCCAGTCAGACACTCCCAAGAATCAACTCCGTCCAGCGCCCGCCGTCCAGAAACACTGTTAAAAGATCTGAATCTAAACTAACAGGAAGAGACATCAGTAAATCCAGGGTGAGTCTCCAAACATCATCTACACTGTAAAAAACTCATTATTTTGAGTTATCTTTTTGCATGGGTTTTTTCTAGTTTAACTAACTTATTTCGATAAGTTGAGGACAAGAAAAACTTAAAATTTCTTGTTGTCTGGACAATCTAGTTATCTCTACACAAAAAAATAAGTTGAAATAACTAAATTGCTAAAATATTTTTTACAGGAGGCTTGTTTCTGCCATGAAATTTAAAATAATTAATTAATTATTTTTCTCGCAATTCTGACTTTTTCTCAGATTTGTGACATTTAAAATAGGAATTGTGAGAAAAAATACCTTTCTTAATCGCTAGTTTATATACTATACACTACCAGTCAAAGGTTTCGGATTGTGAGATTTTTAATGTTTTAAGTCTCCTAATCACCAAGGCTGCATTTATTAGATTAAAAATACCACAAAAAAAGGTAATATTGTTAAATATTATGATGATTTAAAATAACTGTTTTCTATTGTCCTATATTTTAAACTGTAATTTATTCCTGTGATCAGAGCTGAATTTTCAGCCTCATTACTCCTTCAGAAATCATTCTTATGCGTATTTGATGCTCAAAAACATCCATTATTATTATCAATGTTGAAAACAGTTGTGTACAATTTTATTTCAGGATTCTTTGATGAATAGAAAATACAAAAGAACAGCATTTATTTTAAATATGATCTTTTTGGTTATTATAAATGTCTTTACTGTAACTTTTTATCAATTTAATTAATTCTTGATGAATAAAAGTATCGGTTTATTTTATTTATTTCACCCCAAAAATAAAATAAAAATTTTACCTGTCCCCAAACTTTTGAACGGCAGTGTTTACTGTTACAAAAGCTTTCTATTTCAGATAAGTGCTGTTCTTTTGAACTTTCTATTCATCAAATAATCCTGAAAAAATGTGTACACAACTGTTTTCAACATCAAATCCTCATATTATAATGATTTCTGAAGGATCATGTGACACTGAAGACTGGAGTAATGATGCTGAAAAATAGCTTTGATCACAGGAATAAATTACACTTTACTATGTATTCACATTGAAAACAGCTGTTTTATATTTTAATAATATTTCTCAATATTACGGTTTTATTTTTTATTTATTTTTTTTATCAAATAAATGCAGCCTTGGTGAGCAGAAGAGACTTTTAAACATTAAAAATCGTACCGATCCAAAACTTTTGACTGGTAGGGTATCCCAATTCTGACCTTTTTTCCTCGCAATTCCGAGTTAAAATATCACAATTCTGAGATTTAAAAAAAACTTAATTGCAAATTATGAACGGATAATTGCGAGAAATAAAGTCAGAATTGTTAGATACAAAAAAATCTCAGAATTGTCAGAATTAATATCTCACAATTTTGACTTTTTTATCAGAACTGTGACATTTAAACTTGGAATTGCGGGGAAAGAAAATATTCTATCCTAAAGTGTGAATGTAAATTTTGTAATTAACATGTAAATGTTAAATATATCTTTGGTTGATCTGTCCAGGAAGGTAACAGCCTGACACCTGTGGAGACATCAGGATTTGGTCTGAATGTGTCTCCTCTTATCAGGAATGGAGCTGAAGAGGGAACACACATGAGAAAGGTCATTCACTTCTTTAAAAAAACAAAGTTTAGAGAACCCGTGAAATGTTTATTCGAATATTTGTCACAAAAATGAAAATTCTGCCATCATTTTCTCCCCCTCATATCAGGGACATCTGGTTGATTACAGGAATCTGATTCAAGATGCAGTTAAAGGTGCTGCTAATGACACAGATTTCTCGGTAGGTCAGCTGTATTTTTCATTCAGTTAAAGGAATATTCCAGGTTGAATACAACTTCAGCTCTGTTGGGAGTAATTGAGATAACAAAACATTTATTTGTTTTGAACATTCTGTTTCATATTTGTTATATTTGACTAACAGGAGCGTTTGCTGAAACCCATAAGTGCCTTCGGTGGGATGAACAGTGACATGAGGGAACTTGCAGCTGTTATTAGCAGAGTAAGTTGATTCTTATCAAACTATTTCTCTTGTATGGCAGTTTAAAACTATATTAGATTAAACCTATTCTTATTTTTACAGAGCCCCTAAAGGGACGTGGTGAAGGGAAAAAAATATGAGATCGAGGAAAAATAATTTATCATACTTTTTCGTTCTCTCGCAAATGTTTTATGTTCCCCTGAATTTTTTTTGCATTTGCTCACAAAGAGCTTAAAACATTTATCAAGCGAACGCAAATTTTCTCGGGGAACACGAAGATTTTTCAAGCGAACGCAAAGTTTCTCTAGGCAACGCAAAACATTTTTTACGAATGAATGCAAAGTTTCTCTGTGCAACTCAAAACATTTTACGAGCGAACGGCAGGTTTTCGGGGAACGCAAAACATTTTACAAGCGAACACAAAGTTTTTGGGAAACGCAAAGGTTTTGCAAACGAATGCAAAGGTTTTTTTGGGCAACTCAAAACATTTAATGAGCGAATGCAAAATTTACGGGGAACGCAAAACATTTTACGAGCGAACGCAAAGTTTTCGGGGAACGCAACATTTTTTACGAGTGAACGCAATGTTTTTTGGGGAATGCAAAACATTTTACGAGCGAACGCAAAGTTTTCGGAAAACGCAACATTTTTTACGAGCGAACGCAAAGTTTTCGGGGAACGCAACATTTTTTACGAGCGAACGCAATGTTTTTGGGGAATGCAAAAAATGTTATGAGTGAACGCAAAGTTTTCGGGGAACGCAAAAATGTTTTACATGCGAATGCAAAGTTTTCGGGGAACGCATAACATTCTACGTGTGAACGCAAAGTTTTCTTGGGCAACTCAAAACATTTTACGAGCGAACGCAAAGTTTTTGGGGAATGCAAAGGTTTTGCAAGCAAACGAAAAGTTTCTCTGGCAAAACATTTTACGAGCGAACGCAAATTTTCTCAGGGAACGCAAAACATTTTATGAGCGAATGCAAATTTTCTCGGGGAGCGCAAAGGTTTTGTGAGCTAACGCAAAGTTTCTTGACGAACGCAAAGTTTCTTTGTGCAACGCAAAACATTTTACGAGCGAACGCAAAGTTTCTTAATAAACGCAAAGTTTCTGGGGGAACGCAAAACATTTGCGAGAGAACTCAAAAGCATTGACATTATTTTTCCTCCCAGTTTTTCCAACTACCATGTCCCTTTAGTGGCTCCGTACAGTTTACCACAAAATTTTAAATGCACTAACATTTATCAGGACTTTTTTCAGTTAAGCTCGCTCTCCCAAAATCCTCATTAACATCCTTACTGTATGTTTTACTTTTAGTTTATTTGTAATTTTATTGTTTCTCAATGATGATTCTCATTACTGTGATACAGTACAGAAAATCAATTTATATTGAGAGTTTTTTTCAAAATGTATAAATCTAAATTACTGTCCACAAAATGAACAAGATCGAGACTAAATAAATGCTAGTACAAAAATTA
Organism: Chrosomus eos; assembly: GCA_036326025.1. Classification (NCBI taxonomy): domain Eukaryota; kingdom Metazoa; phylum Chordata; class Actinopteri; order Cypriniformes; family Leuciscidae; genus Chrosomus; species Chrosomus eos. Next base: position 5,254,011 of record CM070841.1, read on the forward strand.
TTTGTTTTTTTCATGCACTTGAAGCATTACATTTTTTTACATATTTATATTGTTGCTTAAATAAAGTCACAATGCAAAATATCTTGATGAGCCTAAAATAAGCTTAATTTTCATTCATTTAATTTTGATGTTTCACCCATTTATACCATTTTTTACTATAAAGACAAAAATAGGACAATGTTTAAGTTAATGAAGAGCCTTTTTTGTTAATGACTGTGCATTTTCAACATTAATGCAACACTTGAATGCAGCATACAGTCTGTTTTATAATATAGCGTGACATTTGTGTGTGCAGATACATGCACAAGGTGGAACATGTATTATTGAAGCACTCAATTTCCTCTTTCTCTGCTGTCTCTCCATAAAGGATATCTATTTAAACAACCCCAACGTGCGCTGGGACGACATTATAGGTCTGGAGGCTGCCAAGCGATTAGTCAAAGAAGCTGTCGTCTACCCCATTAAGGTGCTTGGCTGCTAAACACTTTGGTATTTCTCAAGCTGCCGCCTGCCTTCGATTCTGAATACATCTCCACTAAAGGCTACAGGAAAGCCGAGCTCAGGGTTATTTCTTACGATGACATGAAATCTATACCTGAATACCATCCAATCTGACCGCTCACATATCTGGCTCATCTCTGTTCTCTCTGGTGATGACTTCAAATCCACAATACGCTCCTGACAACAGGAAATGCAAACGTTATTTGTCTTCTCTGGCTCAATCATGTGGTGAAGAAGGTTGTTGTCATACCTGGAAATTATGTTTGCTCAGTGTTATTTGCTTCTAGCACATAAAGTAAGAATTGTAGAAAGAATATGATTATATCACATTATGCTGAAAGAAATCGTGTGGCTCGGTTTTGTCAATACTTGGAACTTTTCCTGTATTAGATAAAGTGGTGTCTGACAGTTAATTGGTCAATGAAAATATTACTTTATGTTATTCTCCTCACCGTTAAGTCAAAAATCGCAATAGATTATAGTCATATTTTAGTGGTGTTTGCTAAGGCAGCTTGCAGTGTGCTCGTGCTGTTATTTATCAAATTCAATCAGATTATTTTTACTTAGTGGATACAATCTGTTAAACCTGCATCCTGCATCCGACCTAGCAACTACTCAAAAAACCCTAGTGACCATTCATAACACCTTAGTAGCCAATAAACAACCATTCAGTACACTTTCGAACAGCTAGTAACCACCCAACACACCTTAGCTTCCACCTAGCAACACCCTAGTAACCAGCCAGAACACATTTTCAATTCCAAAACAATCAGAGCACCACGGTAATGGCTTAGCAACACTTACAGGCACTCAGAACACCTTAGCGGCCACCTAGCAACACCCTAGTTACCACCCAGAAACATTTTCAATCCAATAAAAATCTGAGCACACCGCAATAGCTTAGCAACACTCTCACATGCACTGAACACCTAAGGTGCCACGTAGCAACACACTTATAACCACCCAGAACAATTTTCAATCCCATTAAAATCAGAGCATCATAGCAATAGCTTAGCAACACTATTACATGCACTCAGAATATCTTAGCAGCCACCTAGCAACAACCTAGCCCATACCATTATAGCAACTATTCAGAACACTCTTTGGTCTAACAACCATCTAAATTATAACATCCTTAGAAACTTGATTGTAATGCCCTAGTAACCATCCAGAACACCCTAGCACATGCTTAGCAACAACCTAGCGATGGACTAGCAGCCACCCAGAACTGCAACCAACAAGAAACCACCCAGAACACCCTTGAAACTGCTTAGCGAACACAATCTGCCTAACAACAACATCCTAGTAGCCGTGACAAAGCCCCATAGCAACCATACATTAATGTACTACCAGCCACTCAGAAAGCGCAAAAGCGGTGCTAACCCTGGAGCGGGGCTTTATAACCCTCGTTTAAAAAGTGGTGCTAAAGTGTAAAAATTCCTATAGATCCGCACAGCAACAACCTAACAACACAAGGCGACTTAGAATGCCTTAAAACTGCAACACACCTAACAAAATCCTAGCAGCCATGGCAAAGCACCATAGAAACCACCTAGCAATGTTCTAACAGCCATTTAAAAAACCTTAGCAGTCACCTAGCAACACCCTAGTATCACCCAGAACATTAACCCATTCAACTAGCAACTATCAGAACGCTTGATCAATGATCTAACAACCGTCTAGATTACAACATCCTAGCAGAACTCAAGAGAACCACAGCAAAACCCAACAGTCCACCTAAAAACGCTTTAGAAATGACCTAGCAACATTTTTGTAATCCCAGAACACCCTCAGAACTGTTCATAACCTGTTAACCACCTAGTTAATTCATTAGCAACTACTCAAACACTTTAACAAACATTTACCAATGCCCTAGCAACTATCCACAACACCTCTCCTCTCGTTCCAGTATCCGCAACTGTTCACTGGTATTCTGTCCCCATGGAAGGGTTTACTCCTCTATGGACCACCAGGTGTGACCTTTCTGTTTTCTGTTATTAGTATTCGATACCAAAATATAAACCATAACACATTTTGTGTGTAGCATGATCTTAATGTGATGACTTTCCCCCCCAAAAAATCAGGCACAGGGAAGACGATGCTGGCCAAAGCTGTGGCCACTGAGTGCAACACGACGTTTTTCAACATCTCCGCATCCAGTATCGTGAGCAAGTGGAGAGGAGACTCTGAAAAGCTGGTTCGGGTCAGGACAGGACTTTATTTCCTCAGATTTGTGTTATTTCATTGTTTTATGAGAGTGTCTGGTTAAAAGGACGGCTCGGCGGATCAGTGATGTTCCTCATGTTGTGCTCCTCTGCAGGTGTTGTTTGAGCTGGCGAGGTATCACGCCCCATCCACCATTTTCCTGGATGAGCTGGAGTCAGTGATGAGCCAGCGAGGGCTTGGCCAGGGGTGAGCATGAGCCGGGGACTTTCACTGACAGTCACCGGGAAAAACAACACAAATCTCACTCCTAATACACAATCCAATGCTTGGAGGTTGTGGACATTTGCCAGGAAGATATTGAGTGTTTTTGACTGGATTTATGTTATACTATGTTTAAAAACACTATCATACTGAATCAACTGAGTTTTGAAACGTATTAAAATTACACTATTTTTATTTTGTCCTTTTAAGAGGTGATCATGAGGGCAGTAGGAGGATGAAGACGGAGTTACTAGTTCAGATGGATGGACTTGCACGATCAAATGATCTTGTGTTTGTACTTGCTGCCTCAAACTTACCCTGGTGAGGAGTGAATGTGAGGAAACTATATTAATGTTCAGTTATGGCTTTCTTTCTAATCTTTCTAATGTGCCGTCAGGGAGCTGGACCACGCCATGCTGAGAAGACTGGAGAAGCGCATACTGGTGGGTCTCCCATCTGCCCCTGCCAGACAAGCCATGATCGGCCATTGGCTTCCGCCGGTCAGTAACTCAGGAGGGGTGGAGCTGCGGACAGAGCTGGACTATCACTCACTGGCACAGGTGAGAGGAAACATGCACGCCACAGATGACAGAGGCAAAGGTCAACAGATGGACTGACTGAGTGATTAAGGGTGTATTCACACCTACCTTGTTCGGTTCGATTGAATCGAACTCAAGTTCGTTTCACCCCTTGGTGCGCATCTTTTGGGCAGGTGTGAACACAGCAATCACACTCGGATGCGGCCCAAACAACTGTACCGAGACCCAGATGAAGAGGTGAACTCTGGTACGGTTCGTTTAGGTGTGAACATGAACCGATCCAATAGACCTTATTCAGAGCAGCGCCATGACAGGTATGAAAGTGAGGCTGTGAGGGATAAACTTACCGTGTTTCCAATGGCATCCGCAGTAAAAAGCTGAATAAAGCTCCTAGATTACTTACAATTTTCCACAGCTTATATTGTCGGGAGTTTTTTGTCAACTGAAATTTCTTGGAAAGATATCTTTCCAGTGTTTCATGAGCAGAACAATCCTAAAACACATTAAATAACAGTATAGCCCATTGAAGAGATGCATGTCTATCCCTCACAGCCTCGCTTTCATTCTCATTAAAAATCAAAGATGGCGCTGCCGTGAATAAGGCGTGTTGCAGAAAGCACTGCGTCTTTTTTGACAGGGTCAGATTTTACCATGTAATCCGGGGTGATGAAATGTCTATACATTATTAGGGGTGCAACGGGTTGATCCGTGAAATCCCTACGGACCAGCTGTCCCACGGTTCGGCACACATGTGATTAACTGCTAAATTGAACCATCATAGAGTGAAAGTTGATCATTTGCACGTGTTTTGTCTTGCTAATTTACACAACTTTCAAATAATTTTAAATGCAGAAAAGGCGAAAATCAGGACTTGCCCGTTATCTGTGACCAGAGCCGTGCGCACACACCGAGAAGAAGAGAGAGAGAGAGAGAGAGAGAGAGAGGAGAGAGAGAGAGAGAGGAGAGAGAGAGAGAGAGGAGAGGCGCGTCTCAGATAGCGTACAGATAGCGTTTTCTTGCCCTTGAATGGACACATCCACACAAAATTATGGACTTTGGACTCTTGACTTTGTCATAGTTGAGAAATAAACCATGATGTTTGTCATTTTTTACGGTGTGTGCATTTGGTCTTAAAGTGACAGCAGACACACAATATTCATACCTGTTGTCTTGTGACATTAATGTTAATAAAACAACAAAATACAGATTTAACACAGATTAAACTATATTTAATTTCTACAGTGAACAAATAGTGTTTTTTACATTTAGGCTTAATTAGTAAGTTCTGTACCTGAATAGCCCACTACTGTTAGATTTTGTAACTTTGTTATTTAGTATTCATCTCTGCTTGTGATTTGTGTATTTGTTCTTATTTTATTACTGACTGTTCACTTATAATGTTTGAACTTCATCAGTTAAGAGCATCTTCTCTCCGCCGCAACCGTCTTCACATCTTTGTCTTCGCAAATGCCTAATGATGCTCATAAGTTTCTTCATTTTGTGTTAGTAGCTGATAACACCAAATCAGTAAAATAATTAAAATTGCACTACGAAAGATCTTCATAAATTGCCTGTTTTTGTGGGAATATCTGTCCAATGCATGGATGACCTTAGCACACGTGTGGCTTTGTTTACACATTTTGGTTCACTTGCAAAAAGGGCAGTGTGAGAGCGAACCACACCAAACAAAAAAAATCAACATTGTATTTGGTCCGGACCAAAGCAAGTGAACTAGCGGACTTTCCTGGTGTGAATACACCCTAACATTCATTGATTGATTGATTGACAGGTGAATAGACAGACAGATAGAGACACAATGTAGGACAGGAGAGATCGAGACAGAGACGCACTTCCTCATTCACTGTCACAAATACAGTTCAATCAGAGACTCTACTTCAACAAACTCAATAACTGTGTGTGTGTGTGTGTTGTGTGTTGTGTGTGGGTGGGTGTCACAGCCTGAGAGACAGCAGGTGAATGTGTGTGTCTGACCTCAGTGTTTCCCTACTGTCCACCACAGTGACCACCAGTTGAAAATAATAATAATAACGTGTGTGTGGTGTGTGTTAGTTAAAACACTGTGGTATCAAATGTTCACACATGTTCTAATTTGTTACACTGTTTATATTATTTTCTTTTATTGTTTTTATGTTTTTATTATTATTCTGTATTCCAAACTTTGACAATATTGTATTATTTACAGCCATGCCAATACAGCAATTTTGATAGAAGATAGATAGAAATAATAATACCAAATATTAGATAGATAGATAGATAGATAGATAGATGATAATAGATAGATTAGATAGTATAGATATAGATAGATAGAAGATATGATTAGATAGAGTAGATAGAGAGATAGATGATGATGATAGATAGATAGATGATAGATAGATAGATAGATAGATAGATGATAGATAGATAGATAGATAGATAGATAGATAGATAGATAGATAGATAGTGATAGATGATAGATAGATAGATAGATAGATAGATAGATAGATAGATAGATAGATGATAGATAGATAGATGGATGGATGGATAGATGATAGATAGATAGATGATAGATGGATAGATAGATAGATAGATAGATGATGATGGATAGATGATAGATGGATGGATGGATGGATGGATGGATGATAGATAGATAGATAGATAGATAGATAGATGATGATAGATATGATAGATGATAGATATGATGATAGATAGATAGATAGATGATAGATAGATGATAGATGATAGATAGATAGATAGATGTAGATAGATAGATAGATAGAAGATAGATAGATAGTAGATAGATAGATAGATAGATAGATAGATAGATGATAGATAGATAGATCTGCAGTTGTACTGAGATCTCTTCATGTGATATTTCAGGACACAGGAGGTTACTCTGGGTCAGATATCAGGTTAGTGTGTAAGGAAGCGGCTATGAGACCCGTGCGAAAAATCTTTGACGCCCTTGAAAATCATATTGAAGGTAAGAAATATGCCACGTCCCACTCTGAACGACATTAAACTGCTGTTTCATCACAAAACCCTCTTTCACCCACAATTCACCGTCTCCATTACGCCATGCATCTTCACAGGTCAGTCCAATATGCCGGTTATTGAACTAGAAACTGTGACCACAGCAGATTTCCTGCAGGTGATCGCTCACACCAAACCCTCGGCCAGATGTCTGATGGACAGATACTCGGCCTGGGAGAAAGAGTACGAGTCCGTCTGACACATTATTACAGCAAACAAACTAATGTTTTTATTGCACTGCTATCTATCTCTTATGATCAGATGCTGTTTTGTTACAAGTCTCACTGTAAATCTGACATTTTAAAGGAAATCACACTGCAATTAATGGAGGTATGCATTTTAAAAACCATTTCAAAATATAGTTTGTTGTCATATTTCAAAAGATCAATAAAAGTTTGATTTCTCATGAGCTAGATTGAAAAATAAAACACTTTTTCTTAATCTTTGCGTGTGATATGATAAATAAGAGTACACCAGAATAAGTGCATAAGGAGTGTAGTAACTTTATTATGTAATAGAGATTAAGCCTATTTGTTTATTTTCTTTTACAGTGTGTGCGTGGTGTGTGTGTATATATATATATATATATGACAGTTAAATAATAATCAAACTACACAGTACCATTATTACTTTGCTTTATATTGTTGTAAACTCAGTTTTCCGACTGTTTATATCCTAAGAGATGATCGAGTATATGATTGACAGCCTCTGGAAAGCTGTCACACGTCAGGTAGGGCGGCGGGTCAATTTTACCCTCGTCACCAGGTCGATATTTACCTGCAAAATTAAAGGAGGCGTATTAATATCCAGCAAAATAACTATAACCACTGCATTATAAAAACATAATTGCATATTAAGAATTAAGCTTACCAGTTTTCACTAAAATTCCCAGCATTCCTGCGTTCTGTGCCCCACCAACATCATCTCTGGCATCCTGCACAAACAGTGTGGATGGTGTTGTTTGTCAGATTAAATTATAAAGCAAACAAATCCTGTCATGCATTTCTTCTGGAATTGCACAAAAATAAATAAATAATATTGGTTACACCGAGTTATACAGTACATGTAACATATGTAACAACGATACTGTAAAATAAGGTGTTACCCAAAAGGCCAAAACTCTATAGTAGCTAGTAAGTACATGTAGTTTATTAATATTACCCAGTACGAAAGTTCAACAATAATATTTTGCATAAAGAGAATTATGATTTTTGCATTGTAATATTAGTTTCATGACAGTTAAGAACAGATTTTTGCCCCAAATTTGTAATTGTCATAATGGATCTTGGGGCGCTTAATTCTCATTCATATATAAATAAATGTGACAACAATATTATTACATATAGATATATAATAAAATGTAATATTATTTTAAGGTGAAATATGACCATTCACAGACTTGGTAAGATTCACAAAAATTAAAAGATTATACAAAGATGTAATTATACTAAATAATATTTAACTATATGTGAATATTATTATTATTATCATTATTATTTTCATTATGTAATGACATTAACTGTCATGAAATATATACCGGTAAATAAATGTCCTAAAATATTATTTCGTTTTTTGTTATTGATATTTTATAGTGGAATATAAGCACTGTTGTTAGACTTGTTGAGATTGAGGCTGGTGGCTGTCTCACTCACGTCTCCTATCATCACAGCCTCCTGTGGGGAGCAGTTCAGGTCTCGCAGGGCCTCCAGGAAGAAGGCTTTCTCCGGTTTACCCACCACTGTGGCCTGGGTGTCCGTCGCATACTCCAGAGCCGTCACAAACGGACCCGGTCCCAAAGCCAACCCGTCCTTCCTCTTGTAGTATCGAGCTTTATGGATTGCAATGAGGGGGGCACCATCTAAAATGAGTCTGATGAGGATTAGCAGAAATATTTACACCACTAAATGGGAGGATTCGAATAATAAGAGTCTATGAATATCGTAGGTTTACCGGAAGGCTTTATTGAGGGTCTGGTAGTTAAAGTGGTCCGGTGCTAATCCAATCACAACCGCATTCGGATCTGACGTCTCTATTCCTGCAGCAGAGGCAAGTGTGAGATCTACACAAACCATTATACAACAAGCATGGAAAACTAGGATTTTTCTTTACATTCTCTTCATGATCTTTATATTTTCTATGACAAATATGAGCTCTTAAAAATAACGGTTCTTCATTTTTTCACAAAAAGATATTTAAAGTGCAAAAAGGTTTTTTACATTTTTAAGATGTTCTTCACGCTAAGAAGATTTTTTTTTATTTCACTGAAAGTTTCTTTGAGGAAACAAAAATGTTTCTTCTATGGCAGGGGTGTCCAGACCGGCTCCTGGAGGGCCACGGTCCCGCAGAGTTCCCGCACTTGCCTCAACACTCCTGTCTGGAAGTTTCTAGTATGTCTTGATTAGCTGGGGTGTTTAATTGGGGTTGAACACTGCAGGACAGATCTCTCCAGGAGACATCTTCTTCTGCAGAAAGGCTCTGTTTAAATCTGGACCTAGACCATCATGCCTAACAGTGTCTCCACTGGACGCAACAGTTGTGGCACCAGTGTAGACAGCACCACTGGTTATAATGGGTTTATAGGCTCTGTTTACACCTGGTATTGAGATGTTTTTTACTTGATCGGATCACAAGTAGACGAGGGAGACGCATTCCCATTCACACCTGGTGTTTTATTCCGTCTCTTTTGTCCACTTTCAACCACTTCTGTCCTGATTTCTTCAAGGAAAGGTCTATGGGTTATAAATGTATGGGTTTTTTTCAGATCTTTTAATCTAATGGACGAAATAAGCTTGTGCAATTTACATATGAACGCGACCGGAGACGACAGAAAAACACAGAGAGAAGCAGCTTTAGTTTCTGCTCTGACAGCTCAAGACCAGCTGAACGCTGTGAGTGTGTGTTAGAAATCAGGAATGGAGAAAACATTGTGACGTTTTACATCTTCAAACCAAACATGGGTCTCCAGCTGACAAAGTTTAAAGGGTACCTATTATGGCATTTAAAATGTTCCTAATATTGTTCTGGGAGTCCCCAACAACAGTTTTACAAGCATGCAATGACAAAAAACACTTTTGTTGTCTTATAATATGCATTTATTTTTACCTGATTTGCTCACCGACTCCCAAATGAATCGTTTAGCGAGTCATTTTTCCAAACCCCGCCTTTGCGTGACGCTAATCTGTGGTGATATGTTAGACACCCAGCCGACGGGGTGTCATTGGTTGTTGCGCTAGATCTTACCCAGATACAACAGTGCTATTTTCTGATTGGCTAACAACACCAGACGAACAACACCAGAGCAGACCAGGGTTGCCAGGTCTGCACAACAAAACCAGCCCAATTGCTCATCAAACTAACCCAATCACGGCCAAAAATATTCAAATAGCGTTCCCGGGTGTTTCCTCAATAACAATCATGTTCCAGTGGATAAAACAATCGCGTCAACCAGCGTGCACAACACAAACAACCCGCGGAAACAGTGCAGGCATACGGACCTGGCAACACTGGAGGAGACGCGCTTGAATCCTGCCGGTTCCACAGTGAGTGAGTTTTGGGCACTGCGGCATATTAAATATATTACAAATAGTTTTTCAGCGTGAGAAATACAATGTGTGGCCGGAGAGCGTGACAAAAGACCGAAATGAGTGACTGTCACGCTCAATGCGTGATGCGTGACACTCGAGAGCCCTGTGACAACTCCATTAACAACGACAAACACTTCACATATTTCAATACAATTGACATTGAAGACCTAAGTTAGCTGCTAGAAGCTGCGCTGTGCCTGTGCGTACACAACACACAAAATAATTATAGAACATGATACAAACATAAAAGCAACAGCCTACTTACAGATTGTGATTCGGAGAAGGAAGCTGATCCAAATAAACTCGGTACTGAACCTCCCTCCTTCAGTATCAGCCGGCTCGCAAATTCATACTTTATAGCATTTAGGTTTGTGAAGCAATCATCTTCAAAATGACGCGAACACAGAACAAGTTCGGGCTATAATACTTCTGTGGTATAGTTATGAACTGTAGCCACTGTCTTCAAATGCTCCTCACTGGGCAGATGAAAAAAGTTTGCTTTTGCGTCGCACTTCAAAACACAGCAGCGTCTCGTCGACATGTTTTCCCTGGTGTCTCCTAATGCAATGAGTGGGTGTATCTTATTCAAATAACTTGGACAAGTGACGTACGAAAGTGCATCGTTCGTCTATCGATTCATATCACGACTCAGAGTCGACTCTTACTTTTGAGAGATAATAACTTTGTATACGGTGAACTTTCATATTTAAAACTTTGCAGGATGTTTTCGTTCACTTAGATCTATGTTACACACTACATGAAAGGTAATTTTCAAAATTCCATGATAGGTACCCTTTAACTCCCGTCTGGCTAGAGCGCTTCCCATAATGTTTACTCGTTCCGTCAGTGACGGAGAGAAGACGGTCTTTCGTGGCTGTTTGAACACATTCGATCACATGAGTGTTTACACTATGAAAGCAATCCAGTCTAATGTGTTTCCAACTACCTCTGGAAGTGGTCAAAAGTGGACAAGCTCAAAGCGTTTAGACCCGTTTACTCCTGTATTTAGCGTCGTCCACTTGTGATCCGATCGACCAAAACGCATCTTAAAGGGGTCATATAATGGTACATGCACTTTTACAAGCTGATTGTACTGAAATGTGTGTTGGCAGTGCCTGTACACAACGATCATATAATGATAAAAATCCATCCAGTGATTTTGTTTTAATCTTCTTATATGTTTTCCCCTGCCTCAAATCGAGCCGTTCGAGCCTGTGACGTCACAGGCTCGGACGCCCCTCCCACGATTGTTGATTGACAGGAGCGTTTCAACACAGACCCGCCGTCGTTCGTGAGCGAGCTGTCAATCATGCGCGCGCGGACCGGTGTCGCGCTGAAAAGTACGCTGGAGCAGCACAGTCTATGAGCAGAATGGAGTCTAAGTAAGTGGTGTTCTCTTGGGTGCAATAAGGAACACAGCAGTCATTAATGTTCCTAAATCCGAACCGCTGAAGACGCAGAGTGGCTGAGTTTGTTTTCGAAGGGAATATTACCGACGATCAACATAAATGCTTTCATATTTGCGTGAATCATTTCACACACCAGACTGCTTTATAAACGAGGAGGTATAAAGCTGGTTTTGCTAAGAAGCTGCTCCTGAAAAAAGGAATCGATACCAACTATTCGTGTTCCTGCACCTCCAGAAGAACTGAAGTGAGTGTAGCGTTTTATTAACCTTTATATTCATATTTATATTAATCTTTGCAAATCGCTAGCTTCACGATGAATGCGGCTAAGGTTTACACTCAGGGAACATTATGGCATGTTTTCTATGTACGACGTTCTCAATATAATTCATAATCCTACGTTTATAATGAACAACACATTATGGTTTTTGTGTTATTGTGTTACAAACGGCGTACGCACAGAACAGAGGGGCGGAGTCAGCAAAGCTCATTATCATTTAAAGGCATATGCACTTAAACGGCGTGCTGAAGACAGAGCTGTTTTTGACCAGGTAAAATAAGTGTTTTCTTACAATACTAATGAGAATTTTTAATGAAAGTATATTACAAACTTTTAATTTAGACCCTAAAGAATCATATTAGCTTGTACAAAAATGGCATTATATGACCCCTTTAATACCGGCTGTAAACAGGGCCAAAAAGTGTGCAAACCCATGCTATGGTGTACATGGCTGCATAAGCGTTGTTACATGGTTGCTAAGGGGTTGTAAATGGTCACCGCTATGCAGTTGCTAAGGAAATCTAGTTTCCACCCTCAAGTCTCTATGATATTATGGGCTGCAGCTGACTTGTAGCCAGGCAATGACTTTCCAGGCTCACAAAACTGATTTCAGACAGACTTCTGAGGCAGCGTATAACAGTTTAATGATCTGCAACAAAATAGAGCGAGCTTTGGTAAAATCTGAGCGAACAACGACAACATTATCAAAGCGATCCCCATTCAACGCCCATTAAAAACGCTGTATTAT
>CM070841.1:5271605-5336605 GCA_036326025.1 Chrosomus eos
GTCTAGTTATTGATGATTTCCCCCCTCCCTTTTCTGTCAAATACCCCCTACCTGCATAGGGGTACATGTACCCCAGGTTTGGATGATAATGGCATTGGAAGGAAATGAGACCCATCTCATCCTCGTGTTTGTGGATGAAGCTATCTTCAACCTGGCCAAGGGCCGAAGACATGGCCGTAATATTATTGGCCACCGGGCCACGGTGGATGATGGTTGGGCCGCCATCATTTTTATTTGATCCCTGAAAATGAGAGAGGTCTTGTAGGTGCTCCTTCCACAATCACTACTCATCCAAGTATGGTCATGTTGTTCCTACCACCTTATTCTTCTTTCCTCAATCCTATTGAGGAGTATTTCTCCGCTTGGAGGTGGAGAGTGTATGAGCATCAGGCTCAAGATCAGAGGTCCCTGCTCCATGCAATGAACAAGTGTGAGGATATTACAGGAGATCAGTGTAGGGGATGGTTGCGACATGCACGCTGTTTCTTCCCTCGTTGCATCGTAAGGGAGAATATGCACTGTGATGTGGATGATAATCTGTGGTCAGACAGACAGCAGCGTGTGGATGGCCAGGAGAGGGTGAGGATGGTGGCCAGGAGAGGGGGGTGAGGACAGCGACCAGTGAAGAACTTAGTTGTGAAACTCCAGCTTTATTTACAGCACTGTAGGCTGCATATAATTTCATTGTTTTTTGTTTGTGTGTCTATATTACAGTATATTATGCTGTATGCATTTTACTTTTACTCTGATGTATGGAAGTTACATTATGTGTGTGAATGATAATGGTTACAATTTCCTTGGCAGTATGAGTGCAATGTGTGATGTCAAACCTTGGAGGCTACTCTTACCCTAAAATCCTATTTCTTTTTTTTTTTTAGTTTTATACACAATTGTATTCTGTTAGCTAGACAAAAAAACAGTACAGTAACCATTGTCAATGAAGGACTGGGCTAAGACTGAAAGGTTGATATGAGGGATATTTCAATGGTCCTCTGCCATAGTGACAAAACATCTAAACATTTTGGCTTGCAGTGCTTACACAATGCCAAAGGGATGAAGCATTTTGGGGGCACTGACTGGTTAAATGAGAAGGAAATTTAGTTTTGACACATGAGTGAACTGTTTTGGGAGATGTATGAGCTTTTGCAGGTGAACCATGGTGTTGTGCCGAACCATCCACGTTATTTTGGCAAAAGCACCAAGAGTGTTGAGAACGTCCGGTCTGTTTCAAGAAATGAGCCAAAGCAATTGAGAAGGATCTTTGCCATTTTGGTGGCACTGACTCTTTATATGAGAAAGGAATTTAGTTTTGAAGCATGAGTGAACAGTTTTGGGATAGATATGAGCTTTTGCAAGTGAGCTATAGTGTTGTGCTGAACTGTAAGACTGTTTTGCCAAATGATCTTAGAGTTTTGAGAATGTAATTTCTGTTTCAAGAAATGAGCCAAACCAATAGAGAAAAACTGTAAAACAACATCAGTTTAAACCAGTTTTAAAACTAAACCTACCCTGAGAAACACTTTTCAGAAACACTTGTGACAACTAGCCCCGGTCTCTAAATGTGTTTCAGGATCAGGACGAGCCATACAGAAGAGATTGTCTCGATCTCTCTCATCTTTTCCCAATTTCATTCTCTCTTTGGCTCTTGTTATTGGGCCTGATTTGTCAGGGCCCCCGGTGAGAGAGCGCTATCACCGTACGCTTTTCTTTTGGCATTGTTAAAACTAAATGAAACAAGGTAATTAGCTTGTTACAATTAAAGTGACTCGACTGGATAAATTGTAATCACCCGAAATGAAGTTAGGCTTCCCTGCAGGATCAGCCAGCCAGCTGAGCAGCCTCATTTGCATAATTAAAATATACAAATGATAATGGATTTTGTACTCAATATCCAGCGGCTGTAAATCCAGAGAAATATGAATATTACAATAACAACGCAGCTGCCTTGAGGTAAACGCGGGATGATGTTCCCAGCGTTTGCTGTTTCCCCTCCTGCGCTCATCCGTTGGGCCGCGAGATGAGTCTGGATATGTGAGCGCAGGTACCAATTGAAAAGCCGTGTGATAAAATAGATGAAAAACATTCAAAAGTGATATTAGTTAATAATGCCTGTGGTGGAACCATGGGGTGGAGAAAGAGAGAGATACGTGGACCAATTACATGTGCAAATTGTGGGTGGCGGGTCCTGGTAGCGTGGCTGTACCTCGGGGGAAGCCTTTCGCCTGATTACACGAAATTGGGATTGAATTAAACATCTAAAAGGGTTGTCCTAAGACAAACCCGAATGAAATTAGGCCTGCTCTTTTTCCGCTGCGAGCGCAAGGAAGCTGGCACACGGAGAACGAGAGAAATGTTCTCAATTAGGAGAGGGACAATGTCATGAAATTAGGCCTTAGAGGTTTTCCTCTCCACTTTGCATTTGTCATTAAAGCGAGGAACACTGGCCTCCACACAGCTGCTCCTGTCCACTGCTGGCTGGATCTCTCTCTCTCTGTGTGTGTGTGTGTGTGTGTGTGTGTGTCTTCCCGTGGATTGGACTGTGTCCTGATGGGATGTGTAGGAATGCCAGGTGAAACAGAGGGGTTCAATCTGCAGGACACACAATTATAATGACAACTTTTATTCATTTTCAGAGATCGAGTTTGTTTAATTTTTAAATACTTTAAATTTAAAATATATATATATATATATTTTAAAATTAGGCATAAAACTGAAGTTGTGAAGTTCTGAGTTGTGACGTATATCAGTGTGTGAAACAGCTTCTGGAACTAGAACAAATGTAGGGCGGGACTTGATTTTGTCCGTGGGGAATTGATTGGATGGTTGTGGTTTGCTATTGGTGGATCTCATGTGAGTGACAGGTTATTGCCCCGCCCACACGCCAGTGGACACATCATCAGAGAAGAGAAGAGATGATGCAAGAGGCAGGGGAAGTTATTTTGATTAAAGATTATGAAAAAAATAATCACGTGCACAATAAATAATTTATAATAAATACTTTAATATTTCAAAAAATAAAAAAAAAATTGACCATTTTGATTTCATGGAGGCTTTAAAGCTTAAATAAAAAAAAAAAAAAAAAAAATATATATATATATATATATATATATATATATAATATATATATATATATATATATATATATATATAATATATATATATATATATATTTAAAGTAAATCATATAAATATATATTATATAATGATTTATAATCATTTGTCTTTTGAGGAAAATGTCCAATTTAAATTTAATCACTATTTTGTCATGTCATATTCATATATATATATATATATATATATTATATATATATATATATATATATATATATATATATATATATATATATATATATATATATATATATATATATATATATATACATGCATTGATATTTGAAACTGTATTTTCACAATTTCAAATAATATAAATGATATATACATATAAATAGGTTTAGAATACATTACTCTTTTCTAAAAATTTGCTAAGCTTATGTGTTCATTTAAGGTCCTCGTGTACCTAAATAAATTAATAATTAAATAAATTCAGTTGATTCAATTGCATTGATATATTTTCTTTCAGCTGTCTTCTTAAACTTTCATGGCATCAGCGGCTTTCCTGCCTTGTAAATGTTTTAATTCATGATTTTTTAAACAATTAAATTTGTGCAGATTCACCTGAAGCTCTTCACTGTAAAAAAACTATATGACCAATGAGATATGACAACCTATGTTTTTACATTACTTTAACTCATCAAAATAAGTTAAGCATTTTTCAACTTTTTTAATATGTTATACAAGATTCAACTCATTTGAAGTCAGTTTAAAGTAATTTAGGTTGAAATGATTTACACATTCAAATTGATTGTACTTAAAAATTGAAGGGAGCAACATTTTTTATTACAGTGTTCATGTTTCTTGTGATTGGCTGTTCGCTGTAATCAAAAACTCTGGATCAAACTTAAGTTGAAAGACGTTTATAGCAAGCGTTGTGAACCTGCTGAACCCAACCTGAACAGAGCTGAATTTGCTTGGTTTTGTCAACTCTGAACTTACTCTGTTTGTTATAGCTTTGTGTAACAGGCCACTGCATAATCTGTGGCATTGTGCTGTGTGATAAAACTCCACATTTTATTGTGGCCAGCCTAAGGCACACCTGTGCAATAATCATGCTGTAAATCTTGATATGCCACACCTGTGAGGTGGATGGATTATCTCGGCAAAGGAGAAGATTTAGACAGATTTGTGAACAATATTTGAGAGAAATAGGCCTTTTGTGTACATAGTAAAACTCTTAGATCTTTGAGTTCAGCTCATGAAAAATGGAGCAAAAAACATTTTTTTAATTTTTCAAAAACGTTTTTAATTTTGTGTGTAAGTAATGAGGTTTGGGGTTAAATACATTGGAACTGAAAAAGTTCTATGCATTGCCCAAGCATTCACATCTACATACTAGCACAGAGTATATGGCATTTTTCTCAAACATATTCTAATGATATAAACAAAATATATATATTTTTTTCAAGCCCTGTATACAGAACAGCGGTCCATAATACATGTGTATACACAGTTACACAGTATTTTTAATCTTCCAGAACACTCATTCAACCCCTCCCGTTGTAAATCTCTCTCTCTCTCTCTCTCTCTCTCTCTCTCTCTCTCTCTCTCTCTCTCTCTCTCTCTCTCTCTCTCTCTCTCTCTCTCTCTCTCTCTCTCTCTCTCTCTCTCTCTCTCTCTGTGTGTGTGTCCACTAACTTACTGTATTGTGTAACAGCATTACTGTATTGAGTGTGTGTATATGAAGTACGAAATGAGTTTTCTATGGCACATCAGTGCAATATGGACCAGAGCTGTAAGTAAATAATTTGCAGTAATCAAAGTTAATGGAACCCAATGGGAGAGACTTGTGCTATTGCAATAATCTCATTTAGCAGACAGCAGATTCAGTGGATAATTGGGCATAAGTAAAATTGAATTCCCCTGCTCAATTACAGAACTATTACGCTTCATATCAGCAAACACAGGTCAAATGTATCTCTGGCACCTTGAAAACACCAATGGCGAGCAATTCAACATCTATAGTGTTGAAATGTCAAATACAACAAAGTCTACACAATCACCTCTTTACTGGAACTGTGCTATATGAAAAATAATATATCAGCTAATTAGCAGTGTAAACCAAATGGAACAAAGCAATCACATCCCAAAAATCATTTGGGTAAACTGCATGATTATATGTTGATGTTTTCCTCTAATCACAATAGATTTAGCACAAAACAATAACAAAAGGTGAAAATGTGGAATCTCATGAGTGTAGAAGCCAAGGTTAAAATATTCACATAATGATAAATTACATTTTCTGTATGTTTCTTGCTAATTATAAGTACATTTTAAACTTTTTAAGACCAAGTAAAGAAAGTCTAGGGAATAAATTGAAGGAAACACATAACGCTCTCTAAATGTAAATGTCTTGGGAGAAACAGAATGAGTTGTTTCAGCAACACTTCAGAGTTTGAAAATACATCTTACAACAAATATACATTACTTTTAAATTCATTTTATAAAAAAGTAGCTTGCATCGCTCTGCTTCCCAACCACTACCAGTGTTGAGAGTAACGCATTACAAGTAACGTGAGTTATATAATCAGATTACTTTATTATGTATGTCATGTGATCCCTTGTTCAAGTCATGTGATCCTGTCATGTGTCCCCTTGTCTGATGTGTCCTGTTGTCATTGGTTCATTGTTCACAGATGTCCCTTGTCTAGTCGTTAGTCTTTTGTATTTAAGCCCTCATGTTTGCCCTGTGTCTTTGTCTAGTATTGATTGTTTTCATGTAACCAAAGTCCTGTCCATGTTCTTCTTTATGTTTTTGGGTTCATAAAACATCATGACTTTGTTTTATGTTTTATCACATTTTAGAAATAAAGCTGCATTTGGGTTCTCACTTCATCTTGCCTTCAGTGGGCTAGTCATTACACCGAGTAACAAAGGCAAAATCATATCATAGAAATAACTGCTACACATTCTGTATGTGTGTGTGAGAGAGAAATGTCTATGAGTGTACCTAGCCATTATTTTCAAACCTAAAATAAACCGAATAAGAAAAAATATCTGTGCGAAACAGATGCATAAGAAATAACTGCTAAACCACACTTTACAAGTGAGAGAGGAATCATGCAACATGGATGCAGACAAACTCATGAAGACAGTCATTTAAAAATGCTGTGATACCATACTTAATACTAAGAGTGAATACTCTTGTAATGCAATGTGAGTGAAGCGAATGTTCGAGTCAGTAAGAGTGATTGATCTTTTCTTTGGGCACTATGATGCATTGGCATTGCCGTTGCAAAAGATCAAATTGGCCAAAAGTCTGTCAGACATTTGTTCACGATAGGGCCGTAGCAAGCTGAAAACACACTTCACTGGAGCACTAGAGGCGGGCACTGCCAATGATGGCCACTCGGAGGAGTGCAGGAACGGTGTCCCGGTTCATAGCCCAGAACAAGAGGGCGATCTATCCTTCAGATATGTCAATGTACTGACTTAGCTGATGTGCTGGAGTGGTCCAGATGTTTTCCTTCTGTCTCTTATGATATGCTGCAAACAGCCCCATGGCGACGTGTCAAGCGTCACATGACACTTTATGGGGCTTCGTGCCTGTCATATTTACAAATGTTAATCCATCCATTTCTCCCGAAAGACATGAAAGTAAGGGGCAGGTGAAACATTATTTGATTGAAAACTGTCTGAACGTGTGATAAATGACAACTGAGAAGCGCTGCTGAACGCACTCTATCAAGCGCTCTCTGGCTCAGTGCCAAAGTGTGAAAGTAGCGCTGTGATTACAACTCTGAGAAGGTAGGTAAAGTCTTTCCAAGTCACAGGGCTCTAGTCATAGTCAAGTCACGAGTCATTGTTGTCAAAGTCTAAGTCGAGTCGCAAGTCATCTTCAATTATGTCAAGTTGAGTCGCAAGTCATAAAATTTGGGACTCAAGTCCAAGTCATGCGACTCGAGTCCACAACCCTGCTGTACTTTACCAGAACAAAATAGCTGAGTTTTCCCATTTATTGACTAACAGCTCTCCTGTCCACATGTTGAGAGAAACAAACAGTGAAATACTAAAAACAGAAAAGTTTTTAAAACACTGTATTATTCATACCAGACCAATAGTTGATGATGTCACTTTGCTAATCGACACTATGGACTGAACACGTCGAAACCCATTTTCAAAAGCTTTCATTTTCAAGCCCCCAAAATGCCATTGTCGTGTAAATGAACAGCCAAAACATATTAAAAAGGTTTCTGTTTTGAGTGAAAACGGGTTGTGTGAACGGCTAAATCTGAGCATTTACTCATCTCACTTGCACAAAAACAGATTCCATATTCCTCAAAATAAAAAATTAAAAACACTGAAAACTCAGAATATTACACAAACCTGCAATCATTTTATGTTAAATAACACAAATATATTTTATGTATTTAATCTCACTTTATTAATGTGTCTTTGCTGTTGACCTTCGTTGGTTAAACTTTATGATGTTTTATTAACAAAGTTCGGGAGGAACACGCTAAAATGATCTATCCAATCATCACATCATTCCAACCAGCTGTCAACAATCAGTAATCAACATGTCTACCCAATCAGCAAAATGAGTGGAGGCCTATACATAAATACAGTCGACCCATGTTCCTCGACAGTTTTCAGCATCCCTCCACCACCCCGTCTCCTCACACTCGCCTGGTCACTTTCCTAACCAGAAATACGGAGAAAGTACTCTGGGTTCGGGCCAAAATACTGAGCTCGGAGCCGTCTCCTCAGACAGCACGCCAAATACGCATACTACTTTACTTCTGATTATTTGTAAGTGTGAACTTCCCCTGCGTCCATTCAAGGAAATGGACGTGAATGTCCATTTCCTTCAGCCTGAATCTCATTCAAAACAGAGATGTTCTTGCTCAGTATATGTGTTTTCCAGTGTAAATGATGTCTAAAGATTCTTAAATCAAGATGCTTAAAATAAAAAGCATCAAGTTTTCTGTGAAATTGATCAAAATTAAGTGGCTTCTAATTAAAACAAGAACAAACACAGTGGAGCCAAAATATTGTCGGCTCACTATGAGACCCCTGAATGTGTCCTTTGGTCTAACCAAAACGTTAGCAGCAGTTCTTTCATGTCCCATAGGTTGAGGTGGAGCCTCACTTGTTGGTCCAGCACATCCCACAGATGCTCAATTTGGAGGCCAGGGCCACACCCTGAACTCTTCACCATGTTCCTCAAACCATTCCTGAAAAAAATGATTATCCTGCTGAAAGAGCCTCTTCCACCAGGGAAACCGTTGTCATGAAGTGGTGTACCTGATCCGACACAGTGTTTAGGTCGGTTGCACGTCAGACTGACGTCCACATGAACGGCCAGACCCAGGGTTACCCAGTAGGTCATTGTCCTGATCATCACACTCCCTCCAGCGGCTCGTCGCCCCACAGTGATCCTCAGGTAAACGGCGTCATGTACACAGCCGTCCATGTGATGTAAAAGAAAAGGGACTCATTGGACCAGACGACCTTCTTCCACTGCTGCGAGGTCCAGTTCAGACGCCCGCGAACCCATTGTAGGCTCTTTCAACGGTGAACAGGGTCATCAAATGCTCTCTCATCGCAGCAGAGTATGATGCACTGTGTGTTGTGACACAATCCTCCCATAACCATTACAATTTTGTGTGATTTATGCACAGTAGACCTTCTGTTGGCTCAGACCAGACGAGATAACCCTGGTGCATCGATGAGCCTTGGGTGCGCAACAATTTGGCCCTTATCAAAGTCGCTCATATCTTTATTCCTGCCCAATTATATTGATTACGAGAACTGATTGTTTGTTCACCATATAATCTACCCAGACCTTAATACGCTGCATTTTTAGGAGATGATCAATGACATTCGCTTCAACAGTGACTGGTCATAATGTTTTGGCTCATCAGTGTGTAAACGTATTTCACATATTCAGTGTATAAAAAATGTGGCAAACTTAAATCCCTCTGCCAAACCCCTCCTCCACCATAAATAAAATTAAAACTATAGCAGCTCTCCTGCGACAAAGTCTTTTCCCCCCAATCTTTACCTTTGATTTACTCTCATATGTCCCTGTATTTATGCCCTCTGCACTTTTCTTTCAATTCCTGTCCATTTCGTGATGAAATTCGCCTTAAACCCCAAAACTGTAAGTGTACACAGTTCACCGAATCCATGCCATCCAATAACCAAATGTATTTAAATCATCATTTAAAGTAATGCCCATGTGCTCTCTCTACTCTACTCTCTTCAAAAAAATCCCACAATCAGAGGGACGCAAGCTTAGGGAAGCTTAGTTCTCCGAAAAGATGTATTTAATCTTAAGATATTAGGCAGGGTTATTTTTACTTACCATCGCCCCGTATTAAAACAGACCGTAACGTTTACTTGAAGATTTAAGTGAATGAAACAAATGAAATAAAAGTGAGTGGGTGGTTTTAATCAAGGAGAGCACTGGCAAGGCAAACGCTGAGGTTTAACAGATGTCCAACAAGTACCGGGGAGCTCCATTAGGGATATGAAGGGTGGATGAGATGATTAAATGTTATTTAAAGAAAGGACGAGAGAAGATAAAGTCCTGTCGGAGGGGGGTGCCTATGCTTTCACTCGCATTTAAACAGAAGGAGGAGTGATGTTTGTTTAACATCGTCTCATTGCTTTGACCTCTCTCATTAAAATCGGAGAGTACACTAAGCTGTTAATGTTCTGTCTCAGCCTCCCTCTTTTCACACACCGAGAGCTTCATTTAAATAACTTACAGGTCCAATTAGATGGGAAATTAAATTGTCATTATTTAAGTGGGTGACGAGCAGAGGAAGTGACAGGAAGGAGGCAGGAGTGTTTTGTGTCCCTCGAGGCCCGCTGTAGTTACACTTATGAATTTAGCGTGAAGCAGCGCTGGTAATGACACACACAAGCCGTTGTGTTTGAAAACTAGCAAAATGAGAGAGGTGATGATTAAATACTAATTGTGTGAAAGCATTTTATTCCGATGTACACATTCATTCATTTTGAAGAATATTTAATTATATTGGTGCTCTTTTATTTCGGTTCCACTTTATTTCGATAGTCCACTTTCTACTAACATATAAACATAAGTAACTTTGCAACTGCATGTCAATTAACTGTCATTAGAGTATTAGACTGTTAGGTTAGGGTTCGTGTTAGTAGAATAAGTTGACTTGAAGTTACTTATAGTCAGTATAATGTCTGTTGAGGAGCATCACAATAAAGAGTTAGCAGATATTAAGCAGACAGTCTATTAATACACTAATGACAGTTAGTTGACATGTAGTTGCAAAGTTACTTATAGTTAACAAAATGTATATCGAAATAAATTGTTACCGTAGTTTCATGAGTCGTTGACATGATAACGCAGACCTATTTTTGGTAATTTTTATAAATGAAAGTCAGCGTGTGTAAGGTTATGATATATCTAACACAAGTTCTCAAGTTTTATCAAAAGCTTGGAGTGAGATCACATGCGGTTAGAGGAGGAGCCCAAAGGGAGCCCGCCCCCACCCATCCCCGCCCCAAATTTTACACATTGTTCATAATTAACCAGCACAAATTGAAATGATAACAACATAAGTTGGTTGTAAAGTAGTTGTAGAGTTTTTGACTGCATCAATAATAATGTATACGATGGACTATATTAAATGTTCTAGCCTAAAAATGTTAGACGAGCTTTCTTCCAACTTACCTTCTCCATCACGACGTGTGTTCGCGCGATGTTGTTGGTTACCTAGCAAATGTTCCGTTAACTTCTGTGTGTTCGCGCATCTATGTTGCATCTATGTTCAGCGGCAGGAAACTTCACTTTGTGTGCCTGCGCCTCGTATACAACGCTATATATAAAGCTTGCAGGACAACTTGGTTGGCATTGCCTTTTCAGCGTGAGAAAAACACGGTGTGGCGTGTGAACTGATTTAATTACAGTCAGGTCCATAAATATTGGGACATCAACACAATTCAAATATTTTTGGCTCTATACACCACCACAATGGATTTGAAATGAAACAAACAGGATGTGCTTTAACTGCAGACTTTCAGCTTTAATTTGAGGGTATTTGCATCCAAATCAGGTGAACGGTGTAGGAATTACAACAGTTTGTATACGTGCCTCCCACTTTTTAAGGGACCAAAAGTAATGGGACAATTGGCTCCTCAGCTGTTCCATGGCCAGGTGTGTGTTATTCACGTGTTATTCCCTCATTATCCCATTTACAAGGAGCAGATTAAAGGTCAAGAGTTCATTTTAAGTGTGCTACTTGCATTTGGAATCTGTTGCTGTCAACTCTCAATATGAGATCCAAAGAGCTGTCACTATCAGTGAAGCAAACCATCATTAGGCTGAAAAATCAAAACAAACCCATCAGAGAGATAGCAAAAACATTAGGTGTGGCCAAATCAACTGTTTGGAACATT
Organism: Chrosomus eos; assembly: GCA_036326025.1. Taxonomy (NCBI): domain Eukaryota; kingdom Metazoa; phylum Chordata; class Actinopteri; order Cypriniformes; family Leuciscidae; genus Chrosomus; species Chrosomus eos. The sequence goes on from CM070841.1 coordinate 5,283,105, forward strand.
CTTAAAAAGAAAGAACGCATGGGTGAGCTGAGCAACACCAAAAGAACAGAAGACCACGGAAAACAACTGTGGTGGATGACCGAAAAATTCTTTCCCTGGTGAAGAAAACACTCTTCACAACAGTTGGCCAGATCAAGAACACTCTCCAGGGGTAGGTGTATGTGTGTCAAAGTCAACAATCAAGAGAAGACTTCACCAGAGTGAATACAGAGGGTTCACCACAAGATGTAAACCATTGGTGAGTCTAAAAAACAGGAAGGCCAGATTAAAGTTTGCCAAACAACATCTAAAAAAGCCTTCACAGTTCTGGAACAACATCCTATGGACAGATGAGACAAAGATCAACTTGTACCAGAGTGATGGGAAGAGAAGAGTATGGAGAAGGAAAGGAACTGCTCATGATCCAAAGCATACCACCTCATCAATGAAGCATGGTGGTGGTAGTGTCATGTTGTGGGCATGCATGGCTGCCAATGGAACTAATTCTCTTGTATTTATTGATGATGTGACTACTGACAAAAGCAGCAGGATGAATTCTGAAGTGTTTCGGGCAATATCATCTCAAATTAAGCCAAATGCTTCAGAACTCATTGGACAGCGCTTCACAGTGCAGATGGACAATGACCCGAAGCATACTGTAAAAGCAACCAAAGAGTGTTTTAAGGGAAAGAAGTGGAATGTTATGCAATGGCCAAGTCAATCACCTGACCTGAATCCGATTGAGCATGGATTTCACTTGCTGAAGACAAAACTGAAGGGAGAATGCCCCAAGAACAAGCAGGAACTGAAGACAGTTGCAGTAGAGGGCTGGCAGAGCATTACCAGGGATGAAACCCAGTGTCTGGTGATGTCTATGCATTCCAGACTTCAGGCTGTAATTGAATGCAAAGGATTTGCAACCAAGTATTAAAAAGTGAAAGTTTGATTTATAATTGTTAATCTGTCCCATTACTTTTGGTCCCTTAAAAAGTGGGAGGCACGTATACAAACTGTTGTAATTCCTACACCGTTCACCTGATTTGGATGCAAATACCCTCAAATTAAAGCTGAAAGTCTGCAGTTAAAGCACATCTTGTTCGTTTCATTTCAAATCCATTGTGGTGGTGTATAGAGCCAAAAATATTAGAATTGTGTCGATGTCCCAATATTTATGGACCTGACTGTATGTGTGTCTCACGGCCAATGCATGAGACTTGAGAAACCTGGATATATAGGCTACACCCCCACTGCCCACTTCATTAGATTCCCCTAGCAAAGACTGGTTTGAACCCCCTTTTGACTTCAGAACTACCTTATTTCTTCATGGCATAGATTCAACGCGCTGCTGGAAACATTCCTCAGAGATTTTGGTCCATATTGTCATGAGAGCATCAGTCAGTTTCTGCAGATTTGTCTGCTGCACATCCATGATGTGAATCTCCCGTTCCACCACATCCCAAATGTGCTCTGTTGGATTGAGATCTGGTGAATGTGGAGGCCGTTTGAGTTTAGTGAACTCACTGATATGTTCAAGAAACCAGTTTGAGATGATTTGAGCTTTGTGACGTGTGTTATCCTGCTGGAAGTTAAAGGGATGGACATGTTCAGCAAAATAAATAAGCTCAATGCATTGTGCAATAAGTGTCATCTTATAGAGTAGCATTATAACAACTTTCATCACACTCAAATGTATCTAATATGATAAAACAGCATTGTGTTACCCCACATGCGCATGACTGGAAGAAGCGGAAGCGGTATAATAAAAGCTCCTCTGCTCTCGAGCCGTGTGTCCTGCTTTTCTCTCATCAGCAATCGCTCCAGCGGCTCGTTCCGCTGATAAATCTTTAATACATTACCGGTCATCCATGAATATGATTTCTGCTGATTACCGTCAAATCTCCACCGACTGTAAAGGTAAAGATAACAACTCCCACGATTCCACGAAATCAAGGCATCATCAAGCTACGCCTTTGTTTTGAATAAAGGACCTCTAGTGGCGAAAAAATACATACAGTAGTGTGCCTTTAAATCTCTGATGCTCAGTTTGAACTTCAGCACATCATCTTGACCATGCCTGATTAGATGTTTGTGTTCACGAGCAACCCCAGACAGCAACAGTGTCGGCCCAGATCCGGCCCACATCTGGGCAGCGTGCATCCATGTGTAAGAGATGTGTACCAGATGTGTGCCGGATCTGGGCCGACACTATGTTGCTGTCTGGGGTTGAACAGGTGGACCTAATAAAGTGGCCGATGAGGGGAATATATACAAAACTTTAATGTGATTAACCTGATCAGGTGTCCATATTTTATGGGGACTTTCCATAGACATAATATTTTTTTCTCTACAGACGGTGAATTCTGCCTCCTAACTCTTACTCTATATCCCTAAAAACAAAATGTTGTGCTTTTTTACATTTTTTTAAAGTACTTTTGAACATAATATTACATAAAATATATAGTGTATAAAATATTTTGATATATGTCAGTTGTTTTCTGATTGGTTTCCTGATCAGCAGAGTCCGATGTAAGGTTAGTCAGATATGGGCCCCTGCGGTCCCTGTCCTGTCTGCATACACTGGCACATCTCTGCCATAAAGCTGATGGATGGAGTGAAATCAAAAATTCACAGGTGATCTCTGACCCCGAGCTGGAGCAAATGGATCCAGCATCTGTGCGGGCGCAGTAAAGGGCCGGTGTCCTCTGTGGTCACTCCTGAGTGCTGTAGGGGACCCAGAACACTTACAGGGTCCTGCAGGGGCCCGGACACTCAATGACCTCAGAGGGGGCGAGGGCCAGTCTCACCACGGCTGTACATCTCACTCATGTGTTTTTAAACCATTTTATATCTGAAAAACTGTATATTGCACTGTCTTACCAGGGCTGTACATTTGACTTTTATGTTTTTAAACCATTTTATGTCTTAAAAACATATATCCAGATATAGTTATTTTGGCTGGAAATTCAACCCAGATGTTTTATATCACATAGCCAGTATAAATTTCTGCATGCTTATAATAATTAAATACAAATAAAATGTACTTTTGAGGATTTTCTCCCACTTCCCTTAGTCTGTATTGTTGTCGATCTACATAATACAATTAAAAAGAAACATAAAAACAACGATTTTTTATTAAGGAATATTCACTTAAATGTTTCTGTTTATCACTATAATTAGGGCTCATATTATGTTTGTGAATGTAAATAGCAGGGATAGAAATTGGAATTAGTGTAGCAGTCTATATTAAATCTAAAGTGAAAGCAGTGTAATATACCTGCTAAATATCCTGTTAATATGAATCAAACAACAAAATAAAAAAAAGTCAATTACTCACTGCTCTTGACTGAATAACTTTAGTAGCTTTAATAAGAAGAAATGTCTTACTTGAATGCTGCTGTTAAATGCTCTGGCGAGGAGATAAACATGGCGGATCACTGAGGGCGGGGCATATGCTAATCGGGCAATTGTGGGCGGAACATATGCTAATATGGTAGTTGTGGGTGAGGCCTGTTCCAATGTGTTATCATGGATGGATTTTTACAGCAATATGGTGGTTTTACAATGCAGACACATAAATATGTTAAAAAACAATATAAAAGTGAGTTTTGCATAATAGGTCCCCTTTATTTTATTTTATTTACTGTATTTTAACTACACTCAATTGTTAGTAACTGGCAGCAAGACAGGCACAGCATGGCTTCATAATGTTTTCTCCAATAAAAAAAGTGGCCTTCAGCTAAATTAAATTCTGAAGGTGATAAACTTTCTTCTGGCTCTCTCCACCAGTGATATAAACCTTGATCGTGGAGGGAGAAAAAAAAAAGGACAAGAACTTTTCCACTCTGTCACGGCCTCTGTTTGTCTCTTTCAGAGTGATTTTTTACATCGACCCCAAGAAGAAAAAAAAGTGCCCGCAACCGGCAAATTGAAAATCCATTTGTTGAACAAGTACCTCTCACTTACAAAAAAAGAGCAGGGGATCAGTTTGGAGGAATAATATGACATGTGTGCTAATAGCACGGTTTCTGCAGTGCCATCTGTCTGAGGGAAAGGTCAGGAGAAGATGGCAGGCGCGTGGCAGGTGATGGAGAGAGCGAGAGAGGACAGGAAAATGGGGGGGGGGGGAGACAAGCGAAATGTACAGCGACGGGCGAGGAGCGGCGTGACATCATATGAATGTCATAATTGAGCGGCACTAAATCGAGAGGCCCACTTTCAATGTGTCAATAAACAAGTTCAAGGTGACACGGCGGATCAATACAGCGCGACAAGAACCATCCGACAAATTTACTGCGGTGTAATTGGGTGCAAAATGACTCAACTCAACCTTCACGGTGCAGGAAAAAAAGAGGAAAAAAATCTCAGCGCCCGCCGTCGCCCTCCGCGCAACAGTTTGTACATGTCACATATGCCTTCAGGTGGCATTGGCAGACAATAATGGATTTTGTTTTGGTGTTTTTGTTGTGTGTGTGTGTGTGTGTGTGTGTGTGTGTGTGTGTGTGTGTGTGTGTGTGTGTGTGTGTGTGTGTGTGTGTGTGTGTGTGTGTGTGTGTGTGTGTGTGTGTGTGTGTGTGTGTGTGTGTGTGTGTGTGTGTGTGTGTGTGTGTGTGTGTAAAAGACAATAGAAAAAAGGTAGTAAGTCTATCTGTGTATGTGAAATCAGGAGCGAAGCATAGTGATACTTCAACCAAAAGTGAAAATTTTGTCATTATTTAAAACCACATTCTGTTGTTGTTTTTTCCCCATATAAACACAAAGCAAAAATTTTGGAAAAATGTTTAAGAAGTGACCACACCTCTCAAGCTCCAAAAAAGAAAATTATATATATATATACTTTTTTTTACAGGACAATGGTGACACCAGAATTAAAATATTCATAACTCTGAAGCTGAAAATACAGAATTATTTTACACGGATATGCTTGAACTCTGTCACTGACTAGATAGATTTAAAGTAATGTTGGCCACTTTTTTTACACAAATATTACCCCATTATATATATATATATATATATATATATATATATATATATATATATATATATATATATATATATATATATATATATATATATATATATATATATATATATATATATATATATATATATATTATATATATATATATATATATATAATAAAATAAAATTTGGAATCACATGAGGGTGAGTAAATGTCATTTGGGTGAGCTTCAAAATGGGCTTTCTATTATATATTTTTTTCTCAAAAAAGCACAAGCCCTGCTTTTTTATTAAGGGAAAATGAAGATATTCTCACACACACACACAAAAAAAGTAATTGCAAAATGAAAAAACTGTATCAAAACACATCCATATTGGTATTGACAAAAAGCTGCCATCTTGTATGAGGTAATCATAAGTTCTCATTCACTGCGCCGCTCTCATCTGGGGCAGGTATATCGCTGGGACGCTAACGAGATGACTGTAATTGATTTTTGGGGAATAGAGTCATTAACCTCAGATGTCAGCACCTCCTCCTCGAGTGCTGAGATATTGATCCGCTAATGCAGCTTCAATAGAGGCTGATGTTTAAACAGAGATATAAACACAATGAATAGATCGCTTGCTTGTATCTTCTTCCAGAAAATCAGGGATGAAAAACTTCACTTGGTCTATAACTTCTGTCTTAAAAAAAAATAGGTTTTTAAATTGAAGTTTTAACCTTAAATTGAGCATTCACTTGATCATTCTTGGTGGTTATTAAGAAATAGTTTGAGTTCAATACTCAATTGACAGCATTTGTGGGACGTTGATTACCATACCATAAACTCATACGCTTTTATTTTAAAAATCAAGGCTACGGTGAAGCAATTACAGGGGAAGTGAATCGTGAACCTTAATATTATAAAAGCATTTAAATAATTTTTTCTGTTCAGACGTGTGTATTATTTGAGCTGATAAAGTCGGTCGTTGTCATTTTTACATTTTCAGACATTATCATCAGCATTATTTTAGTATATTTGCTATAATAGTTTTTGTTAATATTTTGAATAATAACAGTTTTACTAATTTTGTTGTAGTTTTTTTGTTATTTTTATTAGCTTATTTTTTCAAAACATGTCATTATAGTTTTTTATTACCAGTTGATTTAGTTTAAGCTATTTTAGAAGTTAAACTAAATGAAAATGAGAAGGTGAATTAGGTTAAATAAAATAAGTTTTTTTATAGTTTCATTTTTTTGGTTAATGTTTATATTATTTCAAGTAATGAAACTGTTTTTTTTTTTAAATGGAAATTGGATAATAACTAGTTTGAGAGGTAATAACTTCAATTAAATATTTTATATGGAATAGATAAGGATATTTAAAGGAATACTTAACTTAAAAAAAAAAAGAAATTTTGTTGTTATTATATTGTTTTAACCCATATATTCTATCTTTCAGGAACCACAAAAGGAGATACTTTGAAGAACATTCATGCTGCTCTAGACTTTTTCCAAATGACTTACAAAAACACAAATGAGATTTGAGAATAAGGACTTTTCCAGTTTCAGTCTGTTTCCTGTATATGGCCTGTTTTACACGAGCCATGGACTACTTTTATTGTGTTCTTTGTCTCTTTTTTTTAGTTCAACAGCCCCAATACCAACTTGCATCCATCGTTTGTGTTCAACAGAAGAAAGAAAGTCAAATTATTTTGGAAAGACACGAGGATGAGTAAATGATGACACAATCTTCATTTTTGGGTGAACTATCCCTTTAACTGAGACGTTATATCCTTGTTTGCTTATGGAGCATATTGGCGAATCGGTGACATTTGCAATTTTCCCAAATCAAATGATCAAAACAAACTATATGGAAGTATAGTTTGTCAGAAGTTGGACTCAAGCCACAGATCTCACCAGCAGCTACGCTAATATTCGCTACATGTAAACATCCTCAGACAATGTGGGGTGAGGATATGAACTCTCATCGTTTGATGGATTAGTGACATTTCCAAAGTAAAGCACATCTGAGGCTGCCCTCACCATGTGGTCTGTGTGGGTTTAAAGCCAAGCTGGGAGAAACGTGTAACTGATATCTTTGTGTCATGGAGCATATCCGGCATGCGGCGCGTTGACAGCCAGCGAGTGATGGCTGATGCTCGGGCGTATGTGTGTGTTTTCTTCTGTATGTTCCATTGTCTCAGTGGCATTTGCTCTTGATGATGGCTGGAGAAAGCCCGGGGCGACCCGGAGGTGCAGACTACAATCAAAGGTCCTCTGACACCGCTGAGAATCATCACAGCTTGATGATAACCTGACTACCTTCAGGTAATCCCGGGGAAGTGATAGCTAGCGCAAAACTTTCTCTCCGCAGAGATGGAGTCAGAGCTGTCCAGGTGGGTTAAATACGATAACCTTCTGATTGATGGGCACATTTGAGAATTGGAGGGGGTCTTTATGACTTCATTGTGAGAGAAGGTGAATGAATTATATCATCCGAGTGTTTGCAGCGCTGTTGTCTGCCATGAATAAACAGTATTAAACTAAGTGTACGCTGAATAAATCCCATCCGTGCCGCTAATCCCAGAAGATGACGCCAAAATCAGTAAGAACACGATCCACCCGGAATGCTCCATAACTCTCAAAAAGCTTAAAATATTACAAAGTTCTATCCTTCGTATCATTGGTTATTAAATATCTTGGGTAATTTGATTAGACGTGTGCTTTCACGCAGACACTAATAATGTAGTACGTTCAATGACGTGATTACACACACACACACACACACACACACAACACACACACACACACACACACACACACACACACACACACACACACACACACACACACACACACACACACACACACACACACACACAAAACGTAGTTTAAAACACATGTGCCAAGATCTTAGAAATGTATTCATGTTGGTTTCATGTGGATTAAAAGGTTGAAACCTTTGTAATTTTCTTTTTTGACAAAATAGATATTTTGTCTCATGCGGCTTAACCTTCAAGTAAAAAGTAATAACATATATCCCTTACACCTTGAATACATGTAAACATACACATCTTAATCATTATTTTTAAAAATATTTTTATAAATATGCTTTTTAAAGGTACATTTATTTGATAATTTAAGAGTCTTATTTTATCATATAATTTCCTGTTTTATGTTTCTGCATGTTGGTTTGGCCATATGACTTTTTCTCCTTAAAAAAATAATACAAAAAAATATGACAAAACTACTTTTCCAGTTTTCTTTTCTTAATAAGGCATTTATTCAAAGCATCATAATCAAAATAAACATATCAAATTCAAAAAAGGGTTCCAGATTTTTTCTGGACCTAGGAAAAAAAAAAATGAAAAAAAAGAAAGCTCTGTGCAGGATTGTTGTGTTTTTGTTCAAATTGTTTGTGCCTTGTGTCAATTAGGAAATAGAAGAGGAACTAGAAAAAGATTCGCATTTTTCCTACAGCTGTGTTAACACTTGGGATCTGTATGCAATATTTATGGCGCTTTGTTTCGGGGCCTCCAATAGAGGCTTTGGTTAAAATGGCAGGTATTGTTGGGGGGGTTGCATGGACCCTGCTGAGGGCAAACATTGTAAATGTATAACATCTTGCAATGCACAGACCATATCTCCCCCCCTTGAGCAACTCCCCCATACACCCTCCCTTCTGCCCCCACCCCCCTCTCCTCCAAAACTACTGGTGTGTGAAATATGAAAGAGACATGTTGTCTTTCAATTTGTCCAATATACCTCACAGGTGGGCTCCAGGTACGTGGCCCCTCAGTGGCTGAAAAATGACTGGCGAAGTGCGAGGTGACTTTGATGAACCTCGCCACTCCCGGCCCTATCATTCTTTTCCATCTGGCTTCCTCGGCTGCCGTGTGGACAACGCCGTGGAAATTTGTCTTATTGAAGTGAAGCTGCGCTCCGATTCCTGCCGACTCCGAGCCAACTAATGAACAGGCGCTTAGAGTTCACTTACCCAGCCCTCATACTGCCAAAGCTGGGCATGCGTTCGTCCTCCTGTTTGCTGGTGTGTGGGGTGTACCACAGGGGTACGTTATGGGGCCGGTCCATTTCTTAAAGTCTCAGGATTATATTGAATATTGTATATGGAATATTGTAATCATTTTATATTTTAACAAACAAACTAGGAGCAGATGTCTAAACCAAACATCAATCATGTCTGTCTATGTGTGTAACACCTTGTTAGATGATCGTGTGATATCCACAGCTGTGTAAATGCTTGACAATGTAATGAGAATTCCCAATGGATTTTTTTTTTTGCAGCACAATGTGAGGTTCGTCTCTTGCACAACAATTAATGTTAAATAAAGTTATTTATATAAGCTTATATATAAGCTAATTACTATAAAGCTATACCATTTAAATAGGCAGAAGTATTTGATGCAACAAATTGAAATAGCTTCAGTTGTCTTAGCTGTTGACACAGCTAGCGTATCTGACACTGAGCGGCCATTAGCATCTTGCACGGGTTAGACTTGATCCCGCTGGTCTGTTTAATCCTCTCCTTGTAAACCCCAGTGAGCAGACGGTGGAGCACAGAGGATGTGATTAAGTTGTCGTGATCTCCAGCAGGGACTGGATTAAACTAAATAAGAGTCATTTAATCCAGCTAAGCAGTGGTTGACCCGGCTAAGCTCTCTGCTCTTTTACCAGCTCAGTCAGAGAAAGTCTTCACCTCACTCAAGAAATTATTACCGTTCACACCTAGCAAATGCACTGTCAGCGAAAATGTAATGTAAGAAGATTGTATTGTTGCAAAATAATAAGTCAACATGAATTGACATTTCACGCTTTTCTAAATTTATAAATGAAAAATGTTCTAAATACATGTTATTGATCTTATTGTAAATGATTCATTAATGCATGTATATTAGGGCTGTGAAACAATTAATCACGATTAATCGCATACAAAATAAAAGTTTGTGTTTACATAATATATGTGTGTGGGCTGTGTATAATTATTTAGTATATATAAACACATGCATGTATATATTTAAGAAATATTTGCTTATAATATATATATATATATATATATATATATATATATATATATATATATATATATATAATGCTTATATATATAATATATATATATATATATATATATATATATATATATATATATATATATATATATATATATATAATATATATATATATTGCGATTAATCGCAACCCGCGGCAACAATTTAAAAGTGGCCCAATTCCGCAGGACAACCCTCCGCAGATAACTTTACATATGCTCAACTTTTCCAATTATTTCGCCCGTTTACCACCCCTCATGTTCATCTCCCTCCATTTTTGAGTGCCACGCCCACATCTCAGCATCCAATCAACAGTCGATTCATAGAACCAAGTCCCCGCCCAACGTTTTCCGAAAATCCGTTACACTCAGATGTACGTCACAGTACAGGAGAACAGATCTGCTGCTACTTCTGTTACAAAGCAAATATAATATATATATATATATATATATATATTTTTTTTTTTTTTTTTTTTCAGGAAATCAAATAGAGTGACACCATTAAACTTACATATTAATATATAGGCTACATATAAATGTACATCTAACACTAAACTAATACAAGTAAACAACGTCCATATACAAGTAAATTAATGTTTCCCTTTCAGATATTTTTGTTTATTGTTAGTCATGTGGGATCTGGCGTAGCTGAAAGCATCCTTTATGATCTCTCAGTACAACTGAACTAAAGGAGTTTCTCCATTAATACCTGAGACCATCTCGAAAACAAGTCAGTGCATTACACAAATGAAAAAAAGCGACAGTAACCAAGAGGAGGAGGGGGGGGGGTGTACTGGACATTATTTAAGTGTTCTTGTAAGCCATCTAAGATATTAATGTTGCAAAGCTACTTATGAATATTTAAGAACATAAAAGCGAGATAGACTTGTACAACCCAGATGACCACAACTCTACAGGGAGAACATCTCCTGAACATTTATGATGGATTTAAAACACCATAAAAACAATCAGGGTGTTTATGACATTAAAGAAGAGGCTGAAAAAAGGAGCGATGGCTTATTGTTGTCTTAAAAGCTTGCGGCTTTAAGTAATGCAGTTCTGTGTAAATAAATCTGAATATGATCACTGATCACTGAACACTGTGCAGAGATATTGACTCTTTAGCAATTAAATGCCATAAAACAAAAGGAAAGTTTAGAGAGAGAAAACAAATCCTGGGGAGTACTCTGACCAATATATAACTGTAATAAATAAATGCTTTGTATGAAAAATAAATAAATTAGGAAATTAATTAATTGGTCCTTTTACAGTCTTTTTTGTCTGTGATACATTGTTTTTGTTTGAAGAAAAAAAAAAACACTGCCACATTAAAAATGACAAAAAATATTTTTGCAATCATTAAAAACGAATTATTTAAATATCGAATGAATTAGGATCAAATCAAACATACACAATGAATACTGTACATACAATTATTTTACAAATATTTCATTAAATATTTAGATAAAAGGCACACTGCAGTGTTTAACTGCAACTATACAGCTGAAAATAATGAACACAAACAATATTACAGTGGAGTGTAAACATCAAGTGTTTATATACTGTGCATATACTGTACATATCAGGAGTATTAGCACTGACTAAAAAATAAAACCATTAAAAACACATTTTAATACTTTAAATAAAAAACAAACATTGATTAACTCAAAAAAAGTTCTAAAATAACAAATATATATATATATAATTTTTTTTTAAATAAATAAATAAAACTGCACAATCACACATATTACTAAAACTTGAACTAAAATAAAAAAAATTACATTTACACTCAATAAGACAAAAAACATTTACAAAAACTAATTCAAAATATTAACAAAAATTAAAATAGCATATCAATGATACTAAAATAACACTGGTTCAAATAAGTAGATTTTACAATTTGTTTTCTTTTTTACTACCTCTAATCATTTCTTAATTTCCTAAATTTTCCTTTATTTATTATTATTGAGTGATAATAATATCCATAATAATATATAGTGATTCATATATCATTTGCATTAAGTCATCATCACAAAAGTCCAATACTTTAAAGGGGTCATGAATTGAGAAATCAAATTGTCCTTGATATTTTGACATATAAGAAGCCCAGTGTATTATAAAAATATCCTGTAATTTTCAAAACTCAAAACTTCCCCATTAGTCCAAAAAACAGCTTTTATAGAAACCAAGCTCTGAAAACGACTCATTTCTGATTTCTTTACATTATGATAATAGTGTGACCAAAAAACCTACTTCTACATCATCACATATTTGGCCCCGCCCACTTAGTGAAATGATGAGGAGATATAGGGCTCTATCTTGCACCCAGCGCAATTGATTTTGTACACTGACGCATGTATCATTCCTATTTTGCACCCGTGCAAAGCGGGCTTTTCCTTCCACAGACGCACGTCGGTAAACTAGGAAATAAACTTGCGCTCCCTGGGCGGGTCGGCGCAAAAAGGAGGCGTGTTTCGGCGCAAACATTCCCTAGTGCTATTTTGCAGTTCCAGAAAACAATTGCGCCACTGACCAAAAAAAACCTGGTCTAAAGTCAGTGGCGCGTTGCGTTGTTCAGAATGCTATTTTAAGCGCGCATGCTTGGCCATAATGTAACAGGTGCACAACGCGCACACACTTTGATTCTCTCATCAACACAGATGCAGCAGTTTTTATTTTTGCAAATCATACATTATAACAAGGAAATATATTACCATACGAGGGAAATCATTGTGGTGTCCATGAAGATGTGAAAAATAGGCATAAATCTAGCTTTGCATTTACCAGTGTATATTAGTAATTTTTCGGGCAAATTGTAGTAATGACGGATCAGACCTGTTTGCCCAATAGTGGCAAGACACAGTATGTATATAAGGACATCTGACAAATTATTTTTCTGTCAAGAACTAGGAAAAAAAAATCTGAAGACTGCGAAATCATCTTTACGTACATTAAAAACCTTGTTACTTTAACTTACCAGTTAAGTTGAGCTTTCTCATATTTTTTTCTATTGATTTGGGTGTGTTTGTCCCATCCCCAATGTTACTTCTCTTTACGGCCCTGACAAGAACATCGATCTCCTCGGCTGTGAACCAATTCTGAAGCGCGCCTGGTAAATGCGCCATAATAAATCCGCCATGCAACATGCGCTCCTGCTCTTAAAGGGTATGTTGGATGACGCTCTGATTGGTTTATTTCACGTTACGCCCAAACCACACCTATGAATAATGAAGCTACTTCAGACCAACCCCTTTTAGATTTGAGCCACACTGTAAAAAACTTAACTCATTATTTTGAGTTATCTTTTTGCATGGGTTTTTTTTAGTTTAACTAACTTATTTCGATAAGTTGAGGACAAGAAAAACTTAAAATTTCTTCTTGTCTGGACAATCTAGTTCTCTCTACACAAAAATATAAGTTGAAATAACTAAATTGCTAAAATATTTTTTACAGTGCAGGCGCAAGAGGCATTTATCCTGCTGGGAAAATAGCAACAGCGCTGGGATCCGCCCACAAAGTTACTTGCGCTTTGCGCTTTGACACTTGCGTGCGCTGGGTGCAAGATAGGGCCCATGGAGTGATACAGGATCACTGGATTAAAAATAACATTACCTTCCAAAGGATCTGCTAGGAAAGTGCTTATTTATTTTTAACTATGTGAATGTCTCAGTTAAAGGGACACTCCACCCATTTGCATTAAGCTTTCCATTGTTAGAAACCCAGTCATACTATTGAATGGCCGTGCAACACTCTCTCATTTTCCCCTGAGACGAGAGAAATCCACTATTTACCTTTTACACTTCCTCCTACAATGACGCAAAAATCATCATTTTACGTCATTGTAGGAGGAAGTGTAAGAGGGGGGAATTTCTGTAAAGACTACAAGCACCATTTCAAACCCGCCCATAGGGGTTGGACCTAATGCACTAACAGACCTATCACAGATCAGTGGGTGGGACTTCACTTGCAGATACTGAAATCAATATCAGCCATCTTGTTTATAAGCTAAGCTAACAAGCGCTGTGGAGATAGGAAGTTACGACAATGACGGAATAAACTAAACATAATATGGAAGAAGAGGATTTTGAAATTCTGCTGCTCGAATCCGATGTTCGTGGCTATCTTTACGAGCCGCAGTGTAGTGAAGAGCAGCTGAGGCTGATGGAGGAACAGGAGGCGGCTGCCTGTCGCGGACTGAGCCCGGACTGGCTCGAGCTGAGGCGGACTGCTGGTGCCTGTGCTGTCGCTGTGCGCTTCGGACACAGATAGAGTCCGTCTGCTCTGCTGCAGAGAATTTCAAACGATGGCAATTTCTCCTGGACAAAATTTCTAAATCAGACGAGCACACGGACGTTTGTGTTGTGATGTGAACCGTCCTAGTTTCGCACCGCATATGTTCTGACTGAACATCCAGGTATCATGCAATAATTCACCATATAGAAAGAAATACAAACGAGGAGTAATTCACTAATGAGTTTGCCAATGTAACGGGTTCGTTGTTGTGGTAAGAGGAGGCGGGAACCGGCGAACATTTAAACATTTTAATAGTCAAATAAACAAATACAAAACAAAAGTTTAAGCCAGCTGGCCACACACAACAGAAACAAAACATAACATAACATCAGGCCTGTTCCTTTTATGCCTCCGCTCCTCCGTGAGAGATATAAGACCGCTGCGTCTCACAGGTGTCATTCATTATGACTCGCGCCGTCCTCTCACGTCCCTCGCCCTCGTCCTGCTCGCCACAGCCAACTAACTAGACATTTTGTGTGAAATGATTTTCAAACTCTTTTGGCAGCTAATGTTAGCCTTGTAGAAGGAAGAGTGATTTCTCTGATGTTTGCGCTGTTCTGGATTAGTGGGAGTGGCTTGAGGAGCTGTGCAATGTGGTGCATTGTGGGAGTTGTTGTCTTACATACAAATGCGCCCTTCAGTTATTTTCTGTCTTTTCTCGGTCAAGATGGCACCAAGTTCAAAATTTCTTTTACATTTCGACTACATATATGAGCCACTTTCAATAAAGATTAATGTTGAAATGGGTGGAATGACCCTTTAAGCATTATTTGTTTGTTCAGTACATGTCACTGTGGAACCTTTGGTAAATCAGCCGCAATTTCGGCGCAGGTTTATTAGAACAGACTTTTACTGTAAGATTTGGACCCGGCATTAATGCCACAACATTCAACAGTCAATTCTAATGCCTGATCTGTGACCAGTGATTTCTGATATTTAATGATTCATGTACAGTCATAAATGTTCCTTGTCTCAAAATCAAAGTTTAATAAACGGTCAATTTCACATTGTTTCTCTTAGTAGGATGAAAATAATCTGTTATTTAAACTGTGATCAAATTATTTACAGAAAGCTATCAAAGAGTGCTCCCTTTACAATCGCTGGAGCTGTCAATCAAAAAGCATGAGTTTATCAGTGACAGTTCTGGACTCTCACCAAAACTCCTATTATAATCAATGAATCTCTTATTTACATTGTGATTACACTATTAGTTATGATGTAAGCATTTGTGAGAGTGCAGAAATCGACGAGATCACTGCATTCATGCGATCTGCTTAATGCTCATCACTGCAACCTTTCATACCATGGTAGTAGATCTAAATATAATGCTATAATCAACACTTTTCATGATTAGTTAATCTCGACAGCTGTAATAGTGAAAAAGTAGTAAAAGTATTTGAGAGGGTTCCATATGTAATACTTATCTTATATGCACAGATGTCAGCCAATCACAGCAGTGGGCGTTTACACTGAAGTCTCACAGCAGCCAATCACAGCAGTGAGCGTTTACACTGAAGTCTCACAGGAGCCAATCACAGCAGTGGGCGTTTACACTGAAGTCTCACAGCAGCCAATCACAGCAGTGAGCGTTTACACTGAAGTCTCACAGGAGCCAATCACAGCAGTGGGCGTTTACACTGAAGTCTCACAGCAGCCAATCACAGCAGTGAGCGTTTACACTGAAGTCTCACAGGAGCCAATCACAGCAGTGGGCGTTTACACTGAAGTCTCACAGGAGCCAATCACAGCAGTGGGCGTTTACACTGAAGTCTCACAGCAGCCAATCACAGCAGTGGGCGTTTACACTGAAGTCTCACAGGAGCCAATCACAGCAGTGGGCGTTTACACTGAAGTCTCACAGCAGCCAATCACAGCAGTGGGCGTTTACACTGAAGTCTCACAGCAGCCAATCACAGCAGTGGGCGTTTACACTGAAGTCTCACAGCAGCCAATCACAGCAGTGGGCGTTTACACTGAAGTCTCACAGCAGACACGCCCCTTCAAACAGAGCGTTCAAATCAGAGGACTGAAAATTGCCTTTTATTTCTAACTTATGACAATTTTTATGTAAAAATCCTACTAACATTATAAGTGCACTTCAGATAACACAATAAAATAAAATAAATGCAGTTCATGGCAACTTTAACTACAGGACTAATTCAACTAAACTTCTTCAGCAATACCAGCATGACAGTCAAAGTGCAGTTTTAGGCTTCTGCACCCTCATTCTGTTCAACCCTCCTCTAAACAAATGCACTCATTGCCTTTCCTCAAAATATATATAAACAACACAAAGTCTAAAATGCTGTTAGACTGTGACCTCATAGACATCACTGCCAAAAAAAAAACATTTGAGCCCTGATATGGCCCAGAATTTAACTTAGTGGATTACTCTCAGACCCTGAAATGTAAAGTATTTTCCCTGCATTAACTTGTATTAGCGATAAAGGGCTGCACTTTTAATCTAGCCTTGTCGAAGAAGCAATAATACAGTACATGTACAGGAAGAGGTTGCATTAATGATGATTATACATCCATATACTTCCAGAGAACCAGATTACTGTTTTTCATTTAAGAAAATCATTTTTTGATCTGCTTGTGATATAGGTCGGCCTATAATTTCTTTTAATTTAATCATTTTCATGAATAAGACGGCATCTAACCAGGCCAACATAGCATTCATGAAATGAAACATCGGATCAAATCATGTAGCTTAAATTAATAACAACTCCACAATGCGATCTTGAATTGTAAAATAACACATTACTCGTTAATATGAGTATGCCGGTCTTTACAACTCCAAATCTAAGAGATTTGGCTTCCACTATGGATAATTAACCCTTTGGACAATAGCAATCAGCACCAAGAGGCCCTGGCTAATGGCCTGATGAATTTTTAAGCACAGACGAACAGGATAATGCAGCTCTAATCCATTAGGGCCTTTCGGTGCGTTGTGTATTTAGTGATTGTTATGTGAAGTGCATAAGGAGTGGTAAGTCTCTAAATGGATGGTGAGTTCTTATGTGTATTAGTGGCTTGAGTCACATCCACGGAAGAATAAATGGAGCTTGTGACTTTTAATAAAAAGACAGTCGAGTCTAAATGACCAGTTATGTTACACATCCCAAAAAAAGGTGTTTTTCCCCCTGAAGTACATTCATCATCAAAGGAAGACAATAAACGGCATACATAGCATTGAAATGCATGGTGGTTAACAGTGGCGTGCACAGACCTCCTCAAGGGCGCAAGGACCAGAAAGGGCACAAAAAAAGAGAAGAGTTCCTCGTTTTTTTCTTTGTTTTTATCCTTTCTTTCCTTGGCATTCTATGAAAAGACGTTGATATGATAGAAATGCATAACACATCAAACGAATATAGGGAAATGATGATAATATTACTAAATATTATTTACTTTACTAAACAAAACAGTGAGAATCAAGTTTTTATTTTCAAGAATCATTTTGTTGATGTTGCACATTGTATGTATTATACGCATGGAAGTGTTAGCTATCATGAAATCAGTAACGCTTTACAATAAGGTTTCATTAGTTAAATTTGTTAACATGAACTAATAATTTATTTATTATAGTATTATATATACATATAATTTATGCACTGCAGCATTTATTTTTTATTTTTTATTTTTTATTTTAAGTTTTTATCACAGTAATTATAACATTTTCTTACATTTGGATGGTACTTGGAATCTTAGTCAAGGCATTCAACAATTGGGTATATTGGCTAAAAAAAAAAAAAAGGCAAAACATATTTTGTGAAACAGATATTACATCCAAAATTATAAGAGAAAGAAAAAAGGAACATAAAAGTCATCAATTGTAGTAACAATAAAGTATGTTGCAAGGCAATGTCAGCCAACCCAATATTTCAGCTATTTTTTGTAAATTCAGTAAGCTATATAGTTATATATTTATTACTCTGCCTGTAGTTTGGGTACCAGATCCGATCCGTTTTAAAAAAAAAAGTTATTTACTATATACAAAAGAAAACACTTGAGGATGATGCATTTTAATTCAGAGATTACTCTCATTTCCAATAATGGTATTTCTTTTTACTGCAGCATTTATTAATCTAAGTTAATATTTATTTCAGTATTTACTAAAACATTATTAAAATCAAAAGTTGTATTTGTTAACATTAGTTAATGCACTGACTGTGACATAGCACGAACAAACAATTAACAGTTGTATTATTGTTAACTAAGATTAACAAATACAGGAACAAATGTGTTGCTCATGGTTCGTGTTAGTTAATACATGAATAATAAACAAATTGACCTTATTGTAAAGCGTTACTAAGAAATCAAATATATAAATTCCTTACAATTTAGTGTTGGACATGGACTTATAAAGGCCCCCTGAAATCAAAATACCTTAAGCTTATGAATAAGCTGAATAAGACAAAATTCACATTTAAGAGATATAAGCATTCAAAACGTACAGTCTCTCACATCACCGCGGACTTCAGCTTCTCATCATATCGTCTGTCCAATCAAATGCTGTCCAGAATCTGAAGCTCCGCCCCCTCTGCTATAAACACCACCTGGCCAAAGCGACCGTGTCTGGCTGTACGTTTGGTAGTAAATGTATGCTCTGTAAACTCTATCACTAAAGTTTTATTCCACTTTCAGAATTAAATGGCTAGAATGTATTCACACCTCTAACGTTACTTTTGAATCCAATACTAAATACTAAAGTATTAGTATAAACTAAATACTATTGGCTAGATGAAAATGAGGAGGAGCCATTCATTATGTCCCGCCTTAGCTTCCTGTTTCAGGGGAAATCACGTCAACGTATTATACAAAGCTGAGCGTTCCAAGGCACTTCAGTGCGCCTTTAAAATTTAATTTCACTAGATATATTTCCCCAAGCTAATAACCTTTGCTATGGCCTTGGATAAAATTAATGATATTGTCAGACTCAGAATGCAGCTGAAATCGAGTTATACTTTTGTTATAGTTAAGCATAGCTTGCATGCTGCCACAACTTTTACAGTAGCATGGTAGGATAAATTACCATGTTTTAAGGTCCACACCATCAGTCTGTCCACAAGTTGCCTCTTTATCCACTTTAAATACACTTTGCAAATGGAATAAACCATCTCACTTTCCTGTAAACATCAATTTACATCTGTAACTAAACTCTGGCAACACTTTTGCAGCACGCCATTTTTTTTTTTATACTTAGTCCACTTACATCCTCCACTTAGTCAAGGTTTCTTGCTCTAACCACAGTCATAATTTAGTTGAACATCAACATTTTCCATCCTTTCTCTGAAAGGTTGTTGTGCAGTGGCGTAGGTTTGATTTGGAAATTGGTGGGGACGGGACATCATGTATAAATATATTTTAAGTTTTGATCGAAATTATTGCTGGGGATATATCAGTGTCACTGGATATTTCTACGCCCCTGGTTGGTATTGTTCCTTTAAGAATTTAATATGTAAATTAACCCTCTTTTGATTGGCTAACTTCTGCATACCATATGACCTGTTTCTGTATCTATAAATGGATTCTATTAAGTGGACAAGACATAACATGTGAAAAAATAATAAAATCTGCCAGTTTATTCTAGGCTGTGTTATTGCTTACCTGCTATGCTCATTTTTACATGATGTCAGATCATCACGTGAACAAATATTAAAATCATCATGACATCACAATTGACATTTCTTATTTTTTATGTTCATTATAAATTATATTTTAATCTTTAATCAAAATAACTTCCCCTTCCTCTTGCATCACCTCTCCTCTTCTCTGATGATGTGTTCAAAGGCGTGTGGGCGGGGCAATAACCTGTCACTCACATGAGATCCACCAATAGCAATCCACAACCATCCAATCAATTCCCCACGGACAAAATCAAGTCCCGCCCTACATTTGTTCTTGTTCGAGAAGCTGTTTCAGGATATACAACATGATAGGGAAAAAAGGACAATCTCAACTTTTGTTTAATGTCGTCTTTAAGAGTTTTAACTGATTAATGTACTGAGTGTTAACCGGAAAGATGAGAATACATTTTTTTTTTTTTTGTAAAAGGAGTTTCATTTACGGCATCACAACAAAGAACACAATACAACACAACATATATGAAAACTGAGCTGAATATCTACCCTGCACGTTAAAATACTTTATTATAAATGTTCTCATCATGTGAAGACTGCTCCAAACAGGTAACACAATTATGCTACCTTCAAAGATTAGATATAGCATCATATTTATCCTTCAAAAATTAGTGAATGATAGAATGCATTAAGCCAAAGTCATGGGAAATACTGTAAATCCAAGATGGCAGACGGATTACAGCTTGATCATTGAAAGGTATTAATAAAAATAGTTCTGTCGTAACAAATCTCGGAAGTGTTTGGCATTGGTAATGGTTATGAAATGCTGATATGTTTGGTCTTGGCAGAATAGACCCGCTGTACGGTGCTGCTGTTATTGGTTATTACTGCTATTGTAGAGCAAGTACGGGACTTGCTCCTGCCATTTCCCACACAACACGCTGCTGTGAGCAAGTAAGACATGCTGCTGCTGTACAATCGTACATGAATTACCAATAGCAGATCTATACAGGTGGAGCTGGGGAAGGTGGAGGGTTTCTGAAAGCGTGCTGCACGAATGCTGATCAAGTATTTGAAGGTTGAGCATCGAGCTCATTGGCTACTGATAGAGCAGGAACCAATCAGCTGTGCCCTGTAGAGAATGATGTGATTTCAAGAAGACTGAGTTAAGGACCAATCAGCCTGTGCCATCTAGAGTTTCATGACAGAACTTTGTATTTCCATCAAATTACAAAATAGATGTTTTCCAATATTTATGTGTTCTGTGTATTTTTGCACATATTGTATTGCCTCTTTACCTTAGCAATACGCTAACATCAAGAATATTTAAATGCTATATATTAATAACTATTGCATAACTAGCATAACATGCTAGGACCATTTGCAATGTGTGTGTGCTATGTATATTTATGAATATTGTGTCATTAGCTTAGAAACAGGAACAAAGTCAAGACTGTTTTCTATGGTGTGATTAGCTTAGCAACATCTTTACGTTAGGACAACAGACCCAATATTTGTGTGCTAAGTATTTTTAAGATTATTATTGTTTAGCTTAGAAACATGCCAAAACTAAGGCTGTTTTACACAGTAGCCTATTTGTGTGTGCTACTGTATGTATTTTTATGCTTAATCGAATATTGTGTCATTAGCTTAACATGTAAACATCAAGACCATTTACCAATGTCTGCTGTATATTCTTATGCTTATTATCACTTCATTAACTTAGAAACATGCTAACTCCGAAGCTATTTTACCCAGTACATATTTGTGTGTGCTAGGCTACATGTATTTTTATAGAGTAGCCTCTTGCATCATTAGCTTCGTAACATGCTAAGAAGACCGTTTACCCACTGTTTATGTATGCTATTTATGTGAAATATAGCTTCATTCGCTTAGAAACATGCTAATGCCAATGCTATTTTACCCAGTATTTTGTGTGCTGTGTATTTTTATGCTTACTTGAATCATTAACTTAGCAAGGAAGTCAAAATAATTGGCAGAATATTTATGCACTAGTACATATACAGTATGTTTATGCGTATCATTGTTTCATTAGCTTAGAAACATGCTGACGCCAATGTTATTTTACCCAATATTTGTTTTTATGTTCATTAGAGTATTGCGCCATTGGCTTAGCAACATGCTAACAACAAGACCATTTACAATTTGTGTGCTATGTATTTTTATGCATATAAATAGTGTTGTTAGCTTAGCAACATCCTAACATCAAAATCTGATCGCTCAAAATCAATCACTTATGAGGTTCTTTTTCATACTTTGGCCTAAAAGGTTTTGGAAAAGAGAGAGCCTTAGGTTTTTAGCGATCTAATTGAGAGTCAATGCTTAAAAAATCATAAAGAAAAATCCTTTCAGAGAAAAGATGATGAGCGAAATAAACTTGCAGCAAAGACAGTCTCAGACCCACTGACATCATCCCACCACCTGAAATGCTTGACAAAAACGTACAACAAATAAATCTCTCCATAGCTATCTGAACACATCACACTCCTGGCTACAGGTTTGTCTTTTCGTTGTATATGTGTGTGACGGGCCGGCTATGTTACACGTCCGAAACACACTCGGAACAGGACTCAGTAAATGATGGCTGTGGGCGAGCAGGGCAACTGTAAACTCGCTCTCTGGAGATGACCTAAAGCAGCGGGTGATATATGTGTGTTTTGGTTTGCCTCTGGGAAAGCGAGCACGCTTATTTACACAGAGCACCCCTGGGTGTGGGCTGAAGATACACACAAACACAAAGACTATCACTCTGTCATCACACACACACACACACACACACACACACACACACACACACACACACACACACACACACACACACACACACACACACACACACACACACACACAAACACACACACACACACACACACACACACACTATACATAAGAGCAAATACAAGCAGAAACACTCAAAATCTTCCTCAAAACCGAATTGTAGTGAACACACACTCCTGGATCTCTATTATCTTACTGGTTATATTCAGAAAAGCATACTATCATACTACTCTTAGTTTTTCCATAATGTAAAACTATGCACTATTCCATTGAAAGCACCATTTTTAAGTGTGCGTAAGAAAAAGCTTATGATTGAATCTGGAAATTAAGCAAAATAACAAAAAAAATAGATTTAGTCCTCAGATGCCATGTCAGTATTTTTAGCAAAACATCTAGCATTAATCAATTCTCAAACGGATTCATTAAAAGTAGCTATCACTCCACCACCTGCGTGACATCATTGACCAACGTGGTTGAAAAGACAAATTTGCGACAATACGGTTTTGGGAAACAGACTAGCTAGTTGATTACTTCAACGATGCATGGTAGTTGGGAAACTATGGTAGTTTCCCAACTATGGTAGTAAGGTATACTATGGTAGTTGGGAAAGCACTTTGCTGTGGCTGGTTATGCTTTTCATTTATCTACTCCTATCTCGGAGAGCGTTGTACCTCCCACAGCCACTTGTTCAAGCCTTCCTAATTTTTCCTTTACACAAATCCGGACAGCTGATGTTTTGAATGAGCTGTTAAATCTGGATCCTTACAAATCTGCTGGTCTTGACAATCTGGACCCTTTCTTTTTAAAACTATCAGCTAAAATTATTGCAACTCCGATTACCAGCCTATTCAATCTTTCTTTTGTTTCGTGTGAGATCCCTAGAGACTGGAAAGCTGCTGCGGTCATCCCTCTCTTCAAAGGGGGAGACACTCTAGACCCAAATTGTTATAGACCTATATCTATCCTGCCATGTCTTGCTAAAATCTTCGAATTCCAAGTTAATAAACAGATTACTGAATATTTTGAATTCCATCGTATTTTCTCTGCTTTGCAATCTGGTTTTCGAGTTGGTCATGGATGCACTTCAGCTACACTTAAGGTTCTTAACGATATCATAACCTCTATTGATAGCAGGCATTATTGTGCTGCCATCTTCATCGATCTTGCCAAGGCGTTTGACTCTGTCAACCATCGTATTCTTATTGGCAGACTCTTGGTTTCTCAAGTCATTGCCTTGCTTGGTTCTCCAATTATTTCGCGGATAGACTTCAGTGTGTAAAATCGGAGGGTCTGCTGTCCAGCCCTCTTGCAGTCTCTATGGGGGTGCCCCAGGGTTCAATTCTTGGGCCAACCCTATTCTCTATATACATTAACGATATCGCTAGCGCTGCTGGTGATTCACTGATACATTTGTATGCAGACGACACCATTTTATATACATCCGCCCCCTCTTTGGATTGTGTGTTAATTAATCTTCAAACTAGTTTCAACGCTATACAATACGCTTTTCGTGATCTCCATCTGTTTTTAAATGCTAGTAAGACTAAATGCATGCTTTTTAATCGAACTTTGCCCATAGCTGCCAACCAAACTACCATCACTACTCTTGAAGGGGTTGATTTAGATTATGTGGACTCTTATAAATATCTAGGAGTGTGGTTAGACTGTAAACTTAATTTTCAGACTCACATTAACTATCTCCAATCTAAAATTAAATCTAGAATCGGCTTTCTATTTCGTCACAAAGCATCTTTCACCTATGCTGCCAAATATGCCCTTGTAAAACTTACTATCCTACCAATCCTTGATTTTGGTGATGTTATTTACAAAATAGCTTCCAAAACTCTACTTAGTAAACTGGATGTACTTTATCATAGTGCTATCCGTTTTGTTACCAAAGCTCCATACACTGCTCATCATTGTAATCTTTATTCTCTTATTGGCTGGCCCTCATTATATACTCGCCGCCGAATCCATTGGCTCCAAGTCATCTATAAGTCCTTATTAGGCATATCTCCGCCCTATCTCAGCTCCCTGGTAACCATAGCAACATCCACACGTAGTATGCGCTCTAGCAGGTATATTTTACTGGCTGTCCCCAAAGCTTACACTTCTTTTGGTCGCCATTCCTTCAAGTTTTCTGCTGCCTACGACTGGAATGAATTGCAAAAATCCTTGAAACTAGAGGTTCCTATTTCCATTACCAATTTTAAGCATCAGCTGTTAAAGCTGTTTACTGATCACTGCACTTGTTAATAGGTTTTTTTTTTTTTTTTTTTTTTTTTTGGCTTATTGAGTGTATGTTAATTTATACAATTAATTGTATTTTGTATTAGATTTTTCTTTTGCATATGGATTTGTTTATTGATTGTATGTTTATTTATTTCTATGTGTATTTCTGTGTTGTTGTTTTCGTCGCACTGTTTCGCTTTGTCTTGGCCAGGTCGCAGTTGTAAATGAGAACTTGTTCTCAACTGATTTTACCTGGTTAAACAAAGGTTAAATAAAATAAATATATAAAAAAAACGCACCCCTCTTTAGTTGCGGTCTCTATGAAGCCCCTCCTTCTGAAAAGTGCAATGTGCTCCAGGTCCAGTGTGTCGCGATTGGTTGAGCATGTTTAGGAAATGTCACGCCCGTTCTATAACTGTGTTTCAACACACTACTAACTCAACCAGGCCTCATCCCTTTATTCTGCGTATGCCTTGGGCGGGAATTATTTAGATGAGGAATGCTGTGACGTGTTCATTCACGGAAGAAAACTCAAGACTACAACAGCATATCTGCCCTAGTGGGGGAAAAAATACCAAAATGTCTTATACCAAAATGTCTTTAAATTACATTTGTTTCATACTAAGTTTACTATAAATCCTTTAACATATTTAGAGATTACTGATGTCAATTGTTGAATTAAACATTCTGGTATTAAGTGGCATATAAGTTTGAAATAAATTTCGTTGAATGATGTTTTTTTTTTTTAACTGCTATGCAGAAGTATTCCATTCAGAACATACTCAGACATTCAGACCACAAGAAATAATCACTCTCACTCTAATGGTCAGTAATAATTGATCTTAAGTAGCCATAATGTGTTGATCACTAGTCAAGGATCAGCTTGGCTTTGTAATTTTATGTGCAGTAATGTAAACCACACTCTGGACATAAACTTTTATTTTGAGGCTCTCATTGTTTTGTGTTTATTTAAAAGTGGCTGGGATGGTGTGCAAGGGAAATCATATTGCTCAAGAAACCTCACATCTCATTTTTAACAGTATATTGATTTTTTTTTCTCTTCCCCATTTGTTGACTGCTTTATTTGCAAAGATAACTCTTTATTTGCAGTTTAATTCTCTGCTTATCAAATGTAATACACCACTCTGCAGATATAACTTCATCTTAACCATGCTAACAAGAGATCGAAATAATGATGCTATTTTAGATTGGCAAAGCCATCTCCGGAGAGCACTAGTAATCATCTTTATTTGGATCTAAATCTAGATATCTTTCACTCAATTAATAATGGTTAACAAAATGTTTTGTTGGACGGGCATAATTCATGTATAATTTTATTGGGGAAAATCTATGATAATATTCATAACCACCAGATTTTGTAATACAATGGAAGTGATAAATATTTCTACACGTAGAATAATTCATATTTCAACTCAGCAGTGCTAACATGTAATGGTTTTTGTCTCATATTTGAATACTTATTGTCAGCAACTTGTAGAGTAACACATTTAATTTAACAAGTAATTTGAAAGATGTTTCATTTATGATGAATTTAAACTAAGAACATACCCTACATTTGCTTACTTTTCAATTATCCGTTTCACATGTATGTCACAATACAGTAGAAATGATCTTTTGCTACTTCTGTTGCATTGCAACTTGAAATCATGACTAGCTTTGGCAGAGTATCTCCAAAATGTAGTTTTATTAAAAGTAGCCTATTTTTTTTGTTTCTGTTGAATAGCATGTGTATTGCCACAACTACTGTCACTGAACGTATAGGACAGAATCTTTAAAGGACAACTGAGTCCTTTGGGGAAAGAACCGGTCTGTTATTCCACGCAAAACTGTCTGCTGTGTGTTTGCCAAGCGCAACCTATGTAACTACCTATTTAACCTTTCAGCCACCGACTGCATCTGACACTTCTCACGTTCACGTATAACAACGTAACAATGTGTGACAGCCACTGAGTCAATTACTGCACTTGGCAGTTCTTCATGGACATGCAGGTCTGTCATTGGTTCTGTCACGCTTATGTGCATTTTACTAGACTGACCCGACAGCTTGTACAACTCACTTTACATTTCCCTTCACCTTTTGTTCTGATGTGTTTCCCTCATCAATATATGTAAAACATTTCTGGGTTTAGTTATTGAAGCAATCAGGGGCTTTTCTTTTTTCTTTTTAAAGATCCACTTGGTCTCTTCCCAAATCTCTCAGGACATCAAATCCCTTGTGGTTGGATAACGGTGTTCCCCAAGTGTCTGTCCTGGGGCCACTATCGATTGGCTGCAATTACAAACAAATCGAAACATGATTTATTTGGATGGAATCATTTCAATATCAGGAAAAGCCAGGGCCGATGAAGACCCCATCAATAAACCACCGCACCCATCCCCCTTTCTACCCCTTTCGTTTCTCTATGTACATTCCCCACAGAGGCAATCATTCTGCAAGATGTCAATACGACCAGTCAAGCTCAAAAAAGAGGAGGCGATTGAGATATTTTGATTTTTTCACCCTCCCATCACCCCCCACAACCTTCTTTTTTTTTTTTTGTGCACTTAATTAAGTCACCAAAAGGCTGTCAAGGATAATTTTCAAAGCACAGAACCTGGTTGCACTTGACATTTGATAATATTGCGCTCCATGCTGATTGAAATTGATTTTGGAGGCTTACTATAGCCGGCTCCTTTTGACAACTCCGAGCCTATAAACCCAAGGACAAGGGCCCCCAGTCGCCGTTGCAACTCATATTCCTACGAGTGATGGGCAGCCAGGAGCTTTAGTCAGGGAGGGGCAGCCAGGGGCCGGCAGGCGGCACGCTGTCCAGGGGTCATGGATCTGGCAAATCATAGTGTCTAATAAATCAGCACCCCTAACAGCAAGCTGGTCTTACTTTCTCTCTCTCTCTCTCTCTCTCTCTCTCTCTCTCTCTCTCTCTCTCTCCTCTCTCTCTCTCTCTCTCTCTCTCTCTCTCTCTCTCTCTCTCTCTCTCTCTCTCTCTCTCCTCTCTTCAAGCTAAAAGCAGTGACAAATGACAACATTTATCTAAAGTAAGAAAAGTCTGCTGGAGTTAAAGTGAATCATTTATTTGATTAGTCATAATCATAAATTTACATGACCCATAGTGGTGGGTCATTCATGAATGATTCGAATCACATTGTCTGTGTTCGCACAATATATCATCAGTTCTTTTTCCAAAACATGTTTTTGTCTTACCCTGATTTACTATGGTAAGCCTTTTATAAGTGTTTATATTTTAGACGTCACTCGCCCATGTGTATCCTGTCATATCCGTAAATTGAGAAACAATGCTCTGGCTACTTTGACGTGTGTATGGTGTGGGAGTGGCAGAGGTTAGCTGACACAACGAGTGAGAAAGTTTGACATGGAGCAGCTAAATATCTTATCTCCAGGGAATCACCAGTTTAAAAAAAAAAAACTCACACACACACACAAAACAGAGGAGAGTCTGCTGTCAAAAAGAGAGTGCGACAGAGCTCATAATTAAACCTGAATCAACATTGGCTTGGCTTTTCAGAGATGGTGAGAACTAAGGGATTTTAAATGTTGTAAAAGTGATGCGGAGATTGTGTTTTTATTATGCCCACGGACCGTTGGCTGAACGTCTGATGAATAAGTCACACTTAACAAAGTCGTCATCTGATTGGTTGAATTCTACAGGATTTCCAGGAGACGTGTGTGTCACGTTCTTTAACGGTCCACCTGGAAACAAAGCCATTGTGACGCCAAACCTCATGGAAGAATAACGCCGTCGTGTTTACAACTGTGAGAATGAGCGCTTACCAGGATCAACTACATAAATGCTGGATTTTCAGAAGTATGTGAAGTTCGCGACTCCAATGTTGCAGTAAACTTGCATAACGCTCTTGAATTAATAATTCATTAGATGTACGCCAGTCTGTTTTCGTAGGGACATCAACTTTTAATTTTTTTTAAACATGACGCGGAACAAAACAAACTGTAATTGGTTGCTTCACATGTCAGCCGTCAGTCTGAAGGTCTGGCTACACGAGACTAGGAGGAGCCAGGAGCAGAAGGGGCCAGACGACCCCAGCGATAGCCAGCGTGATGCTCCAAGGCAGAGTCGCAAGAGGAAGGAGCCATGGTGGAGGCTTGGGCGATGGAACCAGGGGTTTGATCTCCTGCCACAAAGTCGGCCACGGTGGAGACCCAGAGGGAGCTGAAGACACACGGAGCCAGGCTGACGGCTCATGGGACCGAGGCAGAGGAGGTGATCCGGAAGACCACAGTGGAGCCAGTGTGACCGAGGACAATGGTGGAGTTGGGGGAAGCTGGAGCCCGGTGGAGCCGAAGGGATGGAGGGTAGAGGTGTAAGTCAGGAATCTCACAGTGGATCCAGTGTAACGTCTGACCAAGGTGGAGACGGGGTGATGAGGGAGCCTGGTGGGATGATGGGCCACGGTGGATTTGAGGGAGTATTGAGCCAAGAAGGAGCCAATGGGTCAGAGGACCGAGGTGGAGTCCAGGCTCTGTGGCTGGAGATGGAGACGCAGGATCCTCAAGGCGAAACAGGACTGGGACCTGAGGGAATCCGCTACACAGCTAGGGGGAAAACTGTGGATGAGCCGAGGGACTAACAGGAACCAGCGGAGAAAGGGCTTATGAATTTTTGGCTGGTTTTGGGAATCAAATGGGATTGATGGCTGGATTTAGTAGAGGAGGTGGGAGAGGGAGGCTGGGCAGGCAGGACACTCTGGACTGGGTAATGGGAGTTTCAAAGGCATTATTTTCTCAAATAAATCCAAAATATTACCCAAGTCCAGATTTAGCTCATTTACAGCAGTGGGGAAGTGGGCAGGGCTGTAGCTCCACTAATTCTTCCTCAGGAACGGGTGTTGGATCAGTCTCACACGCCTGGTCAGACGACGCTGGTCTCAGGCTCCGGGGCGGTTCATGGTGCATTTGGGCTCACTGGCACTCACAGGCTAATGCTCCACAGTTCTGCCGTACAGTAGCTCCATCGGGTGGGGTGCAAGCTGACTGGGCTCTGGGTCAGGTGGAGTGGAGTGGGGCAAGTGGGCAAGTGGATCCGTTATGAACCAGCACCCACTCAACAAACATACCTAAATCCTCCTTTGGACTGCTTTAAACAGAGTAGCACTGCTGGCAGGTCCATGTTGAAAGGGAAAACAAAAAACGGTGGAAAAAACGCAAAAATGACCACTGTATTGGTCTGGTCTTCTGTTATGCTGTGGCTACATAAATGAGCTCATGACGAAGGAGAATACTGAATCAACAGTCTTCAATAAATCCACATAGGAGAAACACAAGAAGAGCAGGCAAACACCTCCACTAAAACAACATCAAGACCACACAAAGAACAGAACAGGGAGTATACCAGAACAAAAGAGGGAACTAATGAGCTAGTTATTTAAGAACAGGTGACCCGAGAAGGACACAGACTTGAAAACTAGGTCACAAGAACAGAAACAAACACAAAGCACAATCCTGACAACTAGTCATGTGGACAATCTTAATGAGGCAGAAGAGAGCAGCATTAATACTCTTAAAAACGCTTCCTTTTGTTTTCCACAGAGGAGCGAAAGTCATGCAAGCAACATGAGGGTGAGTAAATAGTGGCATTTTAATTTCGGGTTAACTATCCCTTATCATCGTTCCCTTATTGTTTATATATACACTAGCTAAACAGTTTGTGCTACTACTGTAGTTTATAATCTGTCCTGATTTTAAGGCCTAACTTTAGATCAGTTGTTTCTAGACATTTTCACATCAGTTGTTGGGTGTTTTGTGGCACATTAACGTCTTGTTTCCTTCATTGCGATCTCCCTTATGACAGCGCCTGGCACACGTTATCTGGGGCGTCTGTGTTTGTTCAATTATAACACCAGCATTTTCTCCTCTTTTAGGGTTCTAACCCGCTTTTGCTAATCGCATTTTGCCGCCTCAGGCTATTGAAAAACTGTAACGTTTAGGATCGGGAAAATTTGCTTAATTATTTGTCTTCCTCTGTGGTATTCACAAGTAAAAGTATTTCAGCTCCTTGTCTTGCAGCATGTTAGTATGGCCTACTTATAACCATATACACTGATCTAATCTTAGATGGCTTCAAATCCAGAAGACAAGGATGTTTTTCAAGGGTCGACTGGATTATGCGGGATAATAAAGTTATCAAAATTGATATGTAGATGCTACACTGGGGAAATATTTATTTATTCAAAATTAAACTTTTGTTTGTTTTTGAGCAGTGCAGAACGAATGACGTAGTTTCATGCAAAAAATGTAATTAGTTGTTGTATATATTATGGTATAGATGCATATTATATTTATAGCATATTATATTATATTGAAAACACCCCTAATAAGACAGTAATTCATGTTAGTGATGTCATTACCCTAAACATTTTGATTGCATTTGTCCTCCTTCATCCTCTGTCCTCAATTCTGACTTGCCCACTTCAAGAGCGATAACTTCAGAGGGAACGTCCCATTCATGTTGATCCCAGGGTGAGCTCTTTCTATGATTAACTAAACTACGATGAGGCGCACGCTTTTGTCCTCAACCGCATCACTGACACATAGATTTATCAAACGGCAGTTAGACCAACAGCAAACTCATAAAAATGAACTATGGCTGAGAAAAGGGTAATGAAAGAGTATTGTGTTCCTGCATTTAATAAACCTGAGCATATTACAGCTTAATAGCTTATCATTTTATTTACTTCAGCTCCATTTTTACCACTTCAGTTCCAAACAAATATCCTAAGCAATATTGACCACCACAGGATACATTGTTTTATCATTTCACTTGTGCCATGTGTTGAGGAAACTTCTTATAAAAAACTTTAAAGCTTCTAGTTTAGAGTAGTTAGACGGGCTGTCATTTTTAAAAAGAAAAAAAAATCCCTACAATAAACTACATTAAAGCCTTTTAAAGGTGCCAAGAGAAGATAAAGAAAATTATTCATCTGGCACACTAAAAATAAAAATCTCAGTTATGACACTTAACAGATATTTGCACTTCATACAACTAATAAAACTGTAATACACCCTTAAACAGTATTTTATATGTGATTAAATTTGTCATAATTAGCTGCATCAATCACTACATCTCATTGGTGGTTTGGTTTTGTATTTCTGCAGCGTCGTTGTGCTATCTGTTATCTGAATTATCGTAAATAGTAGTTAAGTTTCCTAGTTAAAAGTTTTACATGAACTCAGGTTGTATTTACCACAGGAAAGCTCTGGGATAATTTTGATTCCCAAGTTCCTGAGTGGGGCGGGGCATAAACTTTAAACATGGCGGGAGGAGAACGATTAGCTGTGACTGCTATTCTTTATTAGTTTTTTCCACAACAGCTTCATCATCTTGTCTTTTCATTAAAGTAGTGCATATTTACTTATGGGAATAATCATTTAAAAAACATTGTGTGTTTTATAAATGAAAATAGCCTGAAATTCCAGAATTGTCAGCAATGAATAGGACGCTATATATCATTTTGGCTTTAATAAGATTTTCCCAATAAATAGGAAGAATTAACCTGGTGTCCTCCATGATTTTTCCGAAAGCAAAGCACTTGAAAGCAACAGGCTTAATCACAACTTCAGAAATGGAAAGTAGAATATTTCCGATAAGCAGCATTAAACACAAGGAAAATGATCAAATGATGCTGTCTGAAGAAGAAAAGCTTGTTATTATGAGGAATGCCAAGGCCCATTCACAGAACAATATCTACAGAGATAGCTATAACTATAAAGTTTAAATAATTGTTTTAACTATACGAGAATAAGTCTGCATGGGTGTGACGTCACCATTTTCACAGATTCGCATTTTTGCAGTTTACACAGAGATAATAAGGGTGTCATTTTAAAAAACTTTGTAACACGTTTTCCACAATTTTTTTTTTTTTTTGGTAAATGAACGGCTAAAATGCATAAAAAAGTCTTCCGTTTTTAGTTGAAAATGGTGTTGTGTAAAACAGCCACTCAAGCACACCTGATGAAACTAATCAAGGGCTTCATTAGTTGCACCAGGTGTGCTTGAGCTAGAACACATGAATATCTGAATTGACTAGATTTGTTGAGTGCAAGAGGACAGGCCTGGATTTATGTTTCTGTTTTATTATGCCGTGAGGGACTGCTGCCTTTTCTTTTGTTTTGTATTTGTTTATTTACTTATTAAAATACGTTGAATGTTTGCAGGTTCGCGCCTTCTTCTTCCCACAACCTCTAACTGTGTTACATCACGTTTGACTGCATGTTAGAAATATGGCTATCTCAAAAGAATGGTCCAAAACGTTAAGAAAAGATGTCATCGTCCTTCACAAACAAGGAAGATGATACAAAAAGATAGCGAAGGCACTAAATGTTCCTAGGGACACTGTTGGAAGCAAAGTTTGCAAGTTCAAAGTTAAAGGAACAGTGGTTACACTACATGGACGGGGCATAGACTTGGTGGCAACAGGCACTGAGGTTTCAGCTGCACATTAAGGCTCGTACTAAACGCATGCTGTTTCCATGCCAGAACTATAAGCCACAGAAGTTTGGGATTCTGTTCTGTGGAGAGATGAATCAAAACTGGAACTTTTTCGGCCCTCTGGATCAGCGGTGTGTCTGGAGAAAGAAGAATGAGTGTAAAGTCTACACTTCTGTCTACAGTTCAGCATGTTGGTGCTCGTGATGCTCGTACGGCTGCTTTATATCCTCTGGCACTGGAAACCTGCAGCGCGTGGAAGGCAAGATGTTTTTATCAAAGTATCAGGAAATCCAAAGAGAAAACGTCACGCCATCAGTGAGGAAGCTGAAGCTTGGGCGTCATTGGACCTTTCAACAGGACAATGATCCCAAATATACCGCAGATTCCACCAAGGCTTGGATGCAGGAGAAGTCCTGGAAGGTACAGTGGCCTCACAGTCACCTGACTTGAACCCCATAGAAGATCTCTGGAGGGATTTGGAGAAGCCGGTTGCAGCACGCAAACCCAAGAGTATTACTGAACTGGAGATTCCTCAGAAACGCTGCCAGAAGCTGCTGTCTGGTTATTCATCTCGTTTGTAGCACCTCATAACAGTATAAGGGCGGTCTACTAAATACTAAAGATTCTTGCCATAAAGGGATTGAATCATTTTGAGACTGCAGAGGTCATTAAATGTTGCATTTATACGGGGCATAGACTTGGATGTCATACCAGTCTCTAAACAGGTAAAGAGCCTTGGGGTTATTTTGGACAGTACCCTTTCATTTTCCAACCACATCAGTAATGTTTGTCGGACGGCTTATTTTCACCTAAGAAACATCTCCAGACTGCGTCCATCGCTTACGGAACACTCCACTGAAGTTCTGGTCAACACCCTGGTGACCTCTCGGATTGACTATTGCAACGCGATCCTGCAAGGAATCCCCAATAAATTACTCCATCGGCTCCAACTTCTCCAAAACTCAGCTGCACGCATCATTACCCGTACCAAGTCTACCGATCATGTCACACCCCTGCTGATTCAACTGCACTGGCTTCCCATATCACAACGAATCAACTTTAAAGTCTTGTTAATGACATTCAAGGCTCTGCACAACCTCGCCCCCTCTTATATCACAGAATTACTACAGACTTACATACCCAAGCGCTCACTCCGTTCATCATCAGCAGGATTACTGACAACTCCAGACATCAGACTATCCACAATGGGAGCTAGGGCCTTCTCCCATGCTGCACCAAAACTATGGAATTCTCTTCCCCCTTATATTCGTGCCATAGACTCCATTTCACAGTTTAAAACCACTCTTAAAACTCAACTTTTCAAGTCAGCCTACAAACTTTAAGCACCTCCCTCCTCCCTCATCAAGCCTACTAGATGTTTTTAATTATTTTTTTTCCATATATTATTTTTTAATAACTAATACTTTTTACTTCTATTTTTTGTAAGGTGACCTTGGGTGGTCTGAAAGGCGCCTAAAATTAAATGTATTATTATTATTATTATTATTATTATTATTTGCTGTAGAACTTTGGGAAAGATTTGTTGTGTTGAGCTATTTCAATTACTTTTGTTTGATTAGTTCATTGCAAACAACTGACAGTCTGTAATTGTTTTCCTATAAACCTGATTTAAAATGGGAGTTGAATAATTTTGATTACAATTGTATTTACCTATATTCTTCTTATTCTTGGTGTGAACGGGCCCTCTCTCGGCTTTAAAAACAGTTGAGCTGAAAAGTAGTTATCCTTTCATCAGTACTGGTGTTGAGGCAAAGCGATTATTCAAAGCTGTTCTTAAATTACAGGTAAATGTTTACCAGCCAAACAAAAGGATTTATTGCAGCTAGCTTATTGAATTTGACTAAGCTAATCAAACTATTTACAGCGCCTAAGTAAAGGAAATAAAATGGCAATAGATCCAGCTGTCAGTCACTGGGAGTCGACCAGGCCAGTTGCGTTCTGATTGATCAGGTCTGAACCGTGGCCTTGACAGGCGCCACGGCTGCTATCGACAGCAATCTGGTGCAGGAGAGAGAGAGGAAGAGAGAGAGAGAGCAAGAGCTGTCCAGCACTATTAACCTCTGGCCCTGGCGTCCTTCTAGACATCACCGCTGCAGTAATTAGGGAGTCAATCGCAATCGCATGTATCACTTACCCTGTCGTGTCAGTCAGAGCGGCCCGTGACAGATTCATTAAGCTCTTGCCCTCCAGGTCCCCCAGCCAAACGGACCTATAAACTACTTTTAACAGGACCACACAAATTGGAGGGGCCAAGAGGAGGGGGAGGGAGAGTTAACAGCAGAGAATAAACGCTCAAATGACAATTAGCATTGATCAGTGGGTGGAAAACGGACACTCAATGACAAGAGAGCGCAGGTGAGATGGCCTTCTGGGTTATCGCGGCACACGGGTGAACGCACACACGCTCCTGACCTTATATTGCTGTGATGTCAGTCTTAGGCCCGAATCTACACAAGTACGTACATAAACGCCAATGCTGTTGAGCACAGCGTACAGCGGGCTCCAAAACTCTGGCTAAAGGAAATGCTTTTATTTTTAATTCTTTTCCAATTTCATTCATATTTTTCATTGCACAATGCAAATTATATTGTATAATTTTTTATCGATAAAAATGTACCAGGCAAAAAATCCCCTTTGCTTTAATGACAGCAGGACTCGAGCTGACATGGATCATTTAAAAAAAGAAGAAAAATGTGACCTTTTGTACAAAGACATTCACATGGTCAATGTCACTTTTAATCTGAGACCCAGAAATAGTGCAAAATCGTAAAGTCAGCTCGAAACGGAAGTTGCGATCGTCTTATCTTCCCTGAAGAGCTTCTCTAAATAGAACAAATGTAGGGTGGGACTTGATTGGATGGTTGAGGTTTGCTATTGGTGGATTTTATCACGCCAGTAAACACATCATCAGAGAAGAGAAGAGATGAACTGCAAGAGGGAGAAGTTATTTTGATAAAAGATTGTGAGACACATGAATTAATGAGGCAAAAATCATCATGTGCACAATAAATGATTTACAATGAATACTATGGTTACAATGTTGAGTAGAGTTTTCCGTACAATGGTTGTTAACTTAACTCTTTTAATTTTATTTAAAATGCTACCTGTTCATTGGTTAAAAACAAATTCCCTATAACTATACTGTATAACTATGGTGAAAAACTGTAAGAGATCTTAATGGACATTTTATGTAAGTTCACAGTAAAATACGGTTTACTGTACAGATTTTGGAACTATGGTCATTTTTTATTTTTACAGGAAAAAACTATAAACTGACATTCCACAATTCCAGGCATTGTATTTTGTTTTAATAATTATGTTTCTTTTTAGCTTTTATTATAAGTTATGTGTACAGGTACAAGACTTTAGTACTTTAGAAGGTAAGAAAATTAAAATAATATCAGATTAATACAAATATATGTTTTATTACTGTAAATTTACAGTCATGTTAAACCTAAAATCTTATGGTAAAGTGCTGCCATTGTTTACCATATAGTTCAATTTTTTTTGTTGTTTTTTTTATCAGTATACCACATTGTACTGTAAGTGTGTCGTCCCATTGCACAGTACTTCAAGGGATTGTTCACCCAAAAATGGAATATATGTCTTAATTGTCTTATTTACTCACCCTAGTTGTTCTGAAACTGTACAAGTTTCTTTCATCTGTTGAACACCAAAGGAGATATTTTAAGGAAAACTGGTTACCAGAAAGTTGACAGTAGCATCGACTTCCAGTATTTTTTTCCTACTCTGGAAGTCAATGGCCACCGTTAACTACCAACAATATCATCTTCAAATATCATCTTTTCTGTTCAGAAACTCACAGAGGTTTGGAACAACTTGAGGGTCAGTAAATGATTATAATTAAAATCTTTGGGTGAACTATCCCTTTAAATGTGTGTTCTTGTATTGCTGGCAGTAACAACCCTTAGAAGGGGACAAAGAGTTACCTTTAAATATATGTGCCATTTGTACCAAATAGTAACTTACTTTAGCCTTAACTAACCTGCTATTCAAATACAAACAATAATTTATGGAGAAAGTTTCCACTAATGTTTACTGTAACACCTGGGAATGCAATATGAACATGCTCTTTTATGGATTGCAACACATTATAAAACACAATGCATATCTGTGTTTGGCCCTTATTAGCTCTTTTGCATTTGTTTACATACTCTCTCTTGTTTAATTTCACTGAACACTGATGCATTCCCTGCTTTAATTATTGATGGGCTTTTCCTAGTGCCGCTGCACTGATTACTTCTTCTTAATTAGTCAATTCTTTACCTCATACACAAAGTGCAATTAAACACAACAAGTTATTACCTCTGTCAGACAGACCATTAGTACCGTGTGCGCGGATGTACACGCGTGTGTGAGTTTCAGCAGCCTATGGTTCAGTCTCATTGGAGATATATGACACAAACAAACTCCACTTTGCTATACAAACAAACACACACACACACACACACATAGACTCACTTCCAAACAAACAACCCGTATCATCTCAAATGCATGGCAATTACTGTATGGCCTTCCTCTGCAGGGCTGGGAAAACAAAGACGAGTAGACGTAGCTTGCGGTTCAGTTGTAAATATCCCCTGCAATTCATTTGAGAGCGAATCAGAGACATTAAGCTCAGCTGCCAGCGGAAAAGCACATAAACGGCTTTAAAATTCAAATTGAGCTTGGAATCAGCTGTGGCAATGCGTTCTTGGCAAACGTTGCGGCAGCGTTTTAGAAACAGAGCGGGGCGTATCGTCCAGGAGGAACCTCTCCATTGCTATTATAATTATTTACCACCTTTTAGTTGATTAACTTCTAATTGCTCCTCTGCATTCTAACGGTCCCACTCTGATCATTACAGTTATTGCCTGCCATAATTACCGGTAATGTTCTTTTCGACACACTTGTAATAATTGCCTGTAGAGAAAAGTTGTTTTTTTGGAGGTTGTCGTTGTGCATGGAATTCACACATGAAAACTGATGGAAAACAACATTAGAGGTCGATAACTAGTCGCTGACCATCTTTTTTTATTTTAGCTGAGTAAAGTACTGTGGATTTAAATAAGAACAGTTCAATGCTAATAAACTAAAGCACTTAACGTATAATGGCTTTGCGGGGGTAATTGTAGTTACATTGTTATTACAATGTTATTAATTATAATAACCATGTAATTACCTTTTTCGTTGGGTTTTCTTAGCACCACAAAATAAAAACTGATACATTTAAAAATGTATATTACTGGGTATTTACTTAATTAGTTTACTTAAAAAGAAGTTTAATAGTAATGAACTGCACTGTATAAAATTAATTTTCGAAGTTGTAAAGAAAGCAAGATTATTGGAGTACGCTTTCCAAGAAAATGCTTTTTCAGTCTTTCTATAAAATTTCCCGTTTAGTCTATGTTACTTGCCTTTTATTTGTAATAATTTGTGAAATTTCCTAGCAATTTTCAAGCGAAATTTGTTTCAAAGTAACTCAATACAAATTTTGTTCAGCCCATATTTGTAACGTAATGTAAAATGTTGCACATGTTTATCTTGAAATAATCAGCCTTATAGTTTAGAAATAAAAAAAATGCTTTTTTTTCACTAAGACGTTCCAATAAATCATGCATAAAACTCCAATAAATCATGCATAAAACATTCATAATACATTTGATGGATTCACTATTTCCTTATATTGGACTTGA
This sequence comes from Chrosomus eos, assembly GCA_036326025.1. Classification (NCBI taxonomy): domain Eukaryota; kingdom Metazoa; phylum Chordata; class Actinopteri; order Cypriniformes; family Leuciscidae; genus Chrosomus; species Chrosomus eos. The sequence continues at coordinate 5,322,197 of CM070841.1, forward strand.
TTATTATCCAATACAGCATATCATTCAGTTTCCTAAGATTTGCTGCATTTGTGTTGTTTTGTTTTTTTGGGGTGTGTTAAAAGCCTTTCACAAATCCAAAGCCGACTTAACCATAATACACCAACTAGCCTTTGAAAAAGCAAAGAGGGCACATTTTAAAGTTCTTAACAGCTACCCCTCTGCCCTCCACATCCACCACACACACACACACACACACACACACACACAAACCCCTGGATAATGTTCCTTGCGCAAGGCTGACCAAAGCTTTCCTATCGCCTCCCTCTCTCTCCTGTTTTTCCAGACCATTAGAGATATTGCCGAGCCTGGGAACTCTGCATGTTAAATCACTTAATCAAAAGCAATGGGTCGAAAATCTTGTTTCTCTTCTTTTATTTGATTCATTCCTCCAGATAAAGGGAGAGCATGGGAATACAGAAAGCACATTATCACTTTGGCCCAATAGCACATGCATTATGTTCTAAGCAGCCGCAGAAAGACTATCATTGGGTCTGATCCCTCTGGGTATGGGGCGACTGTTTTCACCGATCATCCATTTAAACACCCTACGAGCGCTCCGCCGCCTGCCTGTATCGCGTCTATCCTCCCGTGGCCCCTGTGGTCCTCCTTGTCACTCTGCTTGGCGTGAATGAATAGACCCTTTTAAGTTGAAACACCTGTGCTGTAATTCTAAAGTGTCAAACAGAGATACATAACACCGCTCGCTTGCCTTAATAAAGTTCTTGCAGATGCAGCATTCAAGAGAGAGATCCGGGGAGAGGGGAGTCACGCTTGCCGGGATGTGCCCGGGAGACAGGAGCTGCGCTTTGACTCCTGCACTTGCACTGAGACTATCTGAACGCTACCTCCATATTAACAGGGGCAGCGCGGATAACTTTCTGTTTCATAGCCAAACACTGAAGTCCACCTTTACAGACCTTAACCGTGCACTCCTAAAAATAAAGGATTATTTGCAGTGATGCCATAAAATAACCATTTTAGTGAATAGTTCTTAAATTGAGCATATCTTTCTTTGTGTAAAGAATATTTTAATAACATAAAGAACCCTTTTCCACCAAAAAAGAACCTTTTGTGGAATGCACGCTTAAAGACAAAGGTTCTTAATTGGTATTTATGGTTCAATGACATTAAAGGGTACCTATTATGACATTTAAAATGTTCCTAATAATGTTCTGGAGTCCCCAACAACAGTTTTACATGCATGCAATGACAAAAAACACTTTTGTTGTCTTTTGAGTCTTCACATGCTTGTCCCTGGGCAGTGAAAAAAAGTTTGCTTTTGATTCGCACTTCAGAACAGAGTCTCGTCGACATGTTGTTGTCAGGTTTCTCTGTCTGCTCGGCGCGCGCACTGAGTGGGCGTGTCGAATTCAAATAACTTGTACAAGTGACGTACGAAAGCTAGAGAGAAAGCATCGTTTGTCCATCGATTCATATCAGCGACTCAGAGTCGACTCTTACTTTTGAGAGACAATAACTTTGTATTCGGTGAACTTTCATATTTAAAACTTTGCAGGATGTTTTTGTTCACTTAGATCTATGTTACACACTACATGAAAGGTAATTTTCAAAATTCCATGATAGGTACCCTTTAAAGTCCCCATGAAATCCAAATTGAAGATTTTTTTTGCTTTTAGTATGGATATATTAGTATTAAGGTGATCTATAAGCTTGTGACACTGTCACACATGACACATGTTTTAACCACTCTATATATTATGTATTTTATTTATATTAGAGGTTTTATAGGTTTACATGTTGTCTTAGTCATTTTAGTCCATTTTATTCCTCTTATCTATTTAATGTGTGCATGTCTTTAATTCATACTGGGTCTGCCTGTCATGTGACTGATCACATGACAGGAAACAGGAAATAGCCAGTATAAAGGAAGCAGCATGGCAAACAAACAAGGTCTCTGTCAAGACGACCAAAGCGGGATTGAGGAGTTTCTTTTAAGGACTTACCATTCCAGCAAACTTCATCACTTTTCATTGGATTATCACTACAGTTGGATTGTATATACACACCGGTGGACACTCACACATTGGGACTTACAGCACGCACGGACTCTTAAGGACTGTTTTAGGGTATGGAACCAATGGACTCTATGCTTTTAACAGCCTAAGTTTTCTTGTTTTATAGTGTTGTTTTAAGTTCCTTGTGGAGTTTGTAAATACACTTAATTTATTCACTTTATTTCTGTTGTCGTCTCATCTTTTAAAACACTTCTTAAAAAACTCACACAGTTTAATCTGACCCCATTTTTATCTCATGTAACTCAACCGATTAGGCCGATTGTTACAAGCTAGTGTGCTCTGAAACAATGACAAAATTCACATTTAGAAGACATAAGCATTCAAACTTACAGTCTTTCATTTTCACCAAAACGACCAGCCCGTTCTCACCCCAAGACGTCATATAAGTGACGCTCTTTTGACATTCGTCAAAAACTGACGCACATGGCACCCTTTAGTGTCAATATGAGACGCGCACCCAAGGCGTCATATAGGTGACGCTTTTGACATTTCGTCTAAATCCGACGCAGATGGCACCCTTTAGCGTCAATATGAGACGCAGATCCCAAGGCGTCATAACCCTAACGCTACCCCAGACCTGAACCTACCCGTCTGATATTGACGCTAAAGGGTGCCATGTGTGTCAGTTTTTGACGAATGTCAAAATATGACGAAATATGATGCCTTGGGATGAGAATGCGTTGAAATGACATCACTTTGCATTTCAGCTTCTCATCAGATTTTCTGTCCAATCAAATGCTCTCTAGAATCTGAAGCTCCGCCCCCTACACTACAAATAGACTGACTGAAATCGGTCACTTGTTCACACATTAAAGGATTAGTTCACTTTTTAAAAAACTTTTGCTGATAATTTACTCACCCCATGTCATCCAAGATATCCATGTCTTTCTTTCTTCAGTCAAAAAGAAATTAATGATTTTGATGAAAACATTCCAGGATTATTCTCCATATAATGGACTTCAATGGGACCCAAACGGTTCAAGGTCCAAATGACAGTTTCAGTGCAGCTTCAAAGGACTTTAAACGATACCAGACGATGAATAAGGGTCTTATCTAGCGAAACCATCCGTCATTTCAAAATAAATTAAACAGTTTAAGTTTTATTAGCACAAATGCTCGCCTTGCTCTGTTCTGTGATGCACGTTCGTGACTCTCCTGTTCGAACTCATTCATCAAAATGAACAAATCTTTTTTCGAGTCATTTAGTTCATTTCGTTCGTTGAATGAATGAAATGACTCGAAAAAAGATTTGTTCATTTTGAACAACTTATTTTAATGAAACAGCTTGAGATCGAATTAACACTAGATGTTTTGATTTAAATTACAGACATGGCATCTGAGAAACTATTTCTCATTTTTCTCAGTTATTTTGTTTTATTTCCAGACTCAATCATAGGCTCGTTCTTACATAGTAGATCACGTTCGCAAATGCACAGTCTTCAAAAATGGTGCTTTAAATCTCTTGACAAAATAAAAGACGTAAATGACATCTGTATGTATTCTAAATAAAAAAACACATGTTGTACTGAATGTCAGCTTGCTTATTTTGCTCAAGATAAGGATTTATTCAGTCCACACGTCATGTAAACTCTGTCGTTCCAACCAAACAAGTTTGCGATGCTGTTTGCGAATGTTCGTTGGAACGATGGTTTCGGGAAACAACGACTCATTGAACTATGCTGATAATGACGGAACTTGCGACCATAGTTGGCTAACGATGCTTTCGGGAAAGCATCCCTAAGCCGAGCTGTGATATAAATAAAATGCTATTGGCTATTTTTAAAAGGGGGAGGAGCTGCTGATATGTCCCGCCCTGTCTTACTGTTTCAGTGGAAATTAAAATAATGCTGCACTTTTCAAGGCTCTTCAGTGGGCCTTTAACATTCCACAAAAACTTCTTTATAGTGGAAAAAGGTCCTTTTGTTCCAAATGTTCTTCGCACAAAGAAAAAAAATGGTTCTTTTAAAAACATTTTCCACTGAGATGTTCTTTGGGTAACTAAAAATGGTTCTTCTGTGGCATAAGAGGCTTTTATACCTGGTAGTTATAGGAACTCAGTTATAGGAACTACTCATCAGGATGGTCCCCCGGGGACCAAATAATCCCTTAGGGGTAATTTTCCCGGTTGCATTCGCATCGGCATTAGGAAATGTGAAGTGACGTAAGACAGAAACGTCATTTAATCACCTCATTCAACAACACAAACAACTCTTTAGCGTAAAGGTTGAGAAGTGCCTGGACTTCAGCGGCACTCCATCTATCTTTGTTCCTGGAGTTAGTTTGTGGAGTAAATATATGTAAACTGTGTGTTTGCTTACACAGCTTTTTAGAAATGGCGGGTGCTGGTGTTTCGTATGGCATGTGTTCGGCCAATCAACATACACTTGCGTCACTGGTAGTTCCTGTTGTGCTGAGTTACACCCTACTCTGAAGTAAGAGCTTATATAGTTTTCACCCAAAAGGCATTCCCAAAATCATTACCAGTTCCTGCGATGCAAACACGTTAAAATATATACATATATACTGAACCACATTTTTCAGGTATCAGATAGCTAATAATTTGGGTGCATAAGTCACATATAGGCATCAAATACATGACATAAAAATACTCAAATTAACAGCATCAAAACATGTAATCATTGATTTAATTTTGATTAGCAAAACAAAAAAGTATTTGTGTTAACTATTAGTGTCTCAATTCACCTTATCGCCTTCAAACGCAAGATGTAAGACTTAGCTTTCAGACATATGTTTGGGCAGCATAACGTCTCCATAATTGCAATTGCACATAATGTTTCTCCATAACCCCACACAGCTGTAGGGAAATGTGTGAACGAAGGTACAAGTCATTTAACTATACATTAGCTAGAAAAAAACTTTTGTTTGAATCCCTTTTGGCCTGATCAACGTCATCTCGTTTGTATTTGTTGGTGTTTGAATGAAAAAGCGCGGCTTTTTGTACGTTTGAATAGACTCAACCTATTGGGGAAACATTTAAGTATGCACTTACTGTATGAACTTTAAAAACGGTTGCAAAAAAATGAATCTGTAAATAGATGAAAGATTAGTTAAAATCAGGATTGAAGTAATACGCTATACCCAGTAAAGCATTTCGCAGAAATCCAAACTACTGTAAGAGTTGAAGCCAGTGGATTACTCTTCAAAGATCTCGGATGGCCTTTTTGTCCAGTTTCAATGAACAATCTTATCATAAGGCTCTTAGGCCCGGACAGGGAAAGCTTCTCAAAGTACTTATCAACGAAAGAATAAAAACACTCTTTTAATTATGAAAAGTGAAAACCACAGCATCTTTGTGAAGAGTTTGGAGTGGCTAATGCATTCCACGATCGTCAGATAATCTTTAACCTCGCTCTTTAAGACGCTCTGTGTAATTTCATGATTGGGGGTCCAGATCGGGAGCCGCTTTTCAAGAGCCTTGCACAGTGTGATAAAGAGCAAAATCACTTTCTTTAGTGAGTGGACAGAAGGCACAACAAGGCCTAATATCTGTTCATCTTCTTGAACTTTTTGACTTTTGCTTTGCATTGTGTTCAATCCCTTAACACGCAAACATCAAGCATCCATTTAGCTAAAACTTCAAATCCAGCATGAGAAGTGCTCAAGGTCAGATCTGAGAGAATGCGGTATTGTGAAAAGAACATCTAAGTATTAAAGCTTTCCATTTATAATAAATGAATGACAATTTTATGAAAAGTGAATTGGAAATGGAAAAAAATGGGACAAAAGTAAAACAAAAGCAACCTTTAAAAGTAAAAAAAAAAAATCAGCTAAAAAAAAAAACTTTTCTTCCCAACAACAGCATGTTTAAAAAGGAGAGTGAATCAAATAAAACTTTAATCTTCTTACTCTAGTGCTTGAAACTGAACCCTGGCCGTGCATCTTTATAAGTTATTATAAAAAAAATCACTAATGATAGTTATAATGCGGTAATATTTCTCATGCAAATAACTTGTTTATTTGTTTTTGCTCAACTGAAATTCCGGTAAAGTAATGAGAAGTGAGCGGGGGGTGTTTGATATGTATGCTTGCTTTGGTTTAAAAGTTTAAGAGGGGATGTTCTGTCATGACGCCGACACAGATCAAAAAATTAATTTGATATATATTTCGGTAAGACGATTACCCACTGGGAATAAAGTCGCAGGCATCTGCCGAACTGCGTGGCTCATTAGGTAAGTTGGTGCACTTCTCTAATTGAGGGTTAAGTTCAAAACATGGCATCCTTTGTGAATGTAACTCTCGCTTTCAACTTATAATGACCAGAATGAAGAACTACATTACAGAAACATAGAATCAAAGCCTGAAAGAAACATTATAATAGCTTAATAATATGAAAGGCATCAAATTTTTGCTCTGAAAACAATTGAATTAAACTACGGTTCTTTATTGATGCAACGCATCATGAAATTCTGTTTCATTTAGTCAAATAATTTTGCTATAATACATAATTATTAAAAAAACAAGAATAAAATGTGATTTCAGACCATACACTGTAAAAAAAAATTAAGCATAAATATAAGATTTTTGGAGAGTTTTACAAGAAAATATAATTTTGAATATTGATCAATACAGTAGGTTTTACAGTAACAAAAAATTGCATTTCGAATAAAAACTACATGCAATGTGTTGTTGTTGTTGTTGTTGTTATTATAGTAATTTTAAACGGCTAGTGAATTATTTAATGAAAACATTGAATTTTCATTGTAAACATTGTCATTTATGCATTTTCACACCTCTTTATTTTTAAATAACTCATTATTTTGGTTTGCATTAAATTTTTCAATACTACCTTGAAGTATATGTACACATATTTCTGAATGAACACTGAAAGAACAAAAGCACTGTGTTATAAGTATTTTAAACGTAAAGCAATTTTTGCTTGTGCAACTTTTTTTTAACAAATATTTACAAGTCCTGATGCCAGAACTTTATCTTAAACCTTTTTGATGACAAATTTAACACAGGAGAGAATAAAACTGTTATAATGTCAAGCTATTAGCCATTTTTTTTTTAATGTTATGACATTAAATACTTTATGGTGCTCAACCAAATATTATAGAATTTTTAACATTATTGGAATGGTACGAAACTTGGTAAAGATTTTGACACTTGCAACACACACACACACACACACACACACACACACACACACACACCACACACACACACACACACACACACACACACACACACACACACACACACACACCACACACACACACACACACACACACACACACACACACACAACAATGACCGCATTGTAAATGAATGGGAAACAAATTTCATCTAGTGGAGAGATATCAACATCAAAATTACTGTAAAACATGTTTTGGAAATGTTATATATTTCATATAAAAGTTAAAATAGTATTTCTGTGCATTTCTCAAAATAATAAACATAAACTTCTATCATTTCACGTTTTTTTTTAAAACCTTTTTCACTTCAGCAAAAATCTGCCAAGTGTCTTCTTTAAAAAGAAAACAATTTTATCAACAAGATCTATGACAGTTTTCCCTAAAAAATTCCCTATAAAATTCCCTAAAAACACAAAATATTAAATAAAATACATTACTGAACTAAAATAGTCATTTCATCTAAATAAAATTTTAAAAATCTGCATTTTTTTGCCCACCACACGAGCAGCAGCAAAGAGTTAATTAACCTCATTTATTATAAATACAATACAATCAATTAATTCAATATAATATAAAGTTCTATAGGGACTTTATAATGATACGCACATTTCTAAGATTGTACATAAGTAGCTGATACAGCACATCAATGTCTATCTATTTGAATCTACTTTTTTTGTAAATCTCATGATCATTTAGATAATGAAAATTAGACTAAAAGCTTATTTGGTCAGCTTTTTAATCTTAACAAGCAATACAAATAATAGAAAAATAAATCCATCTCGACCAGGTTTAAAAAAGCAACAACCCAGAAGAACCCAGCCATGATTTGGTTATGAATATTGAAAGCCACCCGAACTGTGTGCCTGTATGTGTGTGTTCAGAGAGCGGGAGCTCCAGCAGTGTCTCAGTGAATGGACCACCGTACAATTAATACAGGGTCCCATCTGTCCCGACCTGCGTCTCAATTTGATTGTAGCCCGCTCTCCATTGTGCCTTTTTTATCTCTTAAGTGTTTCTACTGCTCTCTGCAGCTGTATCTCGGCATTCTTTGAATATCCAGGAGAGGTGGCATGCATTCATGCGTGTGTGTCGGTCAGGCTCGACTCTTAGGCCTGGAGGACTACTATAGCTCTTTGATTTCAGAGGGAGTGTTTGAGAGACTCTAGGGGGTGGAGAGCACGGGCCCGAGCGTGGCGATGGACGTCGAGTGAGAGGGCGTCTGAAATACGAGTGTGGGCGCTCTGCTACCAAGTGCATTAACATGACAATGGCTTTCATCTCGCAGGACACACACACACACACACACACAGCCGGTAACCCTGCTGTAGGGTGTTTACCTCTGACCACGACATGCATTAAGTGCCCTCTGCCTGTATGTGCATATGAAGATCAAATACAAATACATCCCCATCATGATTGCAAAACAGCATCTAACATTAAAAACGCTCTGATCATAATCAAGATTATTAATGCTCAGCCGAGATTTTTATTTGCCTGCACTCAAGAAAAAAAAGAGGATTTTTGCTGCTTGTTCATTTTAGTTAATTACATGAGTTACCGCAACATAATTCTTTCAATTTTAATTTGTAAAATGGTTATTTGCTTCATCCATTTGATTAGGCACAATTTTTTGTTTGGTTGAAGAATGAGACTAGATTCAAGATCCTTCTCGTCTTGTGATTTGCAAAAATGACAGAGAGCCTCGGAAAGTGTCTCTGATTTATTCATTAATTTCCATGAATTTGTTCAAACTGTCCATTTCGAAACTGATTGTGATTTGTTTGTCATCACTCAAAAATCAGTTTTCATGTATAAAAAATATTATAATGTTGTAGAGATTGCTGTTTATTATTGTAATATTAGTGCATGTACAGTAAATGCACAATCTAAAATATAGAGACGTTCTTAGTTAAATGTATATAAAAAATGGCAACAATGGCTGTTTTGTTCAAATGTTCCTCTGCAAAAAACATAGAAAGATATACGTATATTGTCAAAGACTAAATATTGCCCAGCAATAAGTTGGATCACATTTGCCATTTCTCTATTGGATTACATCCATTTTGTTTAACAGAAGAAAACATATATATAATATTAATTGCCAGTGTTAAAAAAAGAGAAATGGTGTTATGAAATAATGTAATGTAGTATTATTTTAATACCTTGTTACAATGGATGAATGACTTGTTTTATGGTAGTACAGAAAATCAAATCAAATCTTTTTCTTTATACTTGCATAGGCTTGACGAAATTAAAATTTCTTTTTGTGTGTGTGTGTGTGTGTGTTGTAGAAATTTCCCTTTAATTGCATAGATTTATTTGTATCCCTCGTTTGATTACATCTATTGAACACTTTTATTTTTTGAGCATGCACTAAAGGATTGCACTAAAATAAGGCTGTTCAAATAATACGTCAAATATTCAAATGCAATGCATTTAGTCAATGGACATGACCACATCTGTGTCGGGCGCATTCATATTCAAGTTGTGATGACGTGAAAATGAAAGTTGCCTGTGAAAGGTGCGTGGCTTACAAGGCAAATGGCATTTTTGATTGTGCCATCTGCTTTGTGTCTGGCTACATCAATGAATATGCACTTACTGTTTTTGCATATGTAAAGTTGGGCTTCTCTTTCCTATGTATTCAATCCCCTAAAAAAAAAGAGTGCTTGGGGGGGGTGTATTTTTTCCCTTGACAAGCCAGAGACATTGTACAATGAGGCACGTGAAAACATGTCCCTATATTTGAATGTGATTCATTGGACAGCTTCTTCAAATTAATTCCCAGAGTCGGGCCAGATTGCTTTACAGCTATGTCATATTCCTTTGAATGGCAAAGCCTATTGACGGAAATGGAGGGTGACAGCCACCCCGAAAGCACATTGCGTGATGTGGCGGGACAAAATGATAGGGGTCATAGCAAGTGTTATTACACCGGGCCCACACAATATCTCCCAAAAGCACCACACTGTGTTTTTATCCATAATTTAGATTGCCGGCTTATAGTCGGCTCTCTGCGTTAGATGAGGAAATAGATCTGTCCCGCCATGCATGGAGATTTCTCTAATCATATGTTGGCGGGAAGCAGAAAACAGCAACATGGGGCAAAACACACACCAGAAGGTGGTTACCACCGAAAGCGCTTTTGCCAAACCGTCAAATAGAAAACAAGCCATTCTGAAAATAAACAGAAGCCGTCGCTTGGCCTAGAAAAGCCAACATAAACCAGACATATTGTTCAAAAAGTCATCGTAATGCAGAGCGATGTGCAAGAATCGAAGGTACAATATGTAGGAATTTTGCAGTAAAATATCCAAAAAACCACTAGGCCAATGTTATATATTTTGTTTAGTTGATTACTTACAATATCCCAAATGTTTCCAACTATTTGTAAATCGTGAGAAAATTGAAATTTTAACCAAGGAAATGGGGCGTGTGAGCAGGGGTGAGGAGTCGCCAGTCAATGGCGTCATATCCGCGTTAGCCCCGGTTTACGCCAGGTTTGCGCTCGCACCGCCATAGTAACCATGGCGACAGAAAGTTGGACAACTGGGTTATGCCCGTTATGCCTAGCAGGACGCTCACGCTGTTGTTGTTTTGTTCACACATTATGGACTCATGGCAAGCAGATTTGAGACAAAAAGAGACTAAAACGAAGATCAACATTTTCGAGATCCCGAGAGCTCCACGTCCGCGACTCCACTCGACAGAGACGCGAGTGTTGCATGTACTTTATTACACAGGTGAGTAAATGTACATAAAACTAATCAATGTTATTTAGTTCAACATGATGAAATGTGTGATCTGTATGTTATTCTAATGTTGATCTAGCTTACTTAGTCTCATACAGCCAACAAAACCCAACTAACAACATTCAACACACTCAAATGGCGTTTAGTGTGATAGTGTAACTGTTAGAGCGAGTGAAACAGCGCTGCGTTACCTCAAGTTTAACTCCTCTAATAAACTGACCTGTGTGAGTAATTAATTCAGCACTTGTGTGTAGTTCGGTAGAATGAAATGTCCTTATTCCTTTATATCCGCGGGACTGGCGTTGCGTGTGGCGCTGGTATACGTCTAGCAATCGCTGCTTCATACAACAGTCATGTTAAAAACATCAATGTTTCACTCATCCATAAAAGATCCATCAGCTTGACGACAAAATCCATAATTCAGCTTAATGCCGAATATACGTCATCAATATACGCCTTTGTTATTGTAAGAGGTTAGCGACCCCTGGCGAAAAATCCTATTGTACCTTTAACTACAGAAAAAGATCACGTAAAGTGCATAATCATAGTTTATTTTGTTTGATTTGCCAATGAAGGCTGGGTCAATATGAAATCCTTGACACCACAGTTATAAATCAGCCCGAACAGGACAACATTGTCGGCCCAGATCCAGGGATTCAACGGATTCAACGCGTTCCAGATCAATGCGTTCCAGATCTGGGCCGACATGTTGCTGTCTTGGAAAATATCTGATTCCACAAAACTTTCAAACTCTGGCAAATTCTTCAGAAAAAAAGCGTTCATTGTATTGCAGATCCTGATTTCACCAAGTGCATCTGTTGATCCTGGAACAACATTACAATCAACCAATCAGATTTGAGGGACAAGTTTACAGTTTCTGGGCCAGATTTACTGTACTAACAGCTTGCGCCAGTGCAAACCTTCTTTTGATTTTAAAAAACTACTGTCAGGATTTACTAAAGATTTGCGCAGTGAGAAATCAGTGCTGAAAAGGCTTAGACAGGGTCATTTTTGCAGCTGAACTTATTGCATATGCATTTATAGGAGTTTCACTTTTAGACGCTAATTTATGGGAGGAGAGTATTTACAGGAATCAGGCACAGTGATTTACTAAGGTTTGCACTATCAATTTACTGGTATTTGCGATATTATTTAACACCCCCAAAAAAGCATGTCTTAAACCAGACACAAAATATTTTGACCCAGGAACTCGTCTAACTCTGCAATTGTATCAGTCTCAAAATTTTGGTATAATGTCAATTATATTCCTTCAATCTTAGTGATGCTTGCAGTTTTATGCATCAGACGGTCAGAGAGTGAATTAAGAAACTGTAGCCACTAGTCAGTCAATTAAGAATCTCATAGAACAAGATCTGGTGCACAAATGGTTTATTTGACTCTGTCAATTCCTCATATCAGTCAGTCAGTTTCCTGTGATTCAATCAAAGTGGTTCAACACAGCAGTCTAGGAGGAAATAACTCAGTCATCATGTCAGTTTGGAGAGTTGTGGCCGCTGTGAGCTGGTAAACAGACCTTGAGTACAGTTGGGTCTGCAGTCTGACTTCCTGAGGATCCAGAGAGGCCGACTGTTCCTCGCGCTCGCATGGATCATCCTGACGGATGCTCTGAGCTGCTCAGTCAATACAGCGCAGTGCTTATACACTTAGCATATGGGAGCGTGTCAGTTATCTACAGGCTTCTGCATTGATGAGTGGGAAGGAGAACTACACTCCATGTCTCCCACGACGCACAAATAATTCAATGAAAACCGCAAATCATTATCATCAATTATCATAAAGCAACTTCGAACTCTTCTATAACAAACAAATATAAAAAGTGCTTAGTTTAGTAATATAGTAGTTCTTCATGTAAAATTATGAGGTTTTGAAACTTTGATAATCTTTTGATTAAAATGTTTGCTCATGTAGATTATCTATCTATCTATCTATCTATCTATCTATCTATGTCTGTCTGTCTGTCTGTCCTTCTGTCTGTCTGTCTATCTATCATCTATCTATCTATCTATCTATCTATCTATCTATCTATCTATCTATCTATCTATCTATCTATCATCTATCTATCTATCTATCTATCTATCTATGTCTGTCTGTCTGTCTGTCTGTCTGTCTGTCTGTCTGTCTGTCTGTCTATCTATATATCTATCTGTCTGTCTGTCTGTCTATCTATCTATCTATCTATCTATCTATCTATCTATCTATCTATCTATCTATCTATGTCTGTCTGTCTGTCTGTCTGTCTGTCTGTCTGTCCTTCTGTCTGTCTGTCTATCTATCATCTATCTATCTATCTATCTATCTATCTATCATCTATCATCTATCTATCTATCTATCTATCTATCTATCTATCTATCTATCTATCTATCTATCTATCTATCTATGTCTGTCTGTCTGTCTGTCTGTCTGTCTGTCTATCTATATATCTATCTGTCTGTCTGTCTGTCTGTCTGTCTATCTATCTATCTATCTATCTATCTATCTATCTATCTATCTATCTATCTATCTATCTATCTATCTATCTATCTATCTATCTATCTATCTATCTATCTATCTATCTATCTATCAATAAGCGCGTTTCCATTACAGATTTGCGCAAAACTTTTGCGATTTTTTCTAAATGTCGATAAAAAACTATTGCGAAATGACGGCGTTTCCATTAACTGATGTTATGCGATACAACGTCCTTTTTTTCCTCTCGCGATAAGTCATCTAAACATCATGACAACGGGACATTACACATCCACACTAGACATTATTATTATTATTAATGGAAGGAGACGTGCATAGCATTTATCCAAGCATTAATGGCAGGGAAAGACCCTTATACTGCGAACGGCATAAGGAGTTTCTGGGTGTTTCTCTCTCATTTCTGCTCCGAGGTCTTGATTGTGGCATTTCTTTGAGGTTTAGAGTCCAGTATTCCTGTAGCCTAATTATAGTTTCTTTTATGAATTTAATAAAGAACTCTGTCCAAACTGTCAGTGTCCATTTGTGTCCATTCGTTTTTCCTTATTTAACCCGTATGCAAAACGAAAAATGAACGGTGGCTGTTTTTTTAAAATGCAAAGTTGAACACCATTTTTTTTTTATTTGAACTGTAGGCTACACAAATGCTGCGCAAAAATAATAATATATCGACTAAATTTCAGATGTTTGTTTATGACTTTTTGCCCCTTTATTAAACATTTATAATATTCCCAACTTAATACGAAAAAAAAAAGTCGATTGTAATGGGTTTCTAAGGCCAAATTAAAACCTGGAAATTATATTTTTCCGCAGTGCTGAACGAGAAGAGCCATATTTATGTCTCTGGAACCACAGCCTACAGAAAGGTGATTTAGGTGAGTTATAGGCTAATGATAATAAATGTGTCTGAAAAAATAACGAGGCATTTTAATTGTTTATTAATAAACTATTGTTTTCTAA